>OZ008367.1:201534178-202134178 GCA_963931995.1 Phaonia tiefii
CACTGGTCGCAAGTCAGTAGGCCTATCAGGACAGTTAAAAAGGTGAATAGTGTCATGAGGGCTTTGTAGGGAGTGTGGGCACTGATCTAAAGTGCCTGGGATTGAGTTCAAAATAGAACTCCAACCAGATCTAAGCTGGACCATAATAGTTCTGGTGTGCCTGGGCAGAAGCCTCTCATTATTCGAAATCGCGGACGGGTGTTCATTAAGGTCCCTGTTGCAAGAGTAGCCATTTATGGCCTCTGACACCGCCGTGTTATGCAACAATTTCTGTGCTACTGTTATCGACAGTCTGCTGACGTCCGATGGAATTACGTCTTGGATGTCCGCACAGTAGCGCCTGATGTCCTTCCGGCTGTGACGAGGAGGTGGATCCTGCATCAGAATACGATGGTTGGGGTGACTGGGCCGATGACAAGCCATAATAAACTGTATCGTCAACAATACATTATGTTGTTGCACTGACAGTAACTTGGTCTCTTCATGTAAATGATCCACGTTCGTTATTTGTGTGCATCCGGTTGCTATTCGAAGTGCACTATTTTGGATCCTCTGCAGGCCTTTCCATTGGGCATCACTTAAGAAAGATGACCACACCGGGACGGCATAGTTGAAGACCGAGCGACTTATAGCTTTATAAGTCACTACAATTGTCTCCTTCTCCTTGCCCCAAATTGTCCCTGCAAGGGCCTTTAGGATCTTGTTGCGGGTGTGGACTTTTCTTCTAATGTAATCCGCATGTTTAGAGAAAGTAAGGAGATTATCGAAAATAACTCGCGAGTATTTTGGGGTTACGGACTGTGGCTATATACCCCCCATTGACAGAGATGTCGAGCTCTCTCCTTACTTCTTTGGTCCAAGAAGTGAAAAGGCTCACAGAAGACTTCGACGGAGATAACTGCAAATTCCGTTCCTGCAGAAAGCTAGTCAGGGTGGCTAGATAGCTGTTAATCCTAGCACTTATGTCGTCTACATTTACGCCCGAGGAGATGATGAATCATCGGTGTACGACACAATACTAACTCCTTGGGAAGATTCGCAAGATAAATGTTGAAGAGCATAGGTGAGAGTACTCCTCCTTGTGGCACACCCATTTTTATCTTGCGTTAACGGGAATTCTGGCCCCTGAACTCTACAAATGTCTGCCTCCCATTGAGGTAGCTGCCAAGCCAGCGCTTGGTAGTAATTGGGAAAGACGTGTTCAAGATGTCCTGGAGCAGGATCGAGTGATAAACAGTGTCGAAAGCTTTAGACAGGTCTAAAGCTGCGACCACTGTGCGTTCAGCGGGTCTGCTCTGATTGAGGCCATTGGTGATATGTGTAGTTATCTCATTTAACGCCGTCGAAGTGCTATGCGCTTGACTGAAGCCATGTTGGTGATTGGCGATCTGAAAATACTCTTTCAGGGTCGGTAAGAGTAGGGACTCCAAAACCTTTGCTATAGGTGATAAGAGCGAGATTGGGCGGTAAGATTCTCCCTGGCTAGCGGGTTTATCGGGTTTTAGGAGCGGTATAACTCGAGCAGTTTTCCGCATGTCCGGTATGACCAGTTGGCACACCGAAAGAGTGATGTGCGCGAGAAACCGAATCCCTATAGGTCCGAGTTTCTTCAGCATTATCATCCAGATTACATCAGGACCCAGAGCGTTAGAGGGTTCAGATTTGGAGATTATGTCTTCGACTTCCATGGGTGTGAAGGAGCAGGGTACTAGATCTCGTTTGAGATTCTTAGTTCTCCGAACTACAGCTCTCTTAGTCCTATTCTGCTGGATTGGGTGTGCAATAAATTGCTGGCAGAATTTGGTAGCGCATTTCTTGGCATCCGTGTAATGCATATTATTCCGGATACTGTCGACGTCGGTAGTGCAATAGTTAGTGTGCGCGTCTCTTGTTCATGAGAACGTGGGTTCGATGCGTGCTCTGACCTTCTATCTATCGACGGCAGTCAACTCGTTTAGAGAGGGCAGCACTATCGAGTACATAGGAAAGCATCTCAAAATACAGATCGGAAACGGTGTTAAACTGTAGGCCCCAATCTGTCAGGGTAAAACTAGAAAGCGCACAGCACACTGATTACGAGCAGCTCGCTCCCTTTCATGGGATGGAATGGAAACCTTTTATTTATTTTTTTGTTTACGTATCTCGCGATCTCTTCAAAATCTCCAAAAAAGACACAAACATCCTATCAAATAGGGGACAATCTGTGAGGGTAAAACTAGAAAGCGCACAGCACACTGATTGCGAGAGGCTCTCTCTTTCATGGGATGGAATGGAAACCTTTTATTTATTTTGTTTGTTTATGCATCTCGCGATCTCTTCAAAATCTCCAAAACAGACACAAACAACCTATCAAATAGGAGACAATCTGTGAGGGTAAAACTAGACAGTGCACAGCACACTGATTGCGAGAGGCTCTCTCTTTCATGGGATGGAATGGAAACCTTTTATATATTTTGTTTGTTTATGCATCTCGCGATCTCTTCAAAATCTCCAAAACAGACACAAACAACCTATCAAATAGGAGACAATCTGTGAGGGTAAAACTAGACAGTGCACAGCACACTGATTGCGAGAGGCTCTCTCTTTCATGGGATGGAATGGAAACCTTTTATTTATTTTGTTTGTTTACGTACCTCGCGATCTCTTCAAAATCTCCAAAACAGACACAAACAACCTATCAAAAAAGGGACAAGCCAGGGCGCGATCTCTTCAACGTATCACAACTAATAATAAGAAATGCTAGAATCAAATCAAATATTTTGCCTTTTCTCCTACTGTTTCCCCAACACATATCGTAGTCTAGGGAACATTTTTAATTCGTTGATATTCTTAGAATGTGTAACGATAGAGTTTCTACATTTGTGTTGAGAACCTGAAATGACAGCATATTTGAATAACTTCCACAAGTTTTCCAATCGCAGCTAAATGGATTTTCCATGTTTTCCCTTTAATATTATTGGACGTATTCATACCTATCAGGGTCAGTATATTCAGAGGCTTTCGAGCAAATGGCTTTAGCGCATTAAAACAATAAAGTAAGAAAACCCCTACAACACAACAACTCTGGTGGAGAGAGTGTCTCCTACCTCTCGTGCCCTCCTCACATGTAAGTACACGTCAAGTTCGGTTGGAATTAGAGGAGGTGGTGGTGGTGGTGGTGGCCTCTTTAATGTTATCATTAAGGAAGAAATAAAAGAATCAGAGATACGAACGAATTGATTTATTTGTGTGGTTTTATATCAAATCAAATGAGTGTGGTGAATTCGTCGCATTGATTTGAGTTGTATATGGTGGTGGTTGTTTGTGCGCTCCCCATTGACATCATTATTGACGCAGTCTGACGTCACCTTTTACGCGCTGCTTAAAATTCAATTTGAAAGCGAAAATTTCAAATGTACCCAAGTAATAATTGAAGAAGTGTCTGGCATTGATTTGTATCTAAACAATTAATCAGTCTTATGCATGTTGAAATACAAAATGTTGTCACTAAAATTTCAATAATTCTACAGTTCCATTTGTGGTAGCAAAATAATGGATTCCTTTACATAAGCGCTTTCTGCTTGTATTCCAAAATTCCAGCTAGAAAACCACCCTATTTCGTCGCAGCCTTGAACTGCGCATGCCCATCTTTTGTTGTGTAATTTCCTTTATTTTACTTTACGTTCCTTCCATTTCACGCTTTTTGCCAAAGTCATGACTATGTTTCTCGCAAATTTTCAAAAAATGGAATAGCAGAGTGTGTCCGGAATGTGCAGGGTCTTGTTATCTAATCATAATCCTTGCGGTCTTTTCTTAATGGAAACTGTTGAAAGGACCTTTTCATTACGATTGCCATAGACGCTGCAATGATTTTGTTTAGATGTGCCTGTTTACCTAGTACCATCTCATCCACCCAGCTTCAAGGTCACCGCATGTTATTCGCCCTTTTCCGTGGGAACCAAGGGGTTGGGGAGAATTTTCATTTCCTTGTTAATTATTTGCCTGGAGATGGAGGAATGTTTAGGATTTTTTTAATTGATTCTCTTGCTGCAATATGTTACAAAAAAAATATGTTGTCACATCAACAATTGATGAATAACCGAGTTTAAAAATGAAATGAATGAAGTGTCGACATGTGACAATATGAGATCAATATACAGTCGATATATCTTCTAAACTATTAGAGATATTCGGAAGAGTAAATGAACTTAAAACACTATTTCCTTCTTAAACACTATGAGTTACCTAATACACGGGGACACTTGGGTTTCTTGATAAAAATCCAAACAACAAAAGATTTTTTAATATCTATTTGTTTTTTGTAATTTGTTTTATGAAATATTAAAGAACATAACAAAACAATATTATTCATAATGGCCGGCATTTGCCTTCCAGCACGACCGAAGGCCAACCGGTCAATCGTCTATTGCAGTACGCACCACATCCATAGGGAAATTGTCCACTTCGCTGATAAGTGACCCCAGAAGAGATTCCAAATTTGGGTGGTGGGTTGTGCAGAACATGTCCTCTAAAATGGACCACAACTTATAGTCTATTCAGGGCTGGGTTACTCGATGTCCAAAAAAAAAATGGTTTGCCATTACATCTCATGAAGAAATTGGGGAGAGCTTCTCACAACCAGTGAGCTGTGCGTTTTCTAGTTCTATACTCACTGATTGGGACCTACAGTTTTACACCGGTACCGAACGATATTTTGAGCAGCTTTTTCATGGCTAAATACTCGATAGTGTCACCGTCACTGTGCGAGGTGACCGCCGTCGAAAGAAATTTTTAGGTGATCAGAGCAGGCATCGAACCCAGGATCTCAAGCACAAGAGGCGCGCACACTAGCCATTGCACCACCGACGGCCACACCCGATGTCCAATAATCCGTTGAAATAAAGTTTGTTAAATTGGTTTTAACCACTCTTCTTGCCTTATGGGCTGGGGCAGAGTCCTGTTGATAGGTCCACGACTCGTTTTCGAATAATGTGCTATTTAATAGCTTTACTACTTTTTCCAAAATGTCAGAAGTTTTAACAACTTCTTCGCAGAAATGGATTTTAGTTACCCTGCCTTAGGCGACTTCCCACCATACCCACACAGAAGCAGAATGGTAATCTGTTTGAACTCTAGGATCAACTTCTGATGCTTGCCGACATGACTGATCTTTGACTCGTATCATTTTATTTATTGCACGATTCCCTCCACAGTAGAATTTTTCTCATTGGAAACATAATTATTCTGTGACCATTATTGGCTTTCTGGCAAAACAATGCTTTTGATTTTTGTTTCCGTTTCCGCTTCAACGCCGCCGTAAGTAGATGTGCCCATGTGTCGTTTGTAAGCTGCAAGTGCCAAGACGTGGTGCAGTGGCTAGTGTGCGTACCTCTTGTACATGAGATTCTGGGTTCGATTCCCGCTCTGACAACCTTACATTTATTTCGACGACGGTCACCTCGCTTAGTGATGGCGACACTATCGAGTATTTAGCCATGAAAAAGCTTCTCAAATTAACATTCGGAACCGGTTTAAAACTGTAGATCCCTATCACTGAGTGTAAAACTAGAAAGCGCATAGCTCACTGGTTGTGAGAAGCTCTCTCCAATTCCTACATGGGATGTAATGGGAAGCCATTTATTTATTTAAGTTCCAGGTCATATTTAATGATGCAAGAAAAGGATTCCTTCGATATATTCATCTCACGCGGCAATATTTTTTGCACTCGAAGTTGATTTCGACGAATTCGATTCTCAACAGCGTTGACAGCTCTGGGAGTTGGCATACTGCGCTGAGGGCCAGTTATCGGACGGTCTGCTTCTCCACCAGTATCCGCAAACAGTTTCACGGCACGATAAACAAAATTACGAGTGACCTCGAGGAGGTAGGGACTTTCGATAAATGTCGCCAGTTTCCATTCCTCAATTCTTTAGGGCCAATTAATTATAAGTAATAGGCAATGGTAGTGTGCGCGGCTCTTTTGCATGAGAACGTGGGTTCGAACCCTGCTCTCACCACCTAAAATTTCTTTCGACTGCGGCAACCTCGCTTAGTGACGGCGACACTATCGAGTACTTAGCCATTAAAAAGCTTCTCAAAATATAGTTCGGAATCGGTGTAAAATTGTAGGTCCCAATCAGTGAGTTTAAAACTAGAACGCGCACAGCTCACTGGTTTGTGAGAAGGTCTCCCTAATTCCTTCATGGGTGTAACGGGAAACCATTTATTTATTTATTTATTAGACGCCAAACAATTTTTACTCGAAAATGAAGTATAAATCTCAGTTGTCAAAAAGCTGTCAAGACAGAGAGAGTATGTTCAGTTTATTTCTTATAGTGGGGGCGTTAAATATTGTACGATATCAGTATTTTGAAAGTACTAATATGAAGGGATTGTGGAGAACTTCTCACAAGCCTTGGACAACTTTTATCTGTCAAATGAGTTTACTTTTGAAATCATTTTTAAAGTTATGAATAAAGTTCAAACCTGTTTACATTTAATGTTTCATTTAAATAATTTTGTTATAATTTTCTTAGTAAAATACATTCTCCGAATCCGTAGACGTATTTAACAAAGTTTAAGAGTTGCCATATTTGTGTATTAATTTGTTTTTTGAACGATATGGCAACTCTGAAATGGGTTTGTTGTAAGTTTTAGAGTTAAATACTTCGTCTGAGCTCGCATATGCGGTTTAATTTTAGTTGTTCATACTAAAATACAAAAAAATATTGTTTCCCATTACGTCGCATGAAGGCGTTGGGTACAGCTTCTCACAACCTGTGAACTGTGCCCTTTCTGCTCTTACACTCACTGATTGAGACCTACAGTTTTACACCGATTCCGAACGGTGTATTGAGACGCATTCTGATAGCTAATTACTCGAAAGTGTCACCGCCGCTAAGCGTGGTGATCATCGTCGAAATATGTGTAAAGTGGTCAGAGTAGGTATCGAACTCATGTTCTCATGTACAAGAGCCGCGCACACTAACCATTGCACCACCAACGGTCCACTAAAATACAAATCAATAAAAACATTTGGCAACCACGAATGATGCAAGTATTGGAATTCTTCAATTAGTCGTAACGCGACCTGTGATAGAGCCGTATGGGGAGAAAAGTAGAGAGTACTTTTAAGCAAAAAAGGGCAGTAAAGTAAGCGTGAGAGTAAAAAATTTAAGATGAAAGCCCGACATTTATACTGATGGGTAAATAGCCGAACAACTAACGGCCAAGGCAAATCAAGTCACACATGTGCAGAGTATGTTGGGGATGTGGAGATACAATTTCTCTGAATTGCTTGTCCCAGGAGAATCCAATGTACCCTCCTATTCAAGAACCCTACTCCAAGAACAGCAATTTCCTGACTTCCAAACATCAAAGTTGCAAGTGCTGATGAGCTGGCAGGGTGTTCATACGTAAAATTTGGTTAGACGAATGCCTGCTCGGCTATTGGAGTCTCAGCGGATTATGTCCTATATTTTTAAAAAGTTTATCTGAGCACGTGAAGGTTGACAACCGATTTAATTTTGAAGTGGTAGATAAATTTGTCTGTCTTGGATCCGCCGTGAACAAGTACAACAACGTCAGCCTGTAGATAGATATTAGAATTGTGCTTGCAAATAGAGGCTATTTTGGGGTCAGCAAGCAGTTTACGAACAAAGCCCTCTCCCGACGGACAAAAGTCCAGCTATATCAGACTCTCATTTTACCCGTCTTGACATATGGCTCCGAAACTTGGTTCATATCGCACGCGGATGAAAAACACCTGGGAGTTTTCGAGAGAAAATTTCTTCGTAAAATATATATGGTCCTGTTAGAGAAAACGACGAGGACCGACGTCGCTGGAACGCAGAGCTATATAATCTATATTCTGACGTGGACATAGCTAGACGAATGAAAGTGGGCCAATTGCGTTGGCTAGGCCATGTTATCAGAATGGATGAAGATGAGCCAGCGCGAAAGGTTTTACCGTACCCGATGGAAGCAGGAAAAGAGGACGACCAAGACTCCGCTGGAAAGACCAGGCAGAAGAATCCTTTCGAGATAGTTGGAGGAATATGTTGAAATTTGTTTAATTTGTTTGTTTAATTAATATGTGTAAGACGTCTGACCTCATGAGGTTGTAAAATAGTCAATAAAAGTAAGACACGTTACTGAAGAGTATAGCGTTCGTTCCATGGTCCATGTGTTCCGTATCTATTTCCTATTGCCAAAGTGTATTCTCTATCTATTTATATCATACGCTAAACTACGCCATTTCCAATTGAAAAAAAATCAATTGAATTTAATTATTGAATTTTTTGATGTATTATCAATTGAAATTTAAAAATTCTATTTGAAATTTCAAATACATGATTCAATTGAATCAATTCAATTTTAAAATACATCAATTGAAAGTTAAAAATTGTATTTGAAATTTGTATTCTGTATCTATTTACTTCGTACGCTAAACTACACCATTTCCAATTGAAAAAAATCTATTTAAATTTCAAAATTCTATTTGAAATACATAATTCAATTGAATTTTAAAATACATATTTAAATACATATAAATACAAATTTAAAAATTCTATTTGAAATTTGAAACATATGAATTGAAATATAAAAAACATCAAATTTAAAACACAACAATGGAAATTTGAAAGACATCATTTGAAATTTAAAAGACACCAATTGAATTTTAAGAAACATCAATTGATATTTAAAATTTTCAACTGACGAATTTTAAATTTCAATTGATGTTTTTTAAAATTTCAATTGGTTTGTTTTTAATTTCAATTGACGTCTTTTAGAATTTAATTAATGTATTTCGAATTTCAATTGATGTGTTTTTAATTTCAATTGATGTCTTTTAGAATTTAATTAATGTATTTCAAATTTCAATTGATGTCTTTCAAATTTCAATTGATATCTTTCAAATTCCAATTGATGTCTTTCAAATTTCAATTGATGTATTTCAAATTTCAATTGATGTGTTTTAAAATTTAATTGATGTATTTCAAATTTCAATTGATGCGTTTCAAATTTCAATTGATGTGTTTTAAATTTCAAATGAAAATTTTAAATACCAATTGCTGTAATTTAAATTTCATTTAAATTTTCAAATTTCAATTGAAATGTTTCAAAATTCCTGGACAAGATATGTATATCTATGCTAGTAGCTGCCTTTAGCTGCCAAGCCTTTAGGCTTGGGATCTGAGCTTATGATTACCATAGAACCTGTAGGGATGAAGATGAGGGCAAGAGCGTTGAACATCTCATATGTTATTGCCCGCTCTTTTGTATGAGTACATATATGAGAAAATATCTAGGAACTTACTGCTTGTTGAATCTAACATACATTCAGGAAGTTGAGATGAATGATCTTAGGAGCTTTCTGCAGAGTACTAATTGATTCATCAGGGACTAATTTATTCATACTCATTCTGGGTGATGGATTCAACCCATAACAAAAAAAGATTGTGTTCCATAACATCGAATGAAGGGATTGAGGAGAGCTTCTCACAATCAGTGAGCGTGACCCATACCCATGCCAGGTCAATTTACAGGTTCAACGATGGGGATGGAATATGAGCGGATGGTCCTCATTAGACTAAGTGTGTCTATAGTGACACAAACGTCTACCTAACCTAATCCACCGGCGGAAGTCCCAAGGCCTTCCACAAACATGGCATGCGGAATGGTTCTTTTGTAATGCCTTCCTAAAATAAGGCCTGCGGAATGCATGCATTTTTTCATCAGATATAACCAATAAGAAGATTTTTACAATTTTGAGAAATTTCTTTTCCGATTCTTTTTAACCGTAATTTAATTGGAAAATTTTATACAAATTTTAAAATTATATTTTTATTTAATATTTTTCAGGGTATTTTTAAAATTTTCAATTTGAAGTTGGGCGTGGTATAACTTTCTAAGATAGATACAGACATACTTATAAGAAGTGGATAATGATTTTGTGATGAAATAAATTATTTTAATTTTATTTTTGTTTAACAAAACTAAATTGAAGTAAATGTCTTCTAAGGCCTTCCTCTTTGCATGCCTTCCAAGGCATTCTTTAGGCAAAGGGAAGGAAGGCCTTGCCACCCAATCTCACGCAATGTTAAAAAGAAAGAAGGAGGTAATGCGTAGGGAAGGCCTTCCGTATTTTAAAGAAGGCCTGTTTTGTCATGATTTCAGGCCTTCCAGGTCATGAATTCCCCCGCTGGGAAGATACTTCACAAATATCAAAACAGAACTGTCAGTGTCCGCCATTTACAAAGGTTATAGCAACTTCTGACAGGGTGATGCATTTTGGGCTATTATTGACAATACAATTTAACGCTTTGGTAAATTGTTTTTTTATTTTAGTGGACACCAAAAAGCCGTAAACTTATTTTAATTAATTTGCAAATGTTAGTTTACTGTTATTATTAAAAAAAGATTGAAAATCCCTGTATGTCCCGAACAACGCTAGTCCAGAAAAATGTGGTGATCCCGTGATTGAACATTTTTAGACCCCCAAGATTTACCAAACATAGTCCCGATGGCCATTACTAATTTCAACCTAATACCGAAAAGGTGAATTTTGAATCACCCTGTTCGTGCCAAAGCAGTCAAAATCTAGATCTAAGTTTTGGGGTCCTAAGCTTCTAAAAGATATACTTTAACATGAATCAGAACTTTAAAATCGGGGTGCAAGTAAAAATTGATTTTCGCTCGAGCGTGGCATTACCCATCTCCTCACCCATTCTCCTCCAATTCAAGATCATTCGTTTAATTATATTCATAACATTTATTGTCACCTGTTAAAAGCCGGTGCAACTTTGTAACAACAGTTTATGTTATTTACCAACTGTAAATTTATATATCCACTGTTATCGAAAAAACAAGACAAATGCCACCTCTCTAACGATCCACTGTGCGTGTAAACGCGTGTACTTTGTTGTTGTAGCACTTCTTCTGTTTAGTGAGCAAAGAGTTGACAACAAAAACTATCGACAACAATAGTTTGCGCGCGCCATATGCACTCACACATACTCACTTGACAGTCGGCAATAGCAGTGCATTGCGGGCTAGAGAAGAAAACGAGCACGAACATCTTGTCACAGTGCCTTACATTTTATCGAACTTCTCATGATGGCGAGAAGAGTGCACTAGTATAGTACTCGTGTAGTAGTAAAGTATAGTGCCAAGGTGGGTGGTTTAGTTGGGGGTGGTGGACTATTACTTGTACTATCTGCAATAATATCTGTATAGATTTATGAACATACATACATACATACTACATCCATATGTAGGTATGCAGTATGTGACACTAGTGCAAATATAACTTAGTACTCTTTTTTTTTTGTTCAAAACTATTTTTTGACATTTCTTTAATTTCAATGTTTGTTATACTCGTAGAATGATTGCCAAGTGCGTCTACTGAAACACTGCCTTTTTAGAGAGGGTTGCTTCATGTGTGAAAGCAATTCCTATTGTCTGGAGTTGTACTAAACAAAGTTACGCAGGTCTTTTCTGTTTTCTTCTTTAGTACGATAGTACTATGTAGTTTCTTTTTTAAATCTGTCATATTTCATCTGTCAAATTGCAGATGCTCTTAGTGATTTCAACTTAGCTTGCTAGTTCTGATTTTGCTAAATTCTAATCTAAAAACTTTGCACGTTCCTCGTGCCTTTGTGTGTGTGTAACCATGTGAAGTATGGAAATTATCGACAATTCCGGCTGTCTCAGAGGAGAACTTCCATTCTACGACCTTTCCTCTCTATCGCTCTTGATTTGTGGCACTCTTGTCTTGTGTGTTGTCTGAAGTGAGGTGTTTTTCTCTCTCTCACTGTTTGTGCGTTTGTGTGAATATGTGATGTTGCGCTTGCTATGATGACGTTAGCACAGCTGTCTAAGTTGTGTATGACCAATTTACTGCAGAGTTGCCAGATGTTATTTATGAGAATTGTGGCGACAATTTAACTTCGAACAACTTGTAAAAGAAAAATTATATGAAGGTGTTTGAGCGAATTGTGTGAAAGCAATTGTAGCTGAATAAGATTTGTGAGGATTAGGCGTGTTTTCGTTGCAAGCTAGCGATTATCGCTTGCTTGCTAGTAACCAAAACGCCAAACTAGCGATAATTTATTATAATATATATAATCGTCTTGCTCTAATGCATGGTTTGTAGTTAGTCTTGAATATGTGTATATTCTTCTCATTGTCTTTGGCTCACAATGACGATATTCAACACTGTTTTTCTTATTTGTTCATACTGGCAACTTCCTGCCCTTTCAACCAGAAATACATATGTATAATCGTCTTGCTCTAACGTATGGTTTGTAGTTACTCGGGAAAACGATAACGATAGCCAACACAGTTTAGCTGATTTTCTCAGACTGGTAACTTTCAAGTGCGCTTAGCTCTCCTTACAAAATAAGTGATAATCTAAGCAAACGGGAACACTAAGCGTGTTTTGGTTACACCGTTTGCTTATATATTCGCTTGTTTTGAATGAAGCACTTAGCGAGAACTTAGCGACGAGAATTATTTTCGCTAAGTTTAGACAAAATGTTTTTTGACATCTTTTACCGTTTTCAACTCTTATTCATATTTTTGAATAAAATGACTTATCGCTAAATTGCCGTTTTCTTTGCAACTTAGCAAGCGACAATCGCTTGCTTGTAACCAAAACACGACTACTGTTTGGAAAGAAACAGCTGGATTGATTTGCAAACGGGGTTTAAGCTGTTCAAAAATGTAGATGTTGAGCAATTGTTCTGGGTTTTAGATCTTCACCATAAAAGAAGTCAAAGTAGCCTTAATATGGCAAAATATGTGAGTCATAATATGTCTTAGTAGGTCTGACCATAGGTGGTGCAATGGTCGATCTGCGCGGCTCTTGTACTTACATGAGAACGTGGGTTCGATCCCTGCTGCAAACGTCTGTCCGATCATGGGATGTAATAGGATAATATTTAATTATTTTTCTATATATCAAAACTACGATTTTTGACATAACATGCTATACTGTATTGCCGCAATTAAATCTTGATTGATTTTTCAAAGTTTAAAGCTTGGTATAGCTGGACTTTTGTCTGTCGAGAGGGGGTTTTGTTCCTAAACTGCTTGCTTAGCCCAAAATAGCATCTATTTGCAAGCACAATTCTCCTATTTATCTTCAGGCTGACGTTGTTGTCCTTGTTCACGGCGGCTCCAAGGCAGACAAATTCATCTACCAGTTCAAAATTAAATCGGTTGTCGACGTTCAAGTGCGGACCAAGTCGAGAGGTTTTTCTAGTCGTTGACACCATCAATTTTGTCTTGCCCTCATTAACAGCAAGACCCACCTTACGCCAGCAACATATGGCTTTTCGTGTTAATGGTCTTGTTCGTATTTACTGCAGCTTTTCTCAATATTATCTCCATTAAGATGTTGAAGAGATTGCACGAAAGTGTGTCGCCTTGTCTCAGTCCTCGCTTGGTACAGAATGGTTCGGTGAGGTCTTCCCCCACCTTCACTGCTGATTTTGTGTTGGTCAGCGTCTTCCACTATCATTACCTCCTGATCTTCACTGGAAGAATCTGAGTGGAGTAGTGCTGAAAAGTGATCTTTCCACATTTTAAGCACACACTGCCTATCAGTCTCCAGATTCCCATTCATTCATTGTTCATCCTGAACATTTCGGTCTTTTCACTCTCTCTCTGTTCCTACTGCTATATTTTCCTCCCAAAAAGATGGGTTTCGTCCCTTCTCAGCCTCTTGTACCGCTCATTCGCAACTCGCGTTGTAACTGACTGTTTCGTTGCCATACGTGCAGCCTCTTTTTCGTCAGTTGCAATGCGACATTCTTCGTCGTACCATAGCTTATCCTTCTGCGGGTTTTGATAGCCAAGTTCGGTCCTTGCAGCGGTTTCCAAAGAAAGGGAGATGTGCTTCCACTGCGCGTCTGGATCTGCGGGAGGGGGTATTCTGCTCTAGCAGGAGAGAGAGCTTCTGTCGATAGGACATTGATATCTCCGGTATTTGTAGCTTTTCAATATCAAGTTTTTCCTGTGTTCTGTTCTGTGCGAACTTTCGCAGCCACCAGGTAATGAACCAAGTCGATATTGGCACCTCGAATCACACGTACATCCATTACACTAGAAGAGTGCCTGCATCTATCACCAAGTGATCAATGTGGTTCTTCGTCCGCTGATCAGGAGATTTCCAGGTCGGCTTATGTATTTCCTTACGCTGGAATCGTGTGCTACTAACTACCATGTTCTTTGCAACGGCGATGTCTATCAGTCTTATTCCATTATCGGAGGTGGTATCATGTAGACTGTGATTACCGATGGTTGGTCGAAAGACACTTTCCTCCCCAATTTGGCATTAAAATTGCCTAGCAAAATTTTAATGTCGTGGTCAGGGCAGCGCTCGTATACTTCCTGCAGACGCTCATAAAATGATTCTTTGACCTCAATCGTCCATCCTCTGTCGGGGCGTAATTAAGGAGATGTTGAAATATTTCGCTTTGATGCGAATTGTGTCTATACGTTCACTCACTGGGTTGAACCTTGAATCTAGGTGTCGCAGTCTCTTGCCAACTAAATTCGTGCTTTCGCTCATGGCAGGTGTAGTAAATATCGTAGTTTTCATTTCATTTTAAAAAAGATACTTGTGTTTGGATCACCCTGTATTTCAGTTAATGAAGTTGAAGTTTCATAAAACTCGAAATGATCGCTAGACAATGTGAGTTAAAAATCCTACTAGCGATAGTTTCGAATTGTTCGCTATTTAAAACGGGACTGTCAGTCCTAAGAAATTGATTTTTAAGCAAAATTGTATTATACTATTTTTCAAGGCAAAAAGACGGCAAAAGCGGAATTGAAATTCAAGTCGGGATGAGACAACGAAAAGCGCGATAATCCCGCCAAAAGCGGGATGGTTGGTCAGATTAAGTGTACTATATTTAGAATATTTTCAAAATAAAGTAATGAGCGCATTTTATTTTTGGGCTATTTTCATAATTTTTTGGGGATTTTCATGCTTGAGTTCTTGCGGCATTTTTCATATTTTTAGAGAAATTTGTCACTGAGCACATATTCCATATTTTTGGGTCATTTTGCGTATGGGCCATTTTTGTATAGAGCCCATAGATTAAAATAAAAAATCATTTGTTTTTTAAAATAATATTATAAAATTGAAAGAAAAAGGTCGAAAAATATTGATTTCAAAATTAAAAATTGTTATAAAACACATTTATTATTTGTTCATTTGAATTGAAAAAAAAGTTTTCACGATCTTTTCTTAAATAACTTTTCTGTTTGATTTCTTCTAAACACCGGGATACTGCTATAAATTCCGATATACTGGCAACTCTTAATTTACATCCGCTGATTTGTTTTTGGGGGGCGAATATTCTTAGAGAGCAATGTAGAGGAAGTACTGATTTGATGGCATAGCTAACGTCAATACTCTTTCTCACTCTCACTCTCTCTCTCTCTCTCTTTCCGTAGTCTGTTTGTCTCTCTTGTATTGTGTGTTCTCCACCACAATACACAACATACAATTTGGGTAGTAGCTTTTTGTTGTAGTATATTTCCGTTGCTAAAGTTTACAGTGAGAAGAAGAGCAAAGCCCATGTGTACTTATGAGAACCATTTGTGCTGTGTGTGATATCTGGTGCTAATGCTTCCTCTTATTCTGCTTCCGCCTCTCTGTCATGTGTATGAATGGTTTTCAAATGAATGCGGTGCTGGCGAGTGTGTATAACGGTGAAGCTTTTGCAAAAGTGTGCGTGAGTTGTGTGGCGATGGTGATGAAAGCTTAAGCACTCGCAACTCGTTGAAAAATATCAGTCGAGCGCTGATACCGTACTGAAGAGGTCGGTCTTGGAGAAAGTACATTTTCTCGTCTCCGGGTTTTCTTTGCTTACCCAATATAGTATATACTGCTGCATATACATATATAATTTTTTATATACCTAATATATAAAATTTTATACATATATGTATGTATATACATAAAATAAATTTTCACTGAAAATGCAAAAATTCGGAAATTAAATAAAAGAATTAACAAAACAAGAGAAAAAAAACGAAATTTAGTTAAACAATTGAAAGAAATTAAAATAAACAAAAATTAGAAAAACTCAACCGCCCAGAGTCAACCCCGCCCGCCGCGTTTTGTTTAAGGATATTCAGTTGATTGTGTTGCAAAATTTAACAGTTTACATTAAAATTAACGAAAATATTTTATTTTCAATTTTTTAGAAGAAGAAAAATAAGAAAAAGTGCTTGAATTTTGAGTAAAAAAGAAAGAAAAACGTTTTAGCAAATACTCCTTAAGGAAAAGGGGGTAGTTTTAACCCCTAACGAAACCAAAACCGAGAAATTGTGTAACACCAGTGCTACAGAAAGGTAACCAACACATACACTCCACTACCACCACCACTTGCAATACATTCACATACATACACTTTTACACTCGGCGAAGAGAAACGACATCGCGACGATGACGACGACGACGACAACCTCAATTTGCTGTGAAAGAAGGAAAAACACGAAAAAGTGAAACAACACTGAAAGAAATAAATTATTAAAAATTATACCGAGTAACAAACAAAAAAAAAAAACAAGAAAATTGTTCGTTCGGTCGCTCGTTCGTTGTGCTGCGTTTCTTAGGTGAAATTCAACGCAAAAGATGTCCTTGTTTGAAATCGATTTTTTTGTTGTCAGCCTGTGAAAAACGATAGAGTGAAAAACACTTTATGCCAATTTAAGTGTGAACGACATTTAAGTGAATTGAAAAAAACATAAATTATATATATTTGAAAATTTTTGTTATAACTCTCGGAGTTAAAGTGTTGAATAGAACAAGTTCCCAAAAATTTCCCTTCAATTGCAAACGGAACAAATATGGAAGTTTAAGCAACTATATAAGCGCCAATTTTTGTTACGCCCCTTAAATATGTTAAAATTAAAGACCCCGTTGTGTCACCCTTGTGAATTTCGGCTTCCCCAATCTTATTTTCATAACAATTTATTTTGTTTTCTATGATACTCTGACATTTACATGGTTGTGTTTTTATGAAATTATATAAATAAAATAGAGGAAAACATTGAAAATCGCATGAAGAAAATTGAGAACAAAAATCAGAAATTTTCTGACGTCTTTATGAACGTCGTTAATGGCCCTGAATTGGAATATAAATTGAAGAATCAAAAGAAAACGAAGAATACAACTATAGCCAACTTTTCCATTTTGTGTTTTTTCGTTTTTGCAAATGACCACACTAGATATTTGCCCTATAAATCATTGATTGTAGTTTTTGCTTAAGGTTTTTTTCCACTGGTTTTAATTTAAAATCTGTTCAATACACAAATTTCATAATTGCTTTCATCAGTCGTGCCCGCGCCACCCTTTAAACGGACAAATTCACATTCTCTATACCTCTCTCTATCTCTGTGTGTTATTTTTTCCTGAGTCTTCCTTATGCTCTTTATTTGGTCACTACTTTGATTTTTCACGAATTATAAGAACATTTTCATATTTTCCCATTATTAGAACTTTTTGGGTGAAAAACAATGTGTGAAAGCTTATTACCGAGTGGTAAAGCAAAAAGTAAGGAAATATGTTTCTCTTAAATACTCAAAAATGTTTCTCTTTATCTCTCTCACTCTCTTTGATGTAAGTGCTAAAGCCCATAAAATAAAATACTTTATAACAAAAGTTTTCTCAGGGTAGTCCATTGATTTTATGGTATAATGCACAGTTTTCCTTAAGGGAGTTCCAAGGGAATTGTTTACACTTCCAGTTGGTTGTCTTAGATAAACTCTTGACACTCTTTGGAATTCTGTTTAGACATCTCTTTAGATATAACAAATTGAATTTCTTATGTTTGCTATTTTCAAAGCCATGCTCACGTCATATCCTTCAGAGAGAAACATTTAAAACGTATTAACGTGCTGTTCAATTCTCTCTTAAAACGCCTGAGTAAATACATTTAAGGAGTGCGTGTGACCTCTTTATTTTTCCTACGTAAAGAGACGATTTCTGTCTTTGTATCCTTTGGAAAACTTGAGGTTATATAACGCGATGAAAAAGAAATCTGAAGGAAGTTTGTGTTTCATTGTATATCCTTGGCAAATTATTTAGTATTTCGTTACAATTTTACATGATTTGGGAATATTGAAAATTCTTAAAATGGGTTGAAGACCACGCCTACATTCTGTATCGAATCTTTTGTAGCTTTAAAGGCTGTCCCAGAATTCACACAAGATTTAAAGTAATTGAATTGCCTCTCGGCAATGGCTTGATGAAACCACATGTCGTCCATATTCATGAATTTTCGGAGTCCCTTAGCAATATGAAGAATTTCCATAAATTCCTATTTTCAACATCACATTTAAATACAGATTTTAATTTCGGAAATTTGAATTGTCTTCCACATTCCCATACAGAATGTTTGGTGGTAAAATGTTACCCTCTTTATGTTCTCTCTCTCTCCATAAATCTTTTCGATAAAAGAGAAAAACTAAGGGTTATCCTATATATTTTGCAACTTGTAAAATAACGTCACTCAATTCTTTTCATGTCTCAAGAAGTTTTTTCGTCCAATTTACTTTAAAATCTCAGTTTTCCTTATTGGAAATTTACCAAAGTTACTGGCTGCAAACAACTGTCAACCTGTACTCAAGTGATGTGAGAGATTTAGCTGAAAATTTGACAGAACATGATTCTTCTTAAAAAAAAAGAGATTTACCGTGCAGTTGTTCTCCAGAAATTCCCATATAGTTGTTCTCCAGAAATTCCCATTTTTTAAGTATTTTTCTTAATTTTGAGAATTAGAGAAAACTCTTTTAAAGCCAGATAAATCTTTGGATATGTCAAAATGTTCATTGGTGGAGAGCGACTGGAATAGTGTTAACTTGAGGAGAACGATTTGCGGCAACAAATTTTACAGACCTGTTAGATTTCTCTTTTAAGTTTCCTAAAAAAATTGAGCGATCAGGGTTGCATTCGGAATGAAACGAACTAAAATAAAGAATATAAGAATATAAAATAAATATTTCGTCGGTTTTTATTTTTATATTTTTAAAATTCAGACTTTACAATCCCTTGTTCACAATTTTCTTTTTTTTCTATTCTATTTTATAACTACAGAATTTTGTATGTCCCTTCGCAGACAGATGTTTTTTCATTCGTATAGTTTAAATCTAAAATAAAATGAGTATACGATTTCTCTCAAGTTAAAGAGAGTCGCATAGCATTTTGGTCTGTGGAAATCATGTAACATGGGCTTCAGGAGGAGTTCTCTTCAGGTTTATTACATTTTTATTGGTCAACCTGGAAAATATTAAGAGAGAGAGACAGAGAGAGGGAAAACATAGAGAAATGAAAGATGTTACCTATATTTGGAAAGTATAGCGGAAGAAATCGTCCACAGAAAATTCCATATAAATATGTTTAAATATATTCGGTTATGTACAAATGCCGGTTAAAACATACTATGTCCAGAGGAAAGTTGTAGATAATTTAAAATATGTATTTGTAATATAATTATATAAACAGAACGAGTTCATGCCCTCATTGAAACTATCTGTTCAAACCAATTCTCAATGAGTTGGGGGTAAATTAATCACAAGTTACTTACTTCTCTCTTTCTGTCCAAATTATTATCTCATTATTTGCCTACTTCGCATCGAGTTGGACTTAGTGACAAGTTTCTCTCTACTCTTTCTTCATTTTCAAAAAAAAAAAAAAAAATACTTACTCTCTGATCCGCCGAATCAAAAGAGAGAACAAGAATTTCAGCTTTCTGTCCACAAAACTTTTTGTGAAAATAAATTAAAAGGGAGCCAAACAACTCTTTTTATTTATCTTCTAAAAAAGTTTTGAAGAGGGAAAGCTGAAGTTCTCGCTCTCTCTATTGTTTTTTTGGGAAGTTCAGAGAGTATACCTTTCCCAAAAAAAGAAATACATTTTATTAGAGAGTCACCAATAATCCTTTACGAATTCGGAGGTTTCTCCTAATCTCTATTTCAAATGCTCTCTTAAGATTAGTCTTTTTAAAACCACGTTTCATGTTATATAAATTTAAGGTTTGTGTTCCAAGTATTAGTCAGACATGAGAGCCTACAATAATTGGAAGATAAGTAAAATCTGAATAAAATGTGAAAATTTAATTTGAAAATTTAACTGAAAAATTAATTTGAAAATAACTGAAAGCTCTACAGTAATTGTGTCTACCTTTCTTATGACTATGACTGACTTACAGCCTCTTTTTTGAGAAAACGAATTCGAACGAATGAACGAAACGGCCAAACTTAGAACCTAACTAATCCGAATAATATAGATCAAATGAGATATTTATTTAGGATATTCATTCTTCTCATGGTCCTTTAATAAAGTTGTAAGAAATAGTTCCTCATATGGCCCATGAAATCCTATTTATTTACATTTTACTTTCAGTCGATTCGTTCGTTCTTTGAAATTCGTTTTATGAAAACAGGCAGTTAATTTTTTAATTATTCTAATTTAATATGTGGTCCTGCAAGCCTTGTGTGAAATAACAACCTATTTATTAGGACAATTTGCTCTCTCGCTCTCTCTTTCTCTAGCTTAATTGTCAGTGGAAAAATAAAGAGGAGTGGTATTGCAACCTCTTCTAAATCAAATCAAATTTGCAAAAAATCATATTTTTATAATACAACTTTCTAATGTTTTTATCATGGCTCTCTTTTAATCTATCTCCACAAACAGGGTTTAAGATTTAAATCTGAAGTTATCGTTTTCTCTTTTTGTTTTGGTCGAAAGTTCAGAGAGTATATCTTTACCCAAACAGAAAGTCACTAAGAATCTCTTAAAAATTCGGGGGTTTCCTCTAATATCTATTTTATTCTCTTTCTTTAAAATAAAGGCGTTAGAACACAGTTTAAAATTATGTAAATTTAAGACAACTTAATACTTCAGACTATCATTTTGTACGTTTGTTATAGCTGTGGCTTAACTTTTTAAGTATTCTGTTTAAATCTGTGGTTCTTCAAGCCCTGTGTGATATAACAGCTTATTTATTAAGGCGACTATATCTCGCTCTCTCCCTCCCCTATCCTTCTCTCTCGCGCGCTCTATCTCACGCGCTCTCTCACGAGCTCTATCTCACGCACTCTCTCAAGAGCTCTATCTCAAGCGCTCTCTCTCCCTTTCTCTCTATCTCTTATTTGTCAATGGAAATGAAAGATGAGTGGATTTTTAATCTCTTTCAAATCGAATAAAAATCTGTGAATATTTCTTAAAAATATGTTTATAATATTTTTGTAATATTTTTATATTTTTTAATTTTAATTATTTTTTTATAATATTTTTAAAACATAATAATATTTTTTAAATAAAATATTAATAAAATATTAAAATAATTTATTAAATATTATAGAAAATAATATTTTACTTGTGAATATTATGTGACAGTTTGAAACTATTTTTGTTTTAATTCCTCTTGAGAGAGGTTTGCAGTCTACTTTTCTAAAAAATTAGATTATTCTGAGATTTTTATTTTCCCTTAATATGTTAGAAAAATAAATTAGTAATTCAATATCAAGTTTTGCATAATCATTTTATTGCATAACTCTAAGAAAATCCGTCAATTTCATTTCGGTGTCATAACATTTCTGTAGATAGAAAACCTTATGAGAGAAAGTTTGATAAAGCTTTTGTTTGAAAGTTGATTCTCATCTGTAACTCTCTTGTAGCTACACAACGTAAGAGCAAGCTTAATTATAAACCTAAGAAAAACTACAATTATTTGTTACTGAATACATTGGAAGACTACAAAAGTTTCGTTATTCATCAATACTTTGAAAAAATAAAAATCACTAGAAACGCTTGTGTTAAGAATTTCAAATCAAGCTACATATATAATTATTAGACTCTCTCCCGTTTTGTCTGCTCTCCCTATCTATCTGTCTATTTATTCGACTCTGTCCCGTTTTGTATCTCCCCAATTTCTTCGACTCTGTCCCGTTTTGTCTTTCTCCCTATTTCTTCGACTCTTTCCCGTTTTGTCTTTCTCCCTATTTCTTCGACTCTGTCCCGTTTTGTCTCTCTCTCCATATCTCTCTCTATTTCCATCCTTTAAACCAACCTATCCATTTCTACGAATCTATTCCTGTTTGCCTCCTCTCTCTCCCTCTATCTCTCTAATTTCCCTGCTTTAAATTTACCTAGCCATTTCATCGACTCTCCCGGTTTGTCTCTCCCTTTTCCATGACCCATTTATAAGCTCCGTCTTTCGGTAATTTTTCAAAGCGCTTTTATAGTTACTAACTTCCAGTTGTTTGTCTCCGCTGTTCTCTGACTCTCACTCTATCCCTCTCTCTATTCATTTAAAGAGAGAAAGAGCGCAGTTTAACTCACAATTGTGTCTCATAGATATCCTGGCGATTGCATAATTTCCATAAATTTTTTTTTACAAAATTTTCTAGTATTTTTTTATTGAAAAACTAAAACACAAAGAACGAACGAAATGAGTGCCCAGGTTAGTATATTTCTTTCGTTATTTTTTTGCTATATTTATTTTATAAATTGTTTTTATTTTTATTTTATCATTTTATTTTGCAAGTAAACATTTTTCATTATCTCTTTATCAGTCAGTCAGTCTGTCGCTCAAATATTAACAATAAAATTGGACAAAAACAATTTGGTCATATAACAGAAATATAAATACATGAATAACTCAAACAGATGGGGTAGAAAATTAATATTGTCGCACCCACCCTAACTACAAAAAGAGTCATAAACTCGCAAAGTTTGCAAATTTTCAATAGGGGCAGAACTGGTTGCTAAGTTGAAAAATTTATGAAAATGTTCAATAATGGACATTTTTATACGGGATTTTTTTTTGTGGCGAAAGGGAACAACAGATTTCTACAGCAGTTAGAAAATCGTCCTGTATGAATGTGTTTAAGCAAAAAACTTCTATGACTCTTTTGTAAATAGGGTGTGGTAGAGTCATAGACCATGCTTTTGTGTTTTTGAGGTTACAACGTCCCTTAGCATACACGCTGAAAAATTGGTATTTTTGTTGTTGTTTGGATGCAAATATAATGTGTTTGTAGCTTGTCGCAAATATAGTATACTTGTGTCCAAACACATTGTGTTTGCGATTCAATATGACTTGGTGGAGACACAATAATAAAAATATTATAATATACGTTTTTGTGACCGAAATGTTGCTTTGCTTGTTGAAAACTGCTGGAAACAAAAACGTGGCAGTCAAAGAAATAAAAAAAAACCAGCAGATCATTTCTTCAATTCATGAAAATAAAGCTTGCAGGTACACGCTGAAAAATCTGTCTTTTTTGTTGTTTGGATGCAAATATAATGTGTTTGTAGCTTGTCGCAAATATACTATACTTGTGCTCAAACACATTGTGTTTGCTATTCAATATAACATGTTTGAGACACATTGATTAATAGGCTATAATATATGAATGTTTCTGAGACTTAAGTGTGGTTTTGGTTGTTGTAAACCAATCAAAACCAAATCGAGATAGACCACAAAGAAACAAACAAGCACCAGATCTTCAATTTATGAAAACAATGCTTGCAAACATGTACATGTTTCCTGCAATATGTTGCTGGGACCATTATTTTTCAGCGTGTAGGTATATGGATGTTCCAAACATATCCCTGGTTTTTGCATAATGTTACCGTTGCAATTTTTTTAAAGTGTATGAACTTAATTTTAGCATCACTTTTATTCCCCAGACTCTTAACCCTGCACCGTCATCCTTATTCAAAACGACAACGCGCGATTTTATTTGAAAGACTGATGAACAAATTTCAAATACAGATCAACTCTTGACCACCATTTAATTTCGGCCGATACGATTTATTTAGCCCCCACTTGGGAAAACATGCTTGCATGTGGTCGTCAAAGGGTTAGGGCCATGTTAGACTATTAGTGATATCGGGCGATATGTCAAAATTATCAATTCCGGAGAGCGAATGGAGGAGTGTAAACTTGAAGAGAATGAATTTGCAGAACAATGTCGACAGATCTGTTAGATTTCTATGTTTTTGGTTTTCCTTAAAAAAATGATGTACGCTTAGGTTTGCATTATTACTAATACTACATTTTTGTTTACATCTGTCAAAAAATTAGAGAAATCTAACAGATATTTTAAAGTTATTTTTTTTGCAAATCGTTCTCCTCAAGTTTACACTATTTCACTCACTCACTGGAAAAGAAAATTGGAGCATACAACTATTTTAGCAGCAAAATCAGATCTGCACCAAAATTTCAAAATTTCACCAACGGTAAGAGCTTTTGCGCTGAGTTGAAAAATGCATTTTATTGTTTGCACTAGGCCCAACTTCTTGAGATATAGGCCTTTAAAGCTTGAGTATATAATCGGTCATATCTCAGGTATTTATTATCGGATCTGGTTGAAATATGTATCATTACAAAGCCCTTGTGAAACTCTCTAACTCTGTATATAAATATATTTCCTTTTATTAACCCATTGAGGGCTCATTTAAAAAATATTTTTTAACCTCACTTTTTTGGTTTAATCAACTTGTTCTTGTCGTTAGGTGTTGTTGTATTTTGCCGTTGTTGTCTTTTATTTCTGTTGTCCTTTTTTGTAGTTTTTACACACCAAAATAAAAAAAATTTCTAAAAACTCGAGCGATTTTTCTGATTTTGTCAAACATCGACTTAAGCTACAGAGGGAATTTGATCCCCCTGCCTAAATTTAACGATTTATGAAATTTATTTCATCAGGATCGGATAATAAATGGCAGAGTTATGCGCGATTATACATTCAAGCTTTGGAGACCTATATTTCGGAAAATATGGACTTTCGCAAACTTTTTTTTTTTTAAATCCGCAGTTAATGCTCTACCAGGCAAAAAAAAACGAAAAAATCCAATTTTGCTGCTAAAAGAAATTTGCTCCAAAATTTGGACCTATCGCCGGATGTGTCTAATAGTCCAACATGGCCTTAAGCTGTATTTGAAATTTGTGTATCATGCCGTTCCTTACGAGAAGTTGTTGTAAAACTTCACGATTTTATCAATTAGAATTGAATAATATTGAATATTTAAAATTAACATTTTAAAATATCAATATCAAGGTGTAACAAGGGCTAAAGAGCGAAAACATATGGTTTTGCATTCTCCCATTTCAAAATGAAAGCAAAATGATCCTTCGATTTCTCTCAAATTGAAGAGAGTTTCATTCCCTTGTCTCTCTCCGCGTATCATTCTAGTTGCACTGATAGTCTAACATGATCTTAAGCGTGTTATTGCATGTAACTGCACCAAAGGGGAAAAACACGCTCAATGTTTTTTCAGTTATGTAAATAACCCTAAAAATACAAGAAAATCAAGTTTGAACAAAACGTGTAAATATTTAAATTATTAATAAATTTCAAAATTGTTGTTTTTCATTTCTGTTATTCTGTTAGCTCCTCATCTCATCTGGTCTCCTCTGTTGTGCTTTTTGTTTCGTCTTTATATTTTCTTTATTTTTCTATTGTTAATATTTGAGACAAGTCTGTTAGCCAGTCAGTCATTATATTTTATTACTCATTTCAGTTCATTTATATTTTATCGCTTTTACGATCGAAATAAATCTGTTTTTATTTTTCATTTATTCTTTGCTCACTTAACTCAAGTGAGCAAGCGAATGGAAACTTTATTATAAGATTTCCAGTTTTCAGTATTTTTTCTTGAAACACAAAACACGTGACAAGTTCAACGCTTGTGTTGTGGTAAAGAGTTTTAAAATCCAAAACCAATTTGTATCTTAGATAAATGACTCCCACCATAATTCATTGAAATATATTTATAACACGTGACCGTGACGTTAACCGCTTAAACCGCAAAATGGGATATGTACAATTTGTGGAATTTGTACAATTTGTACCCGTCAAGCTCTTGCCAAATATTTGCAGTGATTTAGAAGTTAGCAAAGACTTTGTTGTACAACAAATCGCATATTACACTCAACAAAATGAATTAGGAAACACAGCATAAATAAGTGCCGAAAAGGGTAAAGCAAAGATGCTTGTTATTTCAGCAAGTATGTGTTTGTTGTTTCAGCAAGTACGTGTTTACTGTTTTGGCAAAAATGTGTTTGTTGTTTTGGCAAACATGTGTTTGTTATTTTGGCAAACATGTATTTGTTGTTTTGGCAAACATGTGTTTGTTGTTTCAGCAAGTATGTGTTTGTTGTTTTGGCAAGCATTTGGTCCGCTCTTTCATCAAAACTGCAAACAGTTTATTGTTATTGCAGTACATTTACTGTAATAGCAGACAAATTTTCTAATATTAAGTAGCAAACAGTATTTCCGCTTAATAGCAAACCTTTTTTAAAATGATAATAAAAAAAAAAAACGATAAACCAACCAATGACCTTAAACAAAATTGTTGTAAAAGTAATAATTTTCTGTTAAACATTTTCTTTAAATGACTCATAAATTTATTAAAAATACATAATATTTTCTCGTATTTTCAAAAGGAAAGAAACTGCCACTTCACAAATTTCCAAACCTCTTCTACACCACCAGCATGAGTAGAATTTCCAAATTTTACAAATGACTCATAGATCCGTTCGGTCTGCATCTAGTGTTGGAATAATAATCATGAAATTCCATTTAATTACTCAGCGAATCAATCCAGTGCTCTATATTTAATCAAACGGTCAGTGCTATTCGTTTTGTGGATCATCTGTGGTTCAATATTGTTGTTTCCTTATCACCAACCCAACAGGCAGGCAGTGTTTATGTTGATATACAAATCTATTCATATCTTAAGATTCTGGATTTTTCAAAAAAAAAAAACAAATATTTTCAATATTTTGTGTTATTGTACACTCAGAGAAACATATCAAATTTCTGTATCACTAATGCCCAGTTTCACAGTTGGAAATTCTCCATTTAAATGGACTTTAAATGCCTGATGCTTGTCATTTAATATGAAAATTTTTTGTGAGCTTTTGAATTTAGCTTTTAAATGACGAGTGTGAAACTCGGCCTAAATCTCCAGATTTTAGCGTTTAATTCACTTGACTTACTTGGCGTTTACGCGAGACAGTTTTGCGGTGACAATAGCAATATATTCAAACATTTGTTACGCACACTTCTCTCATTGTCTTCGTCATTGTCTCTGATTTCATAAAGACAGTAAATTCAGCGAATGATTTGATTGTAAGTGGCCAGTTCGGTTTGCGAGAAAGAAGCTGATTCCACCACATACGGCTGATTCCACCACGTCCAGTTATCGTTCAGTTAGAGCTCACGAACAATTTTACCCATCAGTTTGTATGTAATTTAAAATGTTTAACTGTCAGTTAGCTTTAACTTTGTTTGGTGAAATTGGGCGATAATCGCAAATGGACGCACCGTTTGGAACAGTGTTTTTTTTTTTTGTAGATTTTGGTAAATGATATTGAATTCATACGAAACAACACTGACTGACGGTGGTTGTTTAAAAGTGTATTGTCTTTATAATTGTCTGGATGCCAACGTTACACAAAGGTTTTTTTTTGTCTCTTCTTTGTCAACTAATACATCATATTCTTACGTTCTTGTCTCGTATAAACGCATGGTTAATTAATATTACCATTTTCTAAAATTACTAAATTAATCGGAGAACGGAGAATAAACGCACCGATTCGAGAATAGATTTTTTTGAACCACTTGAATTCATAACTAAATCTTAGTTATTCTGGTGGTATTGAAGGGACATATTACCTATTTCAAGCTTTAGTTGAAATTATAACATCATGTGTCACAGGTGCTGCTCCTCCCTATTACACAAGACACCCTGTTTGTAACAAATGACAATTTTATCTCCGGTATTCTAGTGTTATTCACTGTTATATCCAGTTGAAATTACAACAACATGTGCCACAGATGGTACTCCTTCCTGCTGCCGAAGCAACTCAGTTTAAAACATATATAAATCGCATAATCTTCGCTTTTCTGATGGTAATCGCAGAATCTCTAGTTAACAATTTAGCTGAAATTGTAACATCAATTCCACAGATGATGGTCCTTCCTATTGCCGAAGCAACCTAGTTGATGACAAATATCAATTTAATCTTAGCTATTCTGGAGTCAATTACAGAAGCATAATTACTTGAAACATTAGTTGAAATTATAAAATCATGTGCCACAGGTGGTGCTTCTTCTGAAGAAAACTAGTTTATACCAAATGTCAATTTAATCTTCGCATATTTTTTAAATTTCAATTGATGTATTTTAAATTTCAATTGATGTTTTTGATATTTCAATCGATGCCTTTCAATTTTCAATATAGAATCTACACTTTTCAATATAGAAATTTGAAAAAGTCAATTCAAATTTGAAAACCATGAATTGCAATTTAAAAGACATCAATTGAAATTTTAAAGACATTAATTACAATTTAAAATTCGTCAGTTGAAATTTGAAAATTGTTAACCGATTTTATGTATTAGATTTTTAAATTTCAATGGCGGTTTTTAAATTTCAACTGATGGCTTTTAAGTTTCAATTGATATCTTCTAAATTGGTGTGTTTCAAATGTCAATTGATGTGTTTTAAATTTCTATTGATGCGTTTTAAATTCCAATTGATATTTTTGAAATTCAATTGATATGTTTTACATTTCAATTGATGTTTTTGAAATTTCAATTGATGTTTTTAAAATTTCAATTGATGTTTTTGAAATTTCAATTGATGCCTTTCTATTTTCAATATAGAATTGTTATATTTCAATATGATGTCTTTAATTTTCAAATAGAATTTTTAAATCGATTTTTTTTAAATTTCAATTGGAAAACTAACAAACCAGGCAGACTTCGTCCTGAATTTTAGTAGGGGGAAGAAAATGAAAATATGTATTAATATATATTCTATTGGTGAAATAATTTTTAAAATCGGATGAGTAATTTAGAAAATTGATATTTCGAAGATTTCATGTTGTTAAATGCGCTTAGACAATCAGCTGATTGGAAACAATCATTAAAAATGCTGATAGTGTTGGTAAATGCATTTTAAACACATGTTGATTCGAACTAAATATACATAAATCTAGTAGATCAATATAAAATTTGTATCATGTGTCGCAGATGGCAAAATAAATCAGGTGATTGTAAACAATCTTTAAAAGCACGCACAGTATTGTTAAATGCGCTTAGACAATCAGCTGATTGGTAACAATCAGTAAAAATTCAGATAGTGTTGGAAAAGGCATTTTAAACAGATGTTGATTCGTACTAAATATAAGTACTATAATCTAGTACATCAATATATAATTTTTATCATGTGTCGCAGATGGCAAAATAAATTAGCTGATTGTAAACAATCTTTAAAAGCACGAACAGTGTTGTTAAATGCGCTTAGACAATCAGCTGATTGGTAACAATCAGTAAAAATTCAGATAGTGTTGGAAAAGGCATTTTAAACAGATGTTGATTCGTACTAAATATAAGTACTATAATCTAGTACATCAATATATAATTTTTATCATGTGTCGCAGATGGCAAAATAAATTAGCTGATTGTAAACAATCTTTAAAAGCACGAACAGTGTTGTTAAATGCGCTTAGACAATCAGCTGATTGGTAACAATCAGTAAAAATTCAGATAGTGTTGGAAAAGGCATTTTAAACAGATGTTGATTCGTACTAAATATAAGTACTATAATCTAGTACATCAATATATAATTTTTATCATGTGTCGCAGATGGCAAAATAAATTAGCTGATTGTAAACAATCTTTAAAAGCACGAACAGTGTTGTTAAATGCGCTTAGACAATCAGCTGATTGGTAACAATCAGTAAAAATTCAGATAGTGTTGGTAAATGCATTTTAAACAGATGTTGATTCGTACTAAATATAAGTACTATAATCTAGTACATCAATATATAATTTTTATCATGTTGTGCGGATGGTGATGCGCGTGCATGTTTCGTCTGTTTAAAAAAAAAACCTGTACACATCCAAAAAAATTTATTAAATCTATTATTTGATCTTTGTTATGTTTTTAATAAAAATACTTTTTAATAGTAGTTATTGATGTCGAACCGAACAGTTATTAAAGAACATGAGTATTAATTAATTTAAAATAGTTTATTTGTTTGCTATAATTTAAATACAAAACACGTTGCAATGTCTAAATAGTATCTCAAAATTTAAATAATTTATTTAATTTTTTGGCGGTCGAATGTTTGTCATGATGCTTGGATATAATACGAGTAATACTACTATATTTCCGAGAATTGTTTAATGTAAAATGCAGCTGTTTTCTTTGGAATTTGTTTAAAACCTGATCGAATAATCAACGAGAACTGCGTTCCAATGAACGATCGATTTCAATCGATTCTTGGTACCAGTAAAAACGTAATTATTAAGGTCGTGCAAGTTAGCTGGCTTAGAAATCACGGGATTCCAATAGTAATTCATGACCAAGTAGCATGTGACAGTGACAGCCAGAGTAAATAAAGTCTAAGCCGGTTTTTGGTTTTCTTTTGCATTTTGAAAATACAACAATTTCAAGTTATTTCTCTATTGTAATCGACAACAACGGCGATTAGGCATTTGAATAAGCATTATTGTTGGTGTATATGACTGTTTCATAGTCTGAGCGATAAGGGAACTCAGATATGTATGACTCAAGAGTATGATTGATAGTAGAGTGAACATAATTTCGTTTTTACGGTTAAGGAAAGTGGTTTAATCTTTCTGCGTATACGAGTGTATTCATATACCTGAAAAATATACACATTAATTTGACACTTCAAATCTGTTTGGGGTCTCTATACATATATTTGACTACAATTTTATGCCATTAAAGGCCAAACACACGGGTTAATTCTGGATCGAAACTGGTTAAAACTTGGTTTGATCAATAACCAACGTCGCGTCGCCGGCTAATCATTAGCATGGGAGTCAGTAAATGTGTTTTTATTTTTGTTTTCATTACGTTTTCTGTTGTTCTTCTTTTCGCAACTATCGTACATACATATATCGGTGTTGTTTTTGTTTTGATTTTGTAGCAGGAAGAAAAATTTAAACAACGAAATTGTTAAACGTTTTGGTTTTGTTTTTGTATTAAATTTCATTCAATTTTCAGATTTTAATTACATACAAGGCACAGGAAATATACCCATTTGAAAAAAAAAGATTGACATCATCTCACTACTGCGTGCGATACTGTTTGACTTCGATAGTTTTATTTTGATTTGTAGTAAATCTATATGTGATATTCGAACGCGATAACGATAATTTTGATTCTATTAATTCTATTATCAGAATTGATTCTATTATCAGAATTGCACCAAATTCTGATAACTTATCAAGATATAGAGTTTGTAACGTGATTATCCTCATATTCAGATAAATATGGAGTTAATTGCGATAACCTAAAAATCGTTATCAGTCTAAGCTTGGCATAACTTCTAATTCAGTTACTTGTTAAAATTATAGCATCATATGCCATAGATGGCGCTGCAACATGACGTGATATATAATTCAATTAATTGTTAAAATTATAGCATCATGTTCCATAGATGGCGCTGCAACTTGGCATAATATCTAATTCAATTGCTTGTTGAAAGTATAGTATCATGTGTCGTGGATGGTACTGCAATTCATAAACTATACCAATTCAGTCTTCGCAATTCTGATGTTATTTGCAGAGGCATAAGATTTGAATGAAATACTAATGATAATTACAGCATAATGTGTCGCAGATGGTGCTGCTATTTCAGGACTCAATCCAGTTTATAAGAAATAAAATGTTTTCGTACATTTCCCGGTACATTTAATACACAAATTGGCAAGATATAAACGATTTTTTCTGGTTTAATCTAGACCTATTCACTGGCAGTTTGGTTTCTAGATTTTTTGGGGAAAACTTAAACATCATGTATCGCAGATGGTACTTCCAGTGAAGGATCCAATCCAATTTATAATTAATATGAATTTTAAACCTATTCAGTGGCAGTTTAGCTTTTAAATTTTTTAGGGAAAACTGAAACATCATGTGTAGCAGATGGTACTCCCAGTGAAGGATCCAATCCAATTTATAATTAATATGAAGTTTACAGGAGGCAACCTAGTTCATAACTATAATGTTTTTTTTCTGGTCTAATCTAGGCGTATTTACAGGCAGTTTAGCTTCTAAATTTTGTAGGCAGTACTCCCAGTGAAGGTTTCAATCCAATTTATAATAAATATGAATTTTAAAGGAGGCAACCCAGTTTATAACTATAATGAATTTTTGTCTATTTACTAGCAGTTTAGCTTCAAATTTTTTTAGGGAAAACTTAAACATCATGTGTCGTAGATGGTACTCCCAGTGAAGGATCCAATCCAATTTATAATTAATATAACTATAATGAATTTTTGTCTATTCACTGGCAGTTTAGTTTCTAAATTTTTTAGGGAAAACTTAAACATCATGTGTCGCAGATGGTACTTCCAGTGAAGGATCCAATATAATTAATATGAATGTTAAAGGAGGCAACTCAGTTTATAACTATAATTACTTTTTTTCAGGTCTAATCCAGACCTATTCACTGGCAGTTTCGCTTCTAAATTTTTTAGGGAAGACTAAAACATCATGTGTCGCAGATGGTACTCCCTGTGAAGGATCCAATCATATTTATAATTAATATGCATTTTACAAGATCCAACCCAGTTTATAACTATAACAAATTTTATTCTGGTGTTATCTAGAGGCACTTTAGTTTCTAAATTCTTTAGTGAAAACTTAAACATCATGTGTTAAAGATGGTACTCCTAATGGAGGATCCAATCTAATTTATAATTAATATGAGTTTTACAAGATCCAACTCTTGTACATGTTTTCAAGGTTTAATCTAGACCTAGTCGCAGGCACTTTAGTTTCTAAAATCTTTAGGGAAAATTGAAACATGTGTTGCAGATTGTACTCCCATTGAAGGCTCCAATACAATTTATAATTAATTTACAATTTATTGTTAATATTCTGATGTTACTCGCGGAAACTTTAGTGTCTAAATTTGTTTTGAATTTTAATATATTAAATTAGAGCCGTGGAACAAAACAAAGTAGACAAACAAAATTGTTGCTGGAGTAGAAGTTGATGAATTTCTGTGCGGAAGTTCAACTACATTTTTGGGAAGAAAACGAAAGGTTATTGGAACGAAAGGACATGCGTTTCAAAAATGTTGCTGGTATTGTGAATGCGGCTTTAATCTACGCTAACGTAACAACAAACATACATATATTCGAACTTTATAAAATACTAGCTGAACCCGGCAAACTACGTTTTTCCTTCAAAGTTTTTGTAATGCCAATGGGTGAACAAAATTTGTTGTTCCATTACGTTTTAAACTATAGTTCTGGCTGTTATATCGGTTTCTTTCAAAGGGGGCGTGGCACCGCCCTCTTCCATCCTGGCTGTAATTCATACTGTTCCAACAACATATATACCAAATCTCATCTTCATATCTCTGACAGTTCATGAGATATAGCCATTTTAAATTTCAAGTTGTATGGGCGGTTCCACGCCCCTTTATCCAATCACAACCAAGTATAGCCAAGGAGTATCAGCAAGAAAAGCCGTCAGAGCGATTTTTGAAAAGGGGGCGTGGCACCGTCCACTTTCACCCTGGCTGTATAGCCTATGTCAACCCCTAGATGATTCTGAATATTGTCTGAAAATTTCATCCAAATCGGTTCAGCCGTTTTCGAGTCCATTCGTAACATACACACACACATACATACATACATCCATTATTATATATATAGATTCTAAAGCCTTGATACTTCTTTGACACCTTTTTAGAATCTTTTCTACTCTATTCAACTTTATTCGAATATATGCTCGAAAACTCGAACTTGATATTAATACCATGGAATTAGATACCTTGTTAATACTTGACAATGAAAATTTCTCAAATGGGAAATTCGAACATATATTTGAAGCTTCGAACTGTACAAATTTAAATTTTTCAACATTTTTATACGAAATTTTGCAATTTCCAAATGCAATTATTTGTTCGAAAATCCGTACATTTATAAAATGTAATATCTTAGGATTTTGTGTCAAATTACTTAAATTCCTAATTCGAATATACATATGTATGTTCGAAAATGCGGGAGACATAGTCAACCAATATATGTTGGACTTTTATAAAATATTATAAATCCTTTCTAACTTGGAACTTTTTTAGTACGTTTTTATACAACTCTGAATTATATGAAAATCGAATTTTCGAACATATTGAAAATTAAATTTTCATATAAAGATGCGCATTATAAAAACATGACAATGGAATTTTCCCAAATTGAAAATTCGAACATATGTTCGAAAGTTCGAACTTGATTTAAATATTATAAAAACTTTAATGTACTTCTTAAATTCGAATATTTGGATTCCAAATTCGAATATTTATTCGAAATCACATAACATGTAGAACTTCCTTGTAATAGTTAAATTACATTGCCATTGAAACACTGCCCGTTTAATATTCAAAGATCATTCGAGTGTAGTTTTGCGTTTCATAGCTCTCCACATTTGAAATGAACAAAACCGAATTGAATCACTGCTAAATATCTAAATTGAATTTATCATTCTATTATCATTGGGGGGTAGGTAGTTGTTGGCCATTCGGCGCTTCCACCGATATTTATTCATTATGTTACACACAAATTTGTTAAAAATGAATCCTCAGTACACAGATTCATATTGTACAAGTCGATTTCGTGCTCATATTGGTTGTTTGGTTAGGTTTTGATTCCCTCCATATTGAATGTTAGTTGCTGTGTGAGATTTTAAATTTTTTGCTGTTGCTCAAACCTCAGCATGCTGCCTGACTGACTGACTGACTTTGTAAATTGCTTTTCAAGTTCATCGCGTTTAATGTGCGAACGACAACGTTCACTATGCATGTGGTGGTTTGGCGGCCCCTGATTTCCCCTGCCCTGGCATTAATAGTCTAAATAGTTTTCAAGTATTTTGATTTAAACATTTAACAGTTACTTGTTCGAAATTCTACCAGCATTCGAAAACGAAATAAGGAAAAAAACCTCACAATTTTAAGGTCTTTTACAAAAATTCGAATTCGTAATTGGCAATAAAAACAACTGAAATACATGTGTATAACAGTTTGCTTTCAAAAAGGGGGGTTCAAATTTTTTCACATTGTTAGACACGCTTGGTTTATGCTAAATACTTTATTAAACATAATATAATATTTATTTGTATTTATTTTTGTTGAAAAACAAGTGAAACCTTGTATCTATCTATGTGGTGAATTTCATATTTGAGGGTGTAAAATGTTGGAGCAGAAAAAAAATCACATGTTAACATTTGTTTTGTTTTAATTTTAAAATTAATTTGCAAAATTAAAGTTAATTTTAAATATTTTACTGAATTAAGTTAAAATTAAGGTTTCATAAATATTTTTAAATCTATATCAAAGTATTAGTGCTCAAGAGGAAGAAAGGTATGTGTAGACCACTGTGCGCAAAATTACCATAAGTGCCAAAACGTAATCTTTACAAAAAAATATTGTGTTTTATACACGCTGAAAAATTTGTCTTTTTTTGTTGTTTGGATGCAAATACAACGTGTTTGTAGCTTGTCGCAAATATAGTATACTTGTGTCGAAACACATTGTGTTTGCTATTCAATATTACATGTTTGAGACACAATGATTAGTAAGTTATAATATATGTATTTGTGACCCAAATGTGGCTTTGTTTGATGAAAGCGGCTGAAAACAAAAACGTGACAAACAATAAATAAACAAAAAGAAACAGATCTTCAATCCACAAAAACATTGCTTGCAAATATTTACATGGTTCCTGCAATATATGTGTATATATTTTTCAGCGTGTACAAATTAACCTTAATAACTTCATAACTATTACAATTACGACTATTAAATGGCCTACTCAGAGGCCAATTAATTTAACTCTACAAATCAAGAAGTGCAGAACATTGGAAAAGAAGTGTGAGACTTCTGCCAGCTGAAAAATAGCGGCCCCAGCAACATGTTGCACTAACAAGGCATATGTTTGCAAGCAATGTTTTCATGAATTGCAGATCTGCCGCTTTTTGTTTATTTGCTGTCAGTCTCGTTTTTGTTTTCTGCAGTTTTCAACAAACAAAGTTATATTTGGGTCACAAAAACGAATATTATAACCTATTTATTTTTGTGTATACACAAGTATACTACACAAGTATACTACATTTGCGAGAAGCTACAACCACGTTATATTTGCATCCCAACAACAAAAAGAAAGATTTTTCAGCGTGTGCATACAAAACTAGTACCATTTACGACAATTGTTTCTATATTTGAAAAATATAGTTTTCTATATTTGAAAATTCTGTTTTTGTACTTATATTAAAAACCTTTTTAACTTGGTTTCTTCCCACATCCTATTAAGGGATTTGGGTGTGAGTTTTTTTTGTGTGTGGCTGTAACAATACAAAAATACCTCGCTTGCCAAAACACAAACTCGCTTAAAGTATAGCCAACTGACATTTCAGCAATTGTACAACGTTCACTGCAAAGAATTGTTCTTTTGCTGTAAAGAAAACTGTTCAAATTGTAGTTTTCTTAAAAGGAAATAAATTCTATGTTTTATTCTTACCACATCCTATTAAGGGATTTGGGTGAGAGTTTTTTTTTGTGTAACAAAACAAAAATACCTCGCTTGCCAAAACACAAACTCGCTTAAAGTTTAGCCAACTTACACTTCAACAATTGTACAACGTTCACTGCAAAGAGTTGTTCGTTTGTTGTAAAGAAAACTGTTCAAATTGTAGTTTTCTTTAAATAAATTTTGTTTTATTCGTACCACATCCTATTAAGGGATTTGGGTGTGAGTTTTTTTTTTGTGTAACAATACAAAAATACCTCGCTTGCCAAAACACAAACTCGCTTAAAGTTTAGCCAACCTACACTTCAGCAATTGTACAACGTTCACTGCAAAGAATTGTTCTTTTGCTGTAAAGGAAACTGTTCAAATTGTAGTTTTCTTAAAAGGAAATAAATTCTGTGTTTCACTTTATAAATCGATAAAACTTTAACAATTAATAATTAAACTACTCTCATTATATTTATAGTTAAACACATTAATCTATAGTTAATCACCTTCGGATTCTCTGGGGTTCCCAAACTTGCATTAAATGTAATTCATTTCAAATTTCCATTCAATTCAGCCAAAGGCCAACAAATTTCTAAACTGATTTTGTAGTTCTCCTCGTTAGAGTAAAGTAAACATTCAAAGCAATTAATTTGAATGTATTTTAAGGTAAAACAAATAATACAAATTCATTGATTTTGAATATTTGATTGGAGAGGTTTTCAAATAAAATGAAATCAAAAACGAAAAAAACTAACGAAGGCAAAGTTCGAATATCATTTACTTACTCGCCGCGTCGTTTTGTGGTATTTAAATGTTTATATATATATGTATATAAATAATTGTAGTGTAAACAAATAATTGTATTTCTAATTTATTTTATTATTCAATTGTATGCTTCTTCTTCTCCTCGGTCAATTCTATTGTATTTCTTCTTCTTGCTCGTCTACCCCGGACGCCAAATGACGCCACAAACACGATCGGAAACTCTGTTGTCTATAATAATAAGTGCCAACAATTGTTTTCGTTTCGTTGCCATCATACAATTTGATTTGATCGATCGATCGATCCACCGATCGTTTCGATTACTGTCTGGCGCACTTTGTGACTCGTTATCAATTAAATTTGCAGTTTCATTTCAATTTTGTGTTTGCCATTTCAATTTGAAATAGTAACAGCGCTATTTATAATATGTCTAATATTCCTAAATATATTTTAAATTTTACGAATCAATTTGAAATGTTGAGGAAACAATGTGGGAAATTGTTGTGTGAAAACTAGAAAGTTTTTTGAGGGAAAGCCGAAATCGTTTTCTGCACCGGAATTTTGTAACGTCTTAACGATAAAATTCGGTAGTTAAATTGATAAAACTTCGGAAATTTTGTATTGAAATTTTTTGAATTTTGACAATTTAACAACCGATTTTTATCGTTAAAAAATTACAGAATTCCGGTGCTGCACCGAAATTTTGTAACGTGTTAACAATAAAATTCGGTAGTTAAATTGACAAAATTCTGAAATTTTATGTTGACATTTTATAAATTTTGACAATTTCACAACCGATTTTTATCGTTAAAAAATTACAGAATTCCATTGCTGAAATCGGAAATCCATCCATTCCTAAAAATTCAAAAAGATTAACAATTTGTTGTCACAATAAACAGACAAACAACGAAAATTCCTTACTGATTTCGTCATTCATTTAGTTACTCCCCGTTTGGGTTAACATGGGTCGACAATGAACCGGTTTTCGTACCTCCCATCCCACAAACTTAAAGGCTAGATTCCTCGACAATTTATTGTCTTTGCATCACTGCTCTAGTGGCGGTTTTAACATTAGGGAAATGTATTTTCCTAGCAGTGCTAGTAGCTGTGCTACTAGAGAAACTGCGCAGAAGTTTCGTCCTTTGCACTAGGTTTTGAGTTGTACCAGTAAAAAGTTTAAAGTTGGATCTGGCAACCAAATTTCAACCTGTAGCTGTGCTACTAGAGCAGCTGCGCAGAAGTCTCGTCGTTTGCACCAGATTTTGTGTTGGTTGCCCGTGAGCGATCGCGTCACCCAAATTTCAACTTGTCAGCTCTTAGTTTTTACTTTGTTTTACACTAAAAATCAATTTGTATTTTTAACAAATTGAACCAGTGTTGACAATGCTGATCATTTCTTTGTACAATTTGATTGATCGATATATTTTCCTTACACACATTATAATGCTGCACGATACATGTTGCCCATATTTCGTTCGAACAAGCCACTTATTTTTTGTATGAAGCTGTACAATTTCGCGCAAAAAGGTTGAACAAAGTACTGGCCTTAATTCGAGAGAGGCTGTTGTTTTAACACTGCTTGGATTGTCCCATTTTTTAAGTGTTATGAATTCTTTTGTCACCAGATTCCATGTTCAATAAACAGCCCACTCCAACAATTACACACCATCTACAGATTTATTGTGCTTAAAGGCTGGTACTAACTTCGTACGCACGAAAAACAATGAGCAACATCAACTTGTTTCGCTGCGCAATCTAATCTGCCAGCAACATATCAGTGTTGACGCCGACATATTGCTCTGCTTTTACGATTTTTACATAAAAAATCAATTTGGTGTTTTGACAAATTCAATCAGATTTGCCAATGTTGATAATTTCTGACTACAATTTCATTGGTCGTTATATTCTTCTTAGATACATAAAATGTTGCTCGATACATGTTGCCGATATTTCATTCGAACAAGCAACTTTTTTTTTGTATGGAGCTTTGTAAAATTTTACTCGAAAATTAGTACTAGCCTTAAGACGAGAAAGGCTGTTGTTTCATCCCTGATTGGGTTATACAATTTTTTTGCGAGTTGTGAATTTTTTTTGTTATTACACAATTTTCAATTGAAATTTAAAAAAATATCAATTCGATATGTTGATGGCCAATTTCGTAGTGAAACATGTTGAGGTTCCTCAATGTTTTTCATGCGAACGAAGTTAGTACCAGCCTTTAAGCATAATAAATCTTTAGATGGTGTGTAACATTTCCAAATGAAATTAAAAAAAAATCAATTGAAATTTGAAATACATCAAAAGAAATTTCTATTTGAAATTTGAAATACATCAATTGACATTTGAAATACATCAATTGAAATTTAAAAAAACATCAATTGAAATTTAAAATACTTCAATTGAAATCCGAAACACTTTAATTGAAATTTAAAATTCGTTCTTTGAGATTTAAAAATTATTTACCGATTTTATGTATTAAATTTTGAATTTTTTAAATTTCTATTGATGTCTTTTAAAATTCAATTGATGTGTTTGAAATTTCAATTGATGTGGTTTAGATCTTTTAAATTTCAATTGATGTTTTTTATATTGCAATTGAAGTATTTCTAATTTCGAATATAATTTTTAAATTTCAATTGTTTTTTTTTAAATTTAAATTGGGCATGTTACACCATCTAATGATTTATTATGCTTAAAGGCTGCCACTAACTTCGTTCGCACGAAAAACATTGAGCAACATCAACATGTTTCAATACGAAATTGGGCAGCAACATATCAATATATTTTCCACTGTTTTGAAGATTCTTTTACAGTAAAAATCTAGTTTTTTGTTCGAGAAATTCAATCATAGTTGACAAGATTGACAATTTCTTGCCTCAATTTGATTGGTCGTTATATGTTTGTTAGAAACAATAAAATGTTGCTCGATACATGTTGCTGGTATTTCGTCCGAATAAATTACAGCATGTTTCTCTATCTCGAATGAAAAGCTAAGCGAAAGAAAATCAGTAATTCACATTCAACTCAAATTTGGTGCCTCTAAGTATACATTTTCGTTCGCCTGACACTATGTTTGTTCCCAATAGAGAAACCAACATTTGTACAGAAAAGTTTTGAAAAATTATATGTTTTTATTCGACTTGAAACGACAAGATTATGGATCAACTTTCTTTCGTCTAGAACGCGTACGAAAGCTTTCGTTCGAGATAGAGAAACAGGCTGTTGGTGCTGTCGGAAATATTTCGTCGATATTTGGCAGGCGTTTTTTTTTTGTATAGAGATCTGTAAAACTTCTCCCGAAATGTTGAACTTAGTACTGGCCTAAGACAATAAAATGCCAAGGTATATACTTTGTTTATTTCTTTTCTTTGATATTGTGTGTGTTTGCGTTCACAATTCAAAAACTTTTGCCCATTTTTATATTTCAAGTGTTTTATATTTGAGTGTCTTTAATAGGTTTTTGAACTTGATTTGTTTTTCGTTTCAGACGTTTATTGATTTAACATATATACAATTACTTGAATCCCGATTGTTTTTCATGCTGATTAAGTCATTTTTTTATGTTTTTTTTTTGACACAGTTCCCTTAAAACGGACCGACAAACACTAACTCGTGATATAGAATGTCATTCATATATTTTTTGTTGTTTATTTCAACAATATTATCTTTTCTTTATATATTCATTAAAATTGTCTGTTGTTTGTCGTTCCATATAATTTCAATACAAAACTTTGTTTGCTTGCAAAATCTTATTCAACTTGCTGGAGAGGGGATTTTTATTAAAGTAAATGTGCGGTCTCAACGTTAAGAATCAGGTTTTGCGCCAATTTTTGCGTATATTTTATGAATATCAAGGAATAGCAAAGAAAAAGAATTTAAAAATTAATTTAAATTTAAAAAATATGAAAAATTTAAATTCGATTAAAATTTTTTCTGATGTTAAAAATTTTAAATTTGAATTTTTCAATTTAATTTTTGTTGTTGTTATTTCTTATTTTCGTTAGCTCTTACCAAAATGTATCTGTATTATGTGTAACTTTTCAAAATCATTTCTATGATTTTCTGATGTTCAAGGTTTGGTTAATAATAAACTACGAAACGGAGAGGGAATCTACCGACCGCTGTTTCTGTTGAAACACAGTGGGTGACAAAAGTGAGTTCTATATTTTTAGAAATTAAAATGTTTCTGTAAATTGTGCATCCGGCGAGATAAGATACTACCCATATGTTTACAAATCTTATGCACTTTCGGTATCCAGTTATTCATTATCACATTTTGTGGTTATTGTTTGTCAATACTCTGGGGAATTGACCTAATTCTGGGCGAATGACCTGAAATTTGACTGTTGATAACGGTGATTTAGATTGCCTAATTATTTTAATTGTGTAATTTAAAAATTAAACTACGTGAAATCGTTTCGTATTTTTTATAAAGGGTTCGCCAAATAACTTTTTTTTTTTGAAAATGCTATAAAAAAAAACTACTGAATATTTTCTCAAATTTCTTCTTTTATTTGAAAGTACAATCCTTCCGGTTAATAATGGAAAATAATTTCATTCAAATGGCTGCCTCGGCTGGCCATGCAGTAGCCTACACGATCGGTCCAATTTTTAAGCACATTATCGATTGTGTGCAGCTGTATTTCACCAATAGCTTCACGAATATTCTCCTCTAAAGCGTCAATTGTCTCTGGTTTGTCGGCGTAACACTTATCTTTGAGGGCATCCCACAAATAATAGTCCAACGGTGTCAAATCGCAGCTCCCAGGTGGCCAAACGACAACAGCTCTGCGGCTGATAATGCGATCTTCAAAAACAGGGCGCAAAACATCGAGTGATTTTCAAAGTACCATGATTTTCAAAGTAATGTCGCAATATTTCTCAGCGTTGTTAAAGCGTATACAGAACCATATTCGTTCAGCGGAAGGATAAAACTAATTATCTGTCAAATCAGACATGAGCTAAGTGTTACCATTCACGAAATAAGCACTAGTTGAAAAAAAACGTTAGATGGCGGACCCTTTATATTCTAAATGACGTATGATTAATATGAATTAAAACGTTACAAATAATTATCACTCATACGCTTCATATACCATATTAAGGACTTGCATGCAATTGAAACGAATAAGTAGCTGGCGGACAGTATTACATTTAAAATTGTAACTATACAATCGAAATAAAGGATAATTTTTGAATTTGTCAAAACCAAGTCATAAAACGGTATTTTAAAAATTATTTACGAGTAGTGTCATTAATTTGTATCACGTTATATTCCTGGATCTGGAAAAGTGTTTGGCATAATATTTGCATTGTAATTCGCATTCATCGATAATTCGTGTTTCAATCCTTTTGAAATGTTGCCGTGATATCTTAAAACCACAGCTGCTGCATTAAATGAAATTTCTATTTATGTCAAATTTCCCGACACGTGGTGAGAAAACACACCGATTTAGCGGATCCATACAGCCCTATCACTTTCTCTTTTAAAAAATAAAGTACGTGAAATTGTTGATTTTTTTTATATAATACAAAGGACGTATGATTAATAAGAATTAAAAATAATAATAATTATCACTCATACGCTTCATATGCCATATTAAGGATTTGCATGCAATTTAAGTGAATTAGTATTTGGACGATAGTACTAAAATGCAATTTTTAACTCTACAATCGAAAGAAAGGAACATTTTGGAATTTGTCAAAATGTATAAAAATAATTATGCGAGTAGTGTAATTGGGGAGAGCTGTTCACAACCAAAGAGCTGTGCGCTTTCTAGTTTTACACTCATTGTTTGGGACCCACAGTTTTACACCGATTTCGAGCGGTTTTTGAGAAGCTTTTTCATGGCTAATTGCTGCTGGATAGTGTCGCCATCACTAAGCGAAACAAATGTAAGGTGGCCTGATCAAACCCAAGTTATCATGGTCAAAAGTCGCGCACACAATAACCATTGCCACATAGACGTTCACAAATTTATATTTAAGTTAAATTTCCTCACACAGGTTGAGAATTTTGGCTCAAAATATTACATAAAATCTAGATCCATAATTTTCTTTTTTAAAAAGAAAAATATGCGAAACTCTTTAGTGTTTTGTATATACAAGGTGGTTAAAAAAAGTCCCTTTCGTGTTTAAATCCTTAATAACTTTTAAACGAAGCGCTAAAATCTAAAGAAATAAATAAATTGCATATAATAATTTTATTCATGGAGTATTTTTTCAAGTTTGATGTGAAAAATTAAAAAGTTTCCACCATTAAAATTCCCACACGAATCGGCAGTTTTGATGACATTTTGCATCATATTTTGAAGCGTGCCGCTAGCTAGTTGGCGATTTCTGTTGGAATGTTGTATTTCAGGTCCCGTAAAGCCTGTGGCTTGCCGATGTAAACAGTTTTTCAAAAAGGCTGGCAGGAAAAAATATCTGAAGCTGTCAAATACTTCCCGCACCAAGATCATTGTTGCACGAGCGTGGTTGGTCATAGCACCATCTTCCTAAAATCATATGCTCCAGACAGGCATGGGGGCCCCCGAAACTATTTCCTGATTTTTGAATACAGTGCTATTTTCCAACCAAAATTTCAATTCGGGACCCCCTCTCCCCCCGAAAGAGAATTCTGCTTACAGTACTGGTTCCAGAAATAGATGGTTATTCTCTGCGAGATGTAGAAAAGCTTTGTACTCTATACGCAATGCCAGGCTATTAGAATGGAGCTGTTGGACCAACTGATTTTTTTTAAGTGCGTAGGTATGGACTGTTCACAAAAGCCGATGAGTAGTGCCACGCGGTATGGATTAACGAGTTGAACATTATAGTGTTTTTGTGTGAGCGTTATGTCTAACAGTGCCCCTAACAATTTTGATATTTCAGGACGATTGTCCTGAGTGATTAGTGACATGCAGTTTTCTAAATATAATAACACAGGTTTGGTTCGCTAATCGATGATGTAGTGATCTATGTTAAAATCTCCCAAGTTTTATGTATAAATAATAAAATAATATAAAAAAAATATTGATTTTACTACCCTCTATTATAAAGGACGTATGATTAATATTTATTTAAAAATGTAATAATTATTATCACTCATACGTTTCGGACATTCAAGCAATTTAAGTGGAATTGTATTTGTTGAACTGTTTTAAAATGAAAATATTAAATATTAGTTCAATAAGAAAATGAAATTTATGTAAATTAAGCGAATTTGAATTTGTTGACCAGTGTTTAATGCAAATATTGACTACTAGTTCATTTGAAACTGTCCATATTTAAATTCTTGAATTTCGCTATTGTTTTTTGGTGGTGATGTCTCGAAAACTGGAGCTGACATTGAGAAACTCTTACATGTGTTATAAAATGACATCTCGAATCGGCTACATACATACATATATCAATCATACGCCTTTTTATGACCAAATTTTCGTCTTCAATTAGATGCTGACAATTATTCAAATTTAAATGGAAGTTTAAAAAAAAACATTATTTTGTGACACATTTGAATAAATGGTGTTGGCGGTTTTTGACAAATTTTGTATTTACCATAAGAAATAAATGTTTGTTAATAACCAAACGACATAAATAACAAAAATTAACAATTTAATGAAAGATTAAATAAATTAATGAACAGTCTAATTGAAGTTTGTTTAGCTATTTTGATTATTGATTAAGTATATTATCATTTGTCTCTAATTGCCATAAGGACGTATGACTAATATTTATTTAAAAATGTAATAATTATTATCACTCATACGTTTCGGACATTCAAGCAATTTAAGTGAAATTGTATTTGTTGAACTGTTTTAAAATGAAAATATTAAATATTAGTTCATAAGAAAATTAAATTCATGTAAATTAAGCGAATTTGACTTTGTTGACCAGTGTTTAATGCGAATATTAACTAATAGTTCATTTGAAACTCTTTCCATATTTAATTTCTTGAATTTCGCTATTGTTTTTTAGTGCTGATGTCTTGAAAAATTTTCGAAATCAATTAGATGCTGACAATTATTCAAATTTAAATGGAAGTTTAAAAAAAAAACATTATTTCGTGACACATTTGAATAAATGGCGTTGGCGGTTTTTGACAAATTTTGTATTTACCATAAGAAATAAATGTTTGTTAATAACCAAACGACAAAAATAACAAAAATGAAAAATTTATTTCAAAATTAAATAAATTAAAAAACAGTTTAATTGAAGTTTCTTTAGCTATTTTGATTATTGTTTAAATATATTATCATTTGTCTCTAATTGGCATAAGGACGCATGATTAATATTTATTTAAAAATTTAATAATTATTATCACTCATACGTTTCGTCTACCATATTAAGGAAATTCATGAAATTTAAATGAAATAGTTGAAATAGTAGAAGCTCTCCCCAATCCCTTCATGGGATGTTATGGGACACATTTTTTTTTTAGTATTTGCTGAACAGTGTTAAATGCAAATATTAACTACTAGTTCATTTGAAACTCTTTCCATATTTAATTTCTTGAATTTCGCTATTGTTTTTTGGTGATGATGTCTCGAAAACTTGAGCTGACATTGAGGAACTAATGCATATGTTATAAAATCACATCCCGAATCGGCTACATGGCCTTTTATGACCAAATGTTCGTGTTCAATTAGATGCTGACAATTATTCAAATTTAAATCGAAGTTTAAAAAAAAATTATTTACTGACAGATTTGAATAAACGGTGTTGACAAATTTTGTATTTACCATAAGAAATAAATGTTTTTTAGGGTAACAAACGAAGTAATTTAGAGTGTTGTATACCTGTTTTTTTTTTATTGTCGCCCCCTGTATAACAATATAATATTAAATATTCGTTTATATCAAGAGCAAATATTCAAAACCTTCTATCTACGTAAACACAATTTTACAGGAAAGCAAAATAAAGATTGCATTTTTTTCTCAAATCTCAAAAGTATCACAAATTCACCTCGTCGACAAAATGTAAAAACTGAAACAAAAATTTGTTAAGGTTGTACCTGGGGTGTACCCTCTTAATTGTATACTCAGGTAAAGGGGATGTCCACTGAAAATTTAAATTATTATGTTGTAGAAATTATTGTAAGAAAAATTCTTAACGATTGATTGTGAGAAGTTCTCCCCCCTTGTCCCCCTGTCCCTTTTTAATTTTTTATTTATCTCATTTTCGCCAAAATTCCGGTTAGGTGATTTTGAATATTTGTCCTCGATATGTGAACTGAAAGATACCAGCCAGCAATTGTTTAAACATATAGAAACAGCGTTTTTGTTTTTGTCGTTTTTGTTGTATAACTTGGTTTTTGGTGGGTATTTTTTTGTATTGTCATTCAGACGGCGGCTGACGTCTCGTCATAACCATAATTGTCTGCAGAGATTATACTGTACGTTTGCACATACATATGTATATAACTCTGACGTAGTTGTACACCGCCACGATTTAAAAAGATTAATGTTTTTGTATTTCATAGATGCAGTATAACACACAATTCGGGTTATTGTTGTCATTTGGCTGGCTGTCTGGCTGGCGAACTGGCTGGCTGGCCTTTTTAGATTATTTATTTGGTCCACATTTCTTGTTGGATGTTTGTGTTGTTTCTTTCTTTCTGTTTTATACATTTTTCTTGGAAGATTTGTGAGATAAACGTGTTTTTGATTCCATAACAACAAAAAATGTTTATATTTTCTTATTTAGACTATTATTAATTGAATTTTGCTTGTTAATTTATTAATATCAAATATTTAAAATAATTTAAATTAATTATACGTCTAGTTAGTAAGGGAGTGTATAACTTTAAACTAATATGACTTAAACACTAAGCGCCTTAGGTTGTGATAGATTTGGAAGACGATTTATCAACAACACCATATCAATCGTCTCATAGCGCTGTATATTTATAGTAGTTTTTTTCGGGGTTTCTTTTTCTAGTCTAACACGTTATCTCAAGCCTTTAGTTAGTTTATTAACAAGTTTCTCAGAAGTGATTATTAAAAATTGGTTTATTCTTAATCTATGTTAAGTATTTGGGTAAACATTGAAGCTGTCTGTATATCTACAATATTTTGGTTTGGATTTTCGTTTTATTTCTGTTAGTTTTCCGTTTCGATACGATTCATTTCTCGCTCGCCTTCCTGTCTATAATTAGAGCCATTACTCGTGTTTTCAAAACCTTGAATTGTTGTGTTTTTTTTTCATAGATAAAGTGAATTGTTTTCACATAGCACCCCATTATCATTATGTAGAGCAGAAACAAATCTTATTACTGTCCAGCTTTCCGAAAAGCATGGAATGCTCACATGTGCATGAACAACTTGTTTGCTTGCTATCTCGTACATACATACAGCCAAATAAAAAAAAAAAACAAAAAGACTGATATCAGTTTCGATATTTCCGATCTCTTAGCAGCTAATATTTCATAGGGAAACTTTGGAAGGGAATTTGGGTTGTACAATACAAAGAAACTCTTTCAAAGTGTTAATATTATAGTTTTTGAACTAACACAGAATTGAAATATTGTATACATTTCATAATTGAAACATTGAATACGACACTGCCGTCTATCAACTTAAATTCATTAAGAGTCGTATTCTCGATAGTTTTATGTTCGTCTTGCAGTCGAAAGAAATTTGATTTAGTTTCCACAATCTTGCCATTTCAGGACGAACGAAAGAAAGCGTAAAGTTTATCGATCAGAGATAAAGTTTATAGAACGAAACCTTTTGACTTAGAAGAATTCAATTTTAGTAGAATTCGAATTGGATTTCGTTCGAGATGGAGGAACAGGGCATAATTTTTAAACTGTGTATCCATTCTAGGTCACACAATTTCAACACACTTTCCAATTCAAATTTAATAAATATGAATTCAATTTCAATAAATATCAATTCAGTTTTGAAAATTTCATTTTAAATTCGATAGACACCAATTCACAAAAAGTGGTGCAAGGTGATCAAAATAAATGTGAACTAGTCGAAAATTTGCTGAAACTGTAAATACTATAAAGCTGTGTTCCAAATCATCGTGATATACCTGGAAACAGACGTTCTTGCACTATATAGAGTCTGCTTTAACAAATCATGATTCATGGGAGTATATTCTTTTCTATGACTTCCGATTTGAAATCTGTACATAACAGATATTGGTTTGGGCAACATTTAGGCTTCAATCCAGTCAGGCGGCATGATTCTTTAGACACGGTCCATGAACTACATAAAGAAATAACTTGTATGTTTAAATTTCCATTAATATGAAAATAGCCATTTGGATCGAAATTGCCATTAGGAAAATGTAACAAAAGTCACATGAACAAAGTTAAAATCGCCTCACAAAAGAAAAATAAAAAAATTGTGTCCCATTACATCCCATGCAGCGATTGGGGAGAGCTTTTTACTACCAGTTCGCACTGATCACAAAGGAAAAGTGCGTTAAAATGTGATTCTATGGTATATAGGGCGTATGATTGATATTTAATAGAAGTTCAAAAAATTGTATACTCTTTGCTTTAGAATTCATTTAATAGAATTTTGTATTTCACAACTATTGAAAAATATATAAAAATATAAATTGCAGTTTAAATTTTCTGTAAATAAACGTTAAAATTTTATGAATTCCTTTGTATAGTATACAAGGCGTATAATTGATATTTATTCAAAACATCTCTAAATTTATCACTCATACGCTTCACATACCTGATTTTATGCAATTTTAAGGACTTATGTTAACATTTACATTATAAAATATAGAATATTTACTAATATAGGGCGTATGATTGATATTTAATAGAAGTTCAACAAATTGTGAATTATATACTCTTTACTTTAGAATTCAGTTAATAGAGTTTTGTATTTCACAACCATTGAAAAATATATAAAAATATAAATTACAGTTTAAATTTTCTGTAAATTAACATTACAATTTTATGAATTCCTTTGTATAGTATACAAGGCGTATAATTGATATTTATTCAAAACATCTATAAATTTATCACACATACGCTTCACATGCTAGATTTTATGCAATTTTAACGACTTTTATTCAACGTTGTTAACATTTATATTACTAACTAATTTACATACTAACTAATAATAATTACTAATAATTTAGGAAAAATAATAAGATACAAATTTCAGAAATTTATCCTAGTTTTTAAAAAATAAGGCGTTAGAAAACATTTTATTAAAATGTTATGAATTTATTGATAATTTTTTTATTTTATTATTCATATATATTATCTATATAAATAGAGATATAGTTTTTTATAAAAGAAGTTTCTGCAAATGCATTCTCATGATTCCTGGCAAACCGTATAGCTATTTCAGATCTAGCCACGGATCTTTATCAGCGGTTGTTTGGAATGATGCTGTTGAAAAATTCATCAAACTAAATGCAAACAAAAACTCGTCTCAATTGAAAATTTTCCACCATGCACTTGCATTCGAAAATTCGAAATTTGAAAAATATCGCAAATAAAACACACAATAAAACATTTGTAAAAAACTTCTTACCATCTCCAGAGAACCATCGGTCCCCATTAGAAATTATTTTTGTTGTTGCCTAAAAGACAACACAAGTTTTACAGGCAAATAACAATTGCCTGAAGCTTCGTTGTGATCTACGTTAATCAGGGATAATTTTAATTTATCCTGCCATTTTATTGGTCCTTTTTTATTTTATTATTCAAGTTCAGGACCCTACTATACCTCTATAAATAGAGAAAGTAAAATGAAAATGAGATACAAATTTCAAAAATGTTTATCCTGGTTTTTAAAAATTAGAGCATTAGTAAATAGTTTATTCAAATGTTTTGGAATTAATTGTGTGGTGTACAGAGCGTATAATTGATATTTATTCAATAAGTTAATAAAATTATGACTTATACGCCTCACATGTCTGGTTAGGAGAAATTATGAAATTTGGACGAATTTTATTTATCGAACATTGTAAACATGTATATTATGAAATGTAAAATATGTATTAAAATATATATGTATGTATTTTAAAAAAATATGATAAAAGTGTAGGGGCATGTGATTGATTATTTTATTAATATACATATTAAGAAATTTGTTTTTACTCATTCGCGTCATACAGAATATACGTTTCATACAGCGTATTTAACAAATTCATAAAATTTAAACGAGTTTTCCTTTTCCAACATTTTAAAAACTTGCAAGTACAATATTATATGCATCAGCTGATGCAGATGCTTGTTTCCTGCGCATTTTGTTTGCAATTACCAATTCAAAACACGTGCAAAATTATCAAATGTCGTGCATCAGATGCTGAGCAGTGATATCTCTACTTATTGGTTCTTTAGGAGGAAATACATTAAAATATTGAATATTTGTTATTATGGAATAAGGACGTATGATTGCTATTAATTGAAGAAACTACTGGCCTTATTTATAAAAAGTTATCTCTCACAACCGTTATTTGTTCTTTTGGGGAAAATACGTTAAAATTCTCAATATACTATGTTGCTGTAGAAGAAATAGAGTATGATTGATATTAATTTTAAGCGAAGAATATGAGTTTCATACAGCTCATTTAACTAATTCATAAAATTTAAACGAGTTGTATTTTTTAAACATTTTAAAAACGTATATAAAATATGCTCTACCTATTGTTTCTTTTTGGGGGAAAATGCATTAAAATTGTTCATATCTTTCACAACCGTTATTTGTTCTTTTGGCGAAAATGCGTTAAAATTCTCAATATACTATGTTGCTGTAGAAGAAAAAGAGTATGATTGATATTAATTTTAAGTGAGGAATATGCGTTTCATACAGCTCATTTAACTAATTCATAAAATTTAAACGAGTTGTATTTTTTAAACATTTTAAAAACGTATATAAAATATTCTCTACCTATTGTTTCTTTTTGGGGGAAAATGCATTAAAATTATTCATATCTCTCACAACCGTTATTTGTTCTTTTGGGGAAAATGCGTAAAATTCTCAATATGCTATGTTGCTGTAGAAGAAATAGCGTATGATTGATATTAATTTTAAGCGAAGAATATGAGTTTCATACAGCTCATTTAACAAATTCATAAAATTTAAACGAGTTGTACTTTTTTAAACCTTTTGTAAAACGTGTATAAAATATTCTCTACCTATTGGTTCTTTTGGGGCAAATGCTTTAAAAGTTTTCATATTTGTTAATATGTGTTACAGGACGTATGATTGATATTGATATACTAACGACCGTATTTATAAAAAGTTATGAGAGGTTTGAGAGACACTTTATCATACAGAAATCGTCTCTCAAATCTGTCACAACTTTTTATAAATACGGTCGTTAGTGTATTCCTCAATTAATATCAATCATACGTCCTTTAATACATATTAATAAGTATGAAAACTTTTAAAGCATTTGCCCCAAAAGAACCAATAGGTAGAGAATAGTTTCTTCAGATTATTTCGATGGCTAAAAGTTAAAAGGTCGTATCTTATTTTTTTGGAATCGGGATTTTTGAATATTCTGGTAGGAGACTCTCAAATACACCTATCGTACAAAAAATATTTTTTAACGTTAAAAAATATAGAAACTGTTATACTAAAAAAGAAACTGTTATATAAGTGTCAAATTTGTTCGATTTTTTATCCAGTTTATTCGTTCTCCTGTAAAGTAACAAATAATTGAGATACGTGTTTTCTATATTAAGCCATCGATTTATATAAGTTAGTGGCGTTTCATTTGGCGAACATTCTTCTGTAAAAATGCGTCAAAAAATGTCAGAGTTAGTTTTATGACGTAAATAACGTATAATTGATATTTAATATAAATTCAATTTATTACTCATACGCTGCAATACACCTTATTAAGGAATTTGTCCTTATTGCAATTGTGTAAAAATTTCGTTTTATTATCAACATATTGACTGCATATTAATTAGTTATTAGAAGTTTGGTAACATTAGTCATTCTTATATTGTTTGACGCACCCTGATGTAATGTTTCTACATTTACATGGATGGCACAAAATCCTAACAAAGGCACCCACCCTTACCCTAAAATTACAGGTGGCACACCCACTCACTGGATACCTTATAAAAAAAAATGAAGAATCTATACAATTTGTTACAACTATTTTTCCCCAATATGCTTGCGATTCGTGTGGTGTGTTTGATAGTACAAATGATTCATTGTCGTATTATAAAATGGAAGTATTTTTATAGCTTGTTATAATATGACATTTTATCATTTATATATTTAGTAACCTGTCCGTTTTTATGGTTTTAAGGGTTTATCTTTTCTAATCAAATAATTGTTTTCCTTTACTATCTGAGTAAGGAAAGAGGTCATTTGTGACAAATGGCAAACACAATCAGCTGCCAAGGACACAATACTATTTTGGGTGGCATGTTAGAAATGATTCACCCTTTTTGGTTTCTTGGCGCATGAGCTGTTATAGTTTTACCCATGGAGACAGTGGCTATACAATTTTGTAGCTATAGGGGAAAGAGAAGTTTGGGTGTTACAATCTGGTTACTATGACTATGGGTATTTAAAGCTCAGGAAAGGCTGAATTCAGGCAAGGAATACAGAGAAAACTTTTATACATACATGTATGTATATATGTTTAATGATATCAAATATTGAAAAAGTCTAAAAAGTCAAAATTTTAAAATCATGACTTGATATTTCCAGAAAAAGTGCGTAAAATCAAAACAAAATCGTTACATTCGAGTTTTGCTTTTTTTTTAAATAATCATTAATCACATTTGTTATACAAGAAAAATATAAGAATAGGCTTTATCTAAAACACACAAAGACGTCATTAAACAAATAAACTTGACGTATAAAATTTCATAATTACAATCATTTATCACAATTATTTATTCTTGGAATTAGTTTTTTATGTACAAATACGAAATACGATACAATAGCAGAAATTACAATAAAATCGAAATCAGAATATCACAAATTGTGTTGTGTTGTTTTATCTTCATATTGAGTAGTTTGAAGAAAATAGAAATTTGAACACGTAAAATAAAATACAGTTTTATTTAATTTGTGTCAAATTGAATAAATATCAATCATACGCCTCTACAGTTTTATTTAATTTGTGTCAAATTGATTAAATATCAATAATACGCATTTGATACAATGAATCTCTTCCTTAAATTTTCAACCCATTTTTCAGAAGATATTGAATAAATATTGAAAAAATGTTCCTCCAATAAAACTCGTTACAAATGTTTAAATTGTTTTAATAGGTTATACGATTTAAAATAAACTTTGTGTAAAACACACGCAACAACGTCATTGAACCATTCTACAGAAAACTAATAAACTTGACGTATAAAATTTCATAATTACAATAATTTATCACGATTAAATATTCTTGGAATTAATTATTTATATTCAAATACGAACAATGCCTCCTCCATGATTGTAAATATGAATTCAAAATATCACAAATCGTTTTTGTGTTATTTTATCGTCATCCTGAGTCATTTAAAGCTATTAAAAAAAAAACAACACGGTTCGCACATACAATTTCATCTAAATTGTACGTAAATTTGTAATGTGGTATATGAAGCGTATGATTGATAATATTTATATCATAAAACAAAACGAAGCGTATGATTGATAAGATTTATATCCCCATGTCCAAGAGTTACGATGTGATGGGATCTTTTTAGAGACCTAACTAGATCCGAACAATTTGTATATCTAACAGGACCAGATTAGATCAGAATTGATCTATAACTACATTTTTAATTACCCGTGTAAAACAGTTTAAATATGATAGAATGTTATCAGATAATTATTAATAGAATCATATCAGATCAGATCTGATCAATAACTGTTTAATTAAGTCTAGTTATATCTAAATAGATCTAAACTTTGTCCCCTCCACATATAATTGGATATAACGTCATATATAATTAGGTCTAACACGAGATATAATTAGGTCTGGGGGCAAGATACGGTTATACCTACCCAAATGTCTGATTATATTTAATAAAATTTGCTATATCTGTACCTAATTATAACCTTAAATCTCAGCAGCCTTAATTTTAACTACCGCGAGATCAAATTATATCTTGGCGAGACAAATTTGAAATCAAATGGTATCTAATTAGATATATTTAGAGAATTCTATTAGTAGATTAGTACTGATCAAACGTTATCCTTTTCGAAATAACAATTTTTCGAATCTAATGATATCTAAATAGGTCTGCAAATATCAATTTTTCAGATCTTATGGGGTCTGATCAGGTCTGCTAAGATCTATACATATCTACACTTTTTATCCTTTTAGAAATAAAATTTTTTCGAATCTAATGATATCTAATTAGCTCTGAAAATATACATTTTTCAGTTCTTATGAGGTCTGATCAGGTCTGCTAAGATTTAAACATATCTACACTTTTTTACACGGGTTATGACACGAATTCTTTACATTCTATAGATTTTTTTCAATGTAAAGAAGAAACAGTAAATATTTCTAATTATTTTACAATGTGTAATATGGTATATTACTCTACTAGGAGGTATAACTGTAAACACGAAATCTGAATAACTGAAAACTTTTTTGTGTTATTTCATCTTCATTTAAAGAAATTTGAAAAATAAAACGACATTTTAATACTGTTGGCAACGTTCAATTTCATTTAAATTGTACAAACCACTCCAAAGCGGTATATGTATGGAACGTATGAGTGATAAGATTTATGTCACAAATGGAAACGAAGCGTATGAGTGATAAAATTTATATCATAAAACAAACTCTTTACATTTTAAAGATTTTTTCAAAATAATGAATAAATATTATATATTTTTACATATTTTACAATGTTCGGGAAATAAAACTCGATAAAATTGTTTAAATTGTATTAATGGGGTGTGTGATTTAATGTCGACTTTAACTAAAACATACAAATCGTCAGCTAAAAGGCAAAAGAACGTAACTACAATTTTCATTTCGGTCAAAGGAGTTGAAAAAAAACATAAAGAAATACAAAAAATTCAGTTTGCCAGTATATTTTCGAATTATACGGAAGGTAAGACTTTACTTTAACAAAGATTTGAAAATTTGAATTGAAAAATTAATTCTAATTAAAAATTAAAAATCCGTATCAGTCAATTCTCCGAAAGGACCTTTTCTGACACACTAATGCGTTGTACAAAACTACACCATCTCAAATTGAAATTTGAAAAAAATCAATTGAAATTTAAAAATTCTATTTGAAATTTGAAATACATCAATTGAAATTTGAAAATTCTATTAGAAATTTGAAATACATCAATTCATTTTTGAAACACATCAATTGTAATTTAAAAGACATCAATTGAAATTTGAAACACATCAATTGAAATTTAAAATACACCAATTGAAATTTAAAAATCTAATACATAAAATCGGTTAAGAATTTTTGAATTTCAAGTGACGAATTTTAAATTTCGAGTGATGTCTTTCAAATTTCAATTGATGTTTTTCAAATTTCAATTAATGATTTTTAAATTTCAATTGATGTGTTTTAAATTTCAATTGATGTATTTAAAATTTCAAATATAATTTTCAAATTTCAATTGATGTATTTCAAATTTCAAATAAAATTTTTAAATATCAATTGATTTTTTTTTCAAATTTCAATTGGAAATGGTGTAGTTTTGATTTGTAAATATTTGTGTAGCATTTTTCTAATTCTAGGCACCAATCAGAGAATCATTTTAGCTCTGTTCCCGAACGTACTATTTTTTTTGTTTACTGATTTTCTATTTCTCCAAATTTGACAGCAATTTGTTTATTTTTCCCCTGGGTAAATGACACAAAATTCTCGAACGTACTAATTTCTTTTTTACTGTTTTTCTATTTCTCCAATTTTGACAGCAATTTGTTTATTTTTCCCCTGGCCAAATGACACAAAATTTTTTCAAAATTGGTAAAATAGTGAAAACAGTAAAAATGGTACGTACGGGAACAAACCCGTTGTGTTTTAAAAAAGGGTTTATGTAAATATTAAAAAATAATCAATGAAGTACATAAATGCCAAAAGCACCGAATCTATGCAGTTATCGGGGAACCATAACTCGTTATAAAATAATCAGATCTAGAATCCCTTATTTTACAGCAAATTCCAAGAATTTAAAAACTTTGAACACCTTATTTATAAAAAGTTGTTCGAGATTTGAGAGATGATTCTTGTATGATAAATTGTCTTCCAAACCTCGCATAACTTTCTATGAATATAATGCCCGAAAATGTTTCTGAAATAATGTGACGTTTTAAAGAATATCTTTATTTGTTCTCTATTACCACCTACACAGGGAAATTTCATTTTTTGTCATCATATCCCAATGAATGACGTATTTGCAACGGAAACAAAACTAAACAGAAAACAGCTGGTTCATTATTTAAATGGAAAATCTCGTCATACCCTTTTTAAATTAAATGATTATACAGAAATTTAGCACAAATTTTGCCGACCCCAAGAAAACGTCAGCACAGACTTAGTAGGGCCGTCATTTTGTTTGGTGAAATTTCCAATTTCTTCTTATATATACGAGTATGTGTATGTCGTCATTCCGTACTGAATGACGCAGTGTAAATGAACACACGAAATGTTTGGGGTTTTTTGAAAGATTTATTTTTTCTTAAATTTGTATATATGTACATATTTACTCAGACGGATAAACACACGGGGGGCAGACATACAATAAACTTTGGTGCCAACAAATAATTGTCACTCTTTGAATAGAAAATTTTCCAATTTATGGGTGACATCGTTTCGACGGGGAGGGTTTTTTTTTGTTAAATATATTAAAACACCATGATGAGATGGCGGAAATGGTGAAATTGTTAAAAATTTACTACCCACAAGAAAATATTGAAAGAAAATGCAAATCATATTTAAATTCAAAAGAGTTATAACTCGAAATTTTCAGATTTTGATTTTAATATTTTAAAAAATGTTAGGCCAGAAACTAGTGAAATATATTCCTATAGTACCTAATATTAATATTACCTTATGTTAACATTACGTTATGTTAACATTATGTTATGTTAAAAATGTCTTATGCAAACATAAGGTATGTATCAGGTCACGAGCGTTATATTACAATACTATTAGGTTAACATAACTTTAAATTAACGTAACCTTATGTTAACATATCCCTGTGTTAACACTGCCTTATATTGACATTAATTTCTGTTAATACAATCTTTTGGTAACATAACTTTATGTTGGTTGGTTTAAAAGGCTGCAAGACAGCACGCTATCTAGCACACGTAGGCTAAAGAAGCCCATTTTGATACCTGCAGTTTCCTCCATAACAACGATTGACTAGTCGTCCAGCCAATTTGCCCATTCAATAAATTTGTCTATAAGACCTACAGGAATATCCTGTAGGGCTACGGTGCAAACTAGATGTGTTCCGAATATCATACTTCTCAGTCCTGCCAAAGCAGGGCCATCTACAGAGAGTGAAGTTTCTATGTCCCAATCTTAGGGCGTGTTTTCCTACAAGACAGTGTACCGCAAGTGTTCCTATCATTGTGGATAACCTGCCTCTCGGCAAGTTAAGTAGTTGCCTAGTCCTCTTCCTGTCCACCTATGGCCAGAGGACCCTGGCTTGTTTGCAAGTTGAAGTAAGTCTCCACTTGTCCTTGAAAATATTATCGGCCCACTGTCTGATATACAAACGGCAGGTAGAACCTGTGCCGTAGTGCCCTGTCTAGCTAACGCATCCGATACGCAATTGCCTGGAATGTCGCTGTGTCCCGGTACCCATATGAGCCTGATGATGTCGTTAACTTTATGTTAAAAGTTCCTTATATTGACAATAATTTATGTTAATATAACCTTTTGTTAAAATTGCCTTATGCAAACATTGTCTTATATTAGCATAACCATATTGTAACATGTTATAATATGCATTATTCCTATATTACCTAGTGTTAAGATTACCTTATGTTAACATTACATTATGTTAACATTATGTTATGTTAAAAATAGCTTATTCAAACATAAGATAACATACTAAGGTAGCATACTTTATGTTAACATAGTATGTTAACATTACCTTATATTAACACAACCTTATGTTAACCGTGCCCTATATAGACACGGTATAACACGTTATAACCTTATGTTAAAATGTCATTATGCGAACATACTATCATAACATTATGTTAACAAAAATTGGTTTATATTAACCTTAGCATTATTTGGGTTTAACTTAACCCTATGACAACATTACCTTAGGTTAACATTTCTCTAAGTTAACATTACCTACATCAGAATTATATACAGCAGAATTATTCTACATCTAGATTCCACACGCAACTTTCAAATTATTTCGATCGTATTTAGCTTCCCATAAATTTATTTGTATTCCCATAAATCATTATTATATAACTTAGATATTATTCCTATTTCTTATATCTTTATTAAATATTAAATATATATTTTACATCATCATTTGTTATAATTTATATGTTTTGTTTTTCTTTTTATTTCCATTTACATCACATATATTTTACGCGCCAATTTGTATTGTGTCCGATGATTGATGCATAAATTCGCAAAAAAAAAAAAAATAAATAAAACGCTCATTGAATCCGCCCTGCTCATCCATCGCTCTCTTGATCGATCGATCGATCGCTTGATGTGTCCTGTCCTGTCCCTCTCGCCTAATTTTCGCATACAATTTTTGTTTGTTTCGTTTTGTTTTGTTTGCGTTTGCGTTTCATTTTGTGCCGTAAAATTGCTCTGATGCCCCATTGATTGGACGCTGTTTGGATGATATTCTGTGCCTATATACATATGTATATGTATATTAACATATATATATGAACTAAAAATTTGTTATCACCGTGTATGTGACCACAAAACATGTAAATATATCAATAATAGCATGGGAGAGCCGACTCTTATCGAGTCGCTACGGTTGTACCAACCGATGACGACAATCTTACAGCCGATGGCCACTACAAGGTAAATATATGTATATGTATATATAATTTGTTTTTTATATTCCATTTCATTTCATTTTGTTTATGTTTGTCTACATTTTCATTATCATTTTCAATTTTATTTTGTTTTTAATTTTTTTTGCATGATTTTTATTGAGTTTCTGTTATGTACAACATACTATCTTTAACATTTACTCTGGTATATAATATACTAAAAACATGTCTGCATTTACAGTAGTATGTACTACAAACATACACACATACATATGCACATATTTATATCATCATCTATATTTAATTGCTAAAAACATCCCACTTGTGTGTTGTTATTCGCTTTATTGAGTAATTATGACATTTCAAATATCTAACATATACAATGGTTGTCAAATTGGTATTTAGTTTGTCGGGGATGCGGCAAAAGTAACTGCGGGATATCCCAATATGGGTTAATCCTTATCTCTAACCCTTTGACCACCACAGGCAAATATGTTTGCTAAAGGGTTTTTGGCACCTATGTATAATTGTTCAGGTAGGAGATAGAGCAAGATAGGTCAGTAATTTTTTGAACTTTTTTTTTGAATATCACAATGCTTTCGCAATATGTTAACGGGTTTTTCAATAAGAGCGCTACAAAAGTTTTTTTTTTTAAATAAAACAAAACCGGTTTTAGATACCAATGAAATTCTTTATTTCTGTGAAAGTACGTTCGATGCCATTATGTATGGAACTCGATTTCTTTTGCATGGTCACCACGGGCACGCTTGCAGAAGTCCAGACGCTAAACCCAATTTTCGACGGTTTTCAAGCATAAATCGGCCGATACTGCTGCAATTTCACGTTCGATATTCGTACGAAGTTCATCAATCGTCGCTGGCTTGTTGGCATAGACCATAGACTTGACGTAGCCCCACAGGAAATAATCTAACGGCGTCAAATCGCACGACCGAGGCGGCCAATCTACTGGGCCATTTCGTGAGATAACACGTTCACCAAACTTGGTTTCCAATAAATTGATTGTGGCATTCGCTGTGTGGCTTGTGGCGCCGTCCTGTTGGAACCACATGTCCTCCAAGTCCATATTATCCAATTGGGGCCAAAAATATTCGGTTATCATTGAACGGTAGCGATTCGCATTCACAGTAATGTGCCGGTCTTGATCATCACGGAAGAAGTACGGCCCAATGACGCCGCCGGCCCATAAACCGCACCAAACCGTAATTTTTTCGGGATGCAATGATGACTCATGGATTACGTGTGGATTGCTGTCTGACCAATAACGCATATTTTGCTTATTGACGAATCCATTCAGCCAGAAATGAGCCGACCATTAATTGGACGTAGCGCTCTTAAAGTTGAGGCCACTGACTCCAAATTTCGGTAGTAAATTTTAATAATTTCGACTCGTTGTTGGCTCGTATATCTTTCCATGATGAAATGGCAAACCTTACTGAAGAGAAATGTCAAAAGAGCGGGAAAAATATGGCATCGTTTGCTGTCCCTATCGATTTACTTTTGTAGCGTCTCTGTTGAATAACCCTTTATAAGGCATAACAAAATATGAATAACTGCATCTTTACTTTTTTGATATTGCAAAAAAAAACTTCCGCACCACATGCATTTACTTTTACTCAAACCAGATTTTTTCCGTTGTCTTTTTTTTGTGATTTTTAAAATTTCAAAATATTTTCTTTTTGTTTCAAATCTTTCACGTGGCGGTTCCTAGGTAAGATGAATACTCTGATTACGAGTCTGTTTTTCGATCACTAAATGGTCATTTAGTTTTCGAGATATAGAGATTTTAAAATTGGATTGAGCAAAAGTTTATTTTTTTGGGGTTTTTAAAATTTCAAATTTTTTTGTTTTATATTTTTAAATTGGGGTTTCTTAGTTAGGTTTGGTACGCTCATTATGAATCTGTTGTTCGATCAATAATTGATCATTCCGTTTCCGACGAATAGTTTTGCTCAAACTCTACATTAGAATCGCTATATCTGGAAAACTAATGCCCCTATTACCGTTCACCACTCAACTTAGTTTGGTCGACTTAGAGACGACCCAATTTCAACACGACCAAACTTATATTTGGATATTGTGGTTCACAACTGTTTTTGGTTTGCAATTGTTATGGTGTTACCAGCTCGAAATATCAATTTTGACAAGTAAAAGCAGCTGAATTATGTGAAAATAAAAGAAGTTAACAATTGTGTTGCGCTTGTCAAATCGAAATGGATATAGGTAGCATAGATTTGTTTTATGAAGATGGAGTCGAGAACGCGAATATAGATGTGTTGCATTTAAAAAGAAATATTTGTGATGCATCCAACCTTCTTGAGCTACCCAGTGCATGGTATGTATTTGCACATACACGTTGCCATTCATGTGAGGTTCTGGAAGGTGGCCCTAAACTATTTAACTCCACAGCAAATCCTTTCCATAGTTCTCGCACTTGGTTCTGCGTGATGCTAAATTGTGGGTTTCCAAGGGCAACGGCTGGATTACTTTCCATTAGCTGGACAAGCTTCTCAAACTGAGCATTCTTTGTGATTTTGATACTTCTAAAATATATAATATATTATTGTTAAATTAAAATGTTCCAATGTTAAATGAAAATTATAATTTAAAGCCAAAATAATATCTTCTTACGATCTCTCCATTCTTATCAACTTAAAAACACACACAACTATAAACTCAACTGCTCTCAAGCAGTGGTGTAAATTTAATGCATTTGTCGACCAAAGTGGCACAGAGTTGCCAACGTCAATACGACAAAAGTAAGTGAACACAACCAAAAAATCAGCTGTTGTTCAGTTGAGTTGAGTCGGCCGTTGCGTTGAGAACGGCAATACCAATTCTTCGATTACGTCCAAACTCACTCAAACGTTGAGAACCGTAATAGGGGCATTAGGTACCAAGAACTGTAAAAAGTATCATTGCCAAGTCATTGGTTTGAAATTGAACCAATCCAGAATTTAGGTATTTGAATATCAAGAACTGTAGAAATTAACATTGCCAAGTCTTTGCTTTTGCCACGGTTTTTACTATTTCATAGAGATGTGTCCTCCAGAATGTGTATTTTTTTGGACTAGTTCGTCAGTTACCTACTGGATAGTAATTTAGTAACGTATGCATTTATTTATGTCAGTTACGATCCAAATTTTATTAAAATTTAAAAATAAAATTCAAAAGTTAGTGTATGATTTTCTTTCGTAGACGGCAAAGCTTCTAAATACCACTGTAATGTTGTAAACCTTTTTTTTGTTTGACACCCATTGTATAGTATAAATTTGTATTGTACTATTTTTTCAATATGTATTTATGTATTTTCTCCATTTAACACAATATTGCATGTGGTTTTTGGTTTTAAATACTAATTTTATTATTACAATATTTATATTACATTTGTGGTTGTTGGAGGAGTACAGATGTGGTGGGAGTGTAGATGGGAATTCCTATGAGTTGTTCAAAAAATATTAAATATATTATACTTATATATAGGGAAAATATATTATATTTAGAAAAAACTAGTAAAATTTTAGAAAAACAAACATTTAATTACATGCACAAGTTCACAAAATATAAAATATAAGTTAAGAACCCATTTCGGGACCGTATTTCATTGGTAGACAATTTGAATTGTTTCAGGGTTTTTGTTGGACCAGATCAATGAGTCTTAAATGAGTGTAAGAAGATCCCCCATATTTCCTTAAATGTAATTTAAGGGGTGGAACCAGCAGACAATTGCTCTAATTCAAACCAACGTTTTCTTTTGCTTGCTAAGCGACAAACATTAGATTTGGTTTCGACTAAGGCTGGAAAAAACAGCAGATCAGTCAAAACGTTTTATTGTGATTGATGACTTTTTTTATTTGACTATTTTTTGACTATTTACCATCTCATGATAATTTACCATATTAATTAAACAAACAAATTAGACAAATTTCAACATATTCTTCCAACTGGCTCTATCCTTCGCCTTTTCTTGTCAGTTGATAACACCAAAGATACGGAGGTATTCTTCTGCCTGGTCTTTCCAGCGGAGTCTTGGTCATCCTCTTTTCCTGCTTCCATGGGGTACACTATCGCAAAACTTTTCGCGCTGGCTCATCTTCATACATTCTGATAACATGGCCTAGCCAACGCAATTGGCCTAATTTGGTTCGCCTAGCTATGTCCACCTCAGAATACAGATTATACAACTCTGAGTTCCAGCGACGTCGGTTTTCCCTAACCATATATTTTACGGAGAATTTTTCTCTCGAATACTCCCAGGTGTTTTTCATCCGTTTGCGATATAACCCAAGTTTGGGAGCCATATGTCAAGACAGATAAAATGAGAGTCTGATATAGTTGGACTTTAGTCCGTCGAGAGAGGGCTTTGTTCCTAAACTGCTTGCTGAGCCCAAAATAGCCTCTATTTGCAAGCATCTCCAGGCTGACGTTGTTGTCCTTGTTCACGGCGGATCCAAGGTAGACAAATTCATCTACCACTTCAAAATTAAATCTCGTTGTCAACGCTCAAGTGCGGACCAAGTGGAGAGGTTTCTCTAGTCGTTGACACCATCAATTTTGTCTTGCCCTCATTAACAGCCGGACCCACCTTCGCTGATTCCTTTTCGATTCTTGAAAACACTGCAGTAACCTCTAGCAAATACGCCAGCAACATATGGATTTTCGTGTTATTGATCTTATTCGTATTTACTGCAGCTTTTCTCATTATTATCTCCATTAAGATGTTGAAGAGATGGCACGAAAGTGTGTCGCCTTGTCTAAGTCCTCGCTTGGTACAGAATGGTTCTGTGAGATCCTTCCCCACTTTCACTGCTGATTTGGTGTTGGTCAGCGTCATTCTACAGAGGCGGAACAGTTTTGCCGGAATACCAACTTCAGACATAGCTTCGTACAGTTTTCCCCGTATGCGGCTGTCGAAAGCAGCTTTGTAATCGACAAAACGGTGGTATGTATCGATTTGCTTTTCGTGGGTCTTTTCCAGGATTTGGCGTAGCGTGAATATTTGGTCAGTCGTGGAGTTGCCTGGTCTAAAACCACACTGACAAGGTCCAATCAGGTTTTTAATAATTGGCTTTAGTGTTTCGCATAATACGCTAGACAAGATCTTATACGCGATGGATAAAAGACTGATACCGAGATAGTTGGAACAGACACACGGATCACTCTTTTTGAATACAGGATATAATACACTGAGACTCCAATCGTCGGGCATTGATTCCCCCAGCCATATACCGCATTTAAATCGATGCATGTGGGCTACAAGCCCTTCGCCACCTGCCTTAAAAAGTTTAGCGGGTAGGCCATCCGCACCGCATCATTACCTCCTGATCTTCAGTGGAAGAATCTGAGTGGAGTAGTGCTGAAGAGTGGTTCCTCCACATTTTGAGCATACTCTGCTTCTCAGTCACCAGAGTCCCGTTCTCGTCCTTATAAATAATATATATTATAAATTTAGTTGTTTTTAGATCCTCGTCATATTTAAAGTTGTAATTTCCTTTTAAAGCTAAGAGATCATATTTTCTCCGGTTAGTGAAATCCCACCCGCGGCATTTACATTTTTTTCACTAACCGGAGAAAATATGATCTCTTAGCCTTAAAAGGAAATTACAACTTTAAATATATATTATATTTTATAAGCCAACAACACACACGGAAAGAGATGAATCAAAACATATTTTCAATATATTTTCTTGTCTCATGAATCCACAACGTCTTGACTGCTTCGGTGTGTTTTCAGCCTAAAATGCGTCAGAACAACAAAGCGAAGGAAAATCAATATGAATGCACTGGTCAAATCAACTGTTTGCCGCTGATCAAGCGAAAGAGACGTTCAGTTGATTTTTAGCAATTGGCTGTTAGTTTTTCTAAGTTGCCGAAATTTGTTATTATGGTACAGGAGGAATGGAAAACTACCTGCCTGAACCAAAGTGGATCATACTCATATACACATCTTCTGCCTTTTCGCTTAAAGTTTGAATATATACAATGTATATATCTCAAAGCTACATGTAGTGGTCATAACTCAGTCAGTTTATAGTCATAGTACCCCGTCATTATTGAAGGTTTCGAAAATTGTTTGCAAAATTTCGTTAAAATCTCATTACATTCTCGTGCATAAACAATGAAACGACGAAATGGGTTGGCTGTTTTTCGCATTTTCTTTTGAAGATTTCAGCGAAAATTACGGCGGAACGATAAAAATTGCCAACTTATTTTTATCGATGACGTGTACTAACAACATAGCAATCAAATACATATACATACATACATACGATGTTTTAAAAATAATCAATTTGATCTGTTCACCTAAATTCTAAAATTAAAGCTGAAAGCACAAAGAAAAACTATTTAAGAATTGTTGTGTTCGAAATTACAAACAAAATCAAATTTCAATGATTGATTTGTATTTTATTGCCTGCTACTACCTTCCTTCCATTGAATAAACGTGACAATATTTTGTTTAATTGGTTTTTGTTTTATTTAATGTTTTCTAACTCATCTCATTGTGGAATTGCAAATGTTATAACAAATGTTTTGTTTTGTTTTTTTAAAAACCATTCGAAATTTTCTCACGACCAACACGTATTCTGTTCGTTTAGATTATTTAAATTTTTTCTTTTTGAATTCAAAATTTGTTTGTATTCATTTAATTGTTATCTCTTCGTACTAATAACATGGTGGTATTATATGGTAGTTATTAACTAAATGTGCGGTAAGTCCCCTCCAACATTTTTGATATGGTATCAAATATTGTATACACTAACTGATCTATATCTTTTCTACTCTAAAATTGTATACACTTCTAGTAAAAATCGTTGAAACAAAACTGTTATATTATCTATATAACAGTTCTAACTGGTATGATGGTGAATATGGTATTATGCTTACTACTCTATATACAAAAAACACTACCTATGCAATATCTCTATATACAACAACACGCTAAAGAGTTATCGGTATTGAAATCACACAAATAAATCTTAATTGAAACTCTCAACTTTAATAATGTTCACACTTAAATGGCATGGTAAAATTAATCGGTTTAAAAGGACTTGTGGTACATCTATTTGCTTTGAATATCCTTACACTTATAACTCAAAACAACACAAGAACCATTTTGTATTTCAAATTTTATTAATATCATATATTTCTTCCATTTTTGTTTTCCTAATATATAGTCAAAGCGCAAAATGCCGTCTAAAGCTGCGAAAAAGGAAAATTTAGATGATCTCAAACAGGAGTTAGATATCGATTACCATAAAATCACTCCTGAGGAGCTGTATCAGCGCTTTCAGACACATCCTGAAAATGTAAGTTAGAACATCTTGAAACTTTACAAATTGACAAGAATTTTATTGACAAATTCCTTAAGAATAAAGTGTTTCAATCTACATTCATTCATGAAGAAATATTAATTTCATACAGTTCCGTTTGAATATCAAACGTCCTGAATGTAAAATTATTATATTTACATGTTACAACTCAATTATATCAATCGTATATATTTGTATAATTTGTATTTGTCTCATTCATTGCAGGGTCTAAGTCATGCCAAGGCTAAAGAAAATTTAGAACGTGATGGCCCCAATGCCCTCACACCACCCAAACAAACACCCGAATGGGTAAAGTTCTGTAAGAACTTGTTCGGTGGTTTCGCCATGTTATTGTGGATTGGTGCTATTTTATGTTTTGTTGCCTACTCCATTCAGGCTAGTACCAGTGAAGAGCCATCCGATGACAATTTGTACTTGGGTATCGTACTTTCTGCTGTAGTTATAGTTACCGGTATTTTCTCATACTATCAGGTGAGCTACTACTTCACTTCACTTTACTGCCACTTTATGTAACTTAATTAATGGTTGAAATTCTTTCATTTCAGGAATCAAAAAGTTCAAAAATTATGGAATCATTCAAAAACATGGTTCCTCAGTTTGCCACTGTTATACGTGAGGGTGAGAAATTAACACTCCGCGCCGAAGATTTAGTCTTGGGTGATGTCGTTGAAGTAAAATTCGGCGATCGTATCCCAGCTGATATTCGTATTATTGAGGCTCGTAGCTTTAAGGTCGACAATTCATCGTTGACTGGTGAATCTGAGCCCCAGTCTCGTGGCCCTGAATTTACTCATGAAAATCCCTTGGAGACAAAGAATTTGGCTTTCTTCTCTACCAATGCCGTTGAAGGTACCGCCAAGGGTGTCGTCATCAGTTGTGGTGATCACACTGTGATGGGTCGTATTGCCGGTTTGGCCTCCGGTTTGGATACTGGTGAAACTCCCATTGCTAAGGAAATCCATCATTTCATCCATTTGATTACCGGTGTCGCTGTGTTCTTGGGCGTGACATTCTTCGTTATTGCCTTCATTTTGGGTTACCATTGGTTAGATGCCGTTATTTTCCTGATTGGTATTATTGTCGCTAACGTACCTGAAGGTCTTTTGGCTACCGTAACTGTGTGCTTGACATTGACTGCCAAACGTATGGCCTCCAAGAATTGTTTGGTCAAGAATTTGGAAGCTGTCGAAACTCTGGGATCCACCTCTACCATCTGTTCGGATAAGACCGGTACATTGACACAGAATCGTATGACTGTCGCTCACATGTGGTTCGACAATCAGATCATTGAGGCCGATACAACAGAAGATCAGTCGGGTGTCCAATACGATAGAACTAGCCCTGGATTCAAGGCGCTCTCTCGCATTGCCACTCTCTGCAACCGTGCCGAGTTCAAAGGCGGCCAAGAAGGTGTTCCAATTTTGAAAAAGGAAGTCAGCGGTGATGCCTCAGAAGCCGCTCTGTTGAAATGTATGGAATTGGCTCTCGGTGATGTAATGAACATTCGCAAGCGCAACAAGAAAATCTCCGAAATTCCTTTCAACTCCACCAATAAGTATCAGGTCTCAATTCACGAAACTGAAGATCCCTCCGACCCACGTTATTTGCTCGTCATGAAGGGTGCCCCCGAACGTATCCTGGAGCGTTGCGCAACTATTTTCATTAATGGCAAAGAAAAGGTTTTGGACGAAGAGATGAAAGAAGCCTTCAACAATGCCTACATGGAATTGGGAGGTTTGGGTGAACGTGTCTTGGGCTTCTGTGACTTCATGTTGCCCTCAGACAAATATCCCACTGGCTACAAATTCAACACTGACGACGTCAACTTCCCCATTGATAACTTGCGTTTCGTTGGCCTTATGTCTATGATTGATCCACCCCGTGCCGCTGTACCCGATGCCGTAGCCAAGTGCCGTTCGGCCGGTATTAAAGTTATCATGGTTACTGGTGATCACCCTATCACCGCCAAGGCCATTGCCAAATCTGTCGGTATTATCTCTGAAGGCAATGAAACTGTAGAAGATATTGCTCAACGTTTGAATATCCCTGTATCGGAAGTTAATCCACGTGAAGCTAAAGCAGCTGTAGTTCATGGTGCCGAACTCCGTGACGTTAGTTCCGATCAGTTGGATGAAATCTTACGTTATCATACCGAAATTGTATTCGCCCGTACATCACCACAACAGAAACTGATTATTGTTGAAGGTTGCCAGCGCATGGGTGCTATTGTAGCTGTGACTGGTGATGGTGTCAATGATTCGCCTGCATTGAAAAAGGCTGATATTGGTGTTGCTATGGGTATTGCTGGTTCTGATGTGTCTAAACAGGTAAGGTGGAATGTGGTCCTATACAAAATATAATATCTGTTTTCTTATGTAGCCAAATTTTGGAGCAAATTTCTTTTAGCAGCAAAATTGGATTTTTTTTCGTTTTTTTTTGGCTGGTAGAGCATTAAATGCGGATTTAAAAAAAAAAGAAAAAAGTTTGCGTAAGTCCATATTTTCCGAAATATAGGTCTCCAAAGCTTGAATGTATAATCGCGCATAACTCTGCCATTTATTATCCGATTCTGATGAAATAAATTGCATAAATCATTAAATTTATATTCCAACAAGTCGCCCGACCGTCAGGCCGGGCTCAGGCAGGGGGGATCAAATTCCCTCTGTAGCTTAAGTCGATGTGTGACAAAATCCGAAAAATCGCGCGAGTTTTTAGAAATAATTGTTTTATTTTGGTGTGTAAAAACTACAACAGAAATAAAAGACAACAACAACCACGACAAAAGACAACAACACCAAAAGAAAAGAACACCAAGAAAAGAACACCAACATTTTTTTAAATGATCGCTCAATGGGTTAATAAAAGAAAATATATTTATATACAGAGTTATAGAGTTTCACAAGGGCTTTTTAATGATACATATTTCAAGCAGATCCGATGATAAATACCTGAGATATGACCGATTATATACTCAAGCTTTAAAGGCCTATATCTCAAGAAGTTGGACCTAGCGGAAAAACAAAACTTATTTTTCAACTCAGCGCAAAAGCCTTTACCGTTGGTGAAATTTTGGTGCAGATCTGATTTTGCTGCTAAAATAGTTTTATGCCCATATTTGTATTGAGCAGAGTTATGTTTTGTTTAATATTGAATATTTGTTTTACATCCATTTAGGCTGCTGACATGATTTTGTTGGATGACAACTTTGCTTCCATTGTCACTGGTGTCGAAGAGGGTCGCTTGATTTTCGATAACTTGAAAAAATCCATTGCCTATACCTTGACCTCTAACATTCCTGAAATCTCACCCTTCTTGGCATTCATTTTGTGTGATATTCCCCTGCCTTTGGGTACCGTAACTATTCTCTGCATTGATTTGGGCACTGATATGGTAAGTGCAATTTCATATTCATTATCTTGTTTTATCTCTGTATTATTTTTATTGTTGATATCTCATACTGATAAATTTATATATAAATATATACATACATATATATATATATTTCAAATTATATAAGAGGAAGAACATTTGATAATGATAATGATGATGATTGTGATTGTGACAATAATGTTTACTGCAATGCAAAACAATTAGACATAACAACAACTTATTAGTCTACAAAAATGTGTGTTTGTTTGATTGTATATGAAATTGTTAAGATTTATCGAAATTATTATTGTAAAATCAAAAATCCAATCAAATTTCTAAAAACCAACACAAATACAAAGATACCAGCCATATCATTGGCCTACGAAGGACCTGAAGCGGACATAATGAAGAGGCGGCCACGTAATCCAGATATTGACAATTTGGTCAATGAAAGGTAAAAAATGTTGATGAAACCAAAGCCTACATAATAAGTTGAAGCTAGATATGAAAATGGCCCTCTTTAACGCGCATAACGTACGTAAGCTATGTTGATGATAAATCATACAGCTAAAAGGGAGGGATATACATATGTACTTATGTACTAAAAGCCTCATCCAACAATAAAGATTATGGTAATAAACGGATTTCTTAATTTATCCATGCTAGATACATAATATATTTTATAATATGTCTTGTCTTTATTTTAGTGCCTAGTCTTTAAATTAGATTTAGGCTAATTATAAGTATATTTCAAGTAGTCATTATACATCATTATTTTACATTGAAGTTTGTGTTTTTGTATCAGTTATTTTATTTATTATGACTTATGTTTTATGTTTTATTTGTTATTTTATTTGATATCATACCTTTTATAAATTGTTACTCATTATTATATCTCTTATTATTCTACTATATATAAATCTACTACTACTCTACCTGCTACTGATCTGCTCGCTCCTCTACAATTCTGTGTGTGCCTCTTTCGAAATTTTGTGGTCATGTGCGCGTGTGTTATACTTCTCAACAATTCTCAAATTGTTGTTGATATAATAATACCCGTCGGTCGTATAACATACAAAAACAAATTGTACCTTTATGCCACAAATTCCACACTATATGAATTTGTGTAAACGAAATGTGTGCATATGCTGCGGTGGCGATATCTATATAGGTTCCTGCTATTTCTTTGGCTTATGAAGCTGCTGAAGCCGATATCATGAAACGTCCGCCACGTGATCCATTCAACGATAAATTGGTCAATTCAAGGTGCCTATAAAACTGTTTTTTTGTTTCATTTATTTCTGTGCTGCTTTATTAAAACTCTAACAACCCCCCCCTCAAACCAAACCATTTTTACTAAAAAAAAAAAAAAAAACAAGAAACAAATTAAAAATAACTCTACTAACTAATTTTGAAAGCGTTCAATGGAATTTCACCTTAACATTGAGAACGTACGATTCCTGTTTTAAATAAAGGGGAAACCCCCCCAAATGGCTGGATTATATCTACTACCTACTTATAAATAACGAACTTCATAACCCCCCATCGATGTTGTTAACGCCTGCCTACTACATACATACCAAGTCTGTGTGATATTGCTCCACTTAAGTGTTTAACCAAAGTTTCCCATTTCAATCTGTCCAAAATGCAACAACAGCAACAACAACAACATCACGTTTTGTATACTCTTAACACATTAACTGGAAGATTGTTGTCGCCCCCACCCAAACATGTTTATAAAACCCCATGTACTCATAACTCCTATAAAGGGTTTTCATTTTTGTTCATTTGTTCCTTTGTTTAATCGACCTTTAACTCAACACAACATCATTATTACATGCGTCATCGTTGAGTTAAGGGAAACCCAACCATATCATTCATATTTAAAACACACATTAACCATTCGTATGCAAACTATTTATAATTGAAATTGATGTTGTGGGTTTTTTCTACTCTTGTACTTCTCCTTGTACTACTACTACTACTACTTCTAATTCATCATCCTCACCATCATCGTGATCATAATCAGCATCTCAACATTAGCAGTCTCAAATGCATTTATCATCATCTTGGTTTCTTCATGGAATAAGTCATATGTGGCTTGATACTGATACTAAGTTGTTTTTTTTTTGTTTGACAAGAGGGGAAAAAGTAATTTTTAAAGAATTTTGCTGTAGAGAACGATTTAAAAGTCGAAACTTCTTTATCATGTTTCAATTCAAGATCAGAAGCATAAAAGGTTGATTTAAAATTTAAAATTTTCGTCATTGTGAATATAAATCTTGGGCCGTCCGGTGTTAATAAAACTTGTGAAACTTTTAATAAGCGAAAATTTCATATAATAATCGTCTAATAAACCTGTCGTTAGTAATATAAATATGGCACTTAATCTTTAAGTTCGAGGCTAGTATTTCAATAATTCTCGATAATGTGGAAATTGCCAATGTTCTACAATTCATTTCACTACTGTTGAAAATGTGCTTCCATTCATTCGGGCATGTAATGAGAATCGCGTGATTTGCGAATCACATGTGTTATGGAAATGGCACGATCTATTTCGCCATGTGCTGTGGAGCCCACGTGTTTCATTTACGTTTCGATACGTTTGTATTCGAAAAATTAAAACATGTTTTACATTAACATAAACCAATAAATAAACATAACCAATAAAAAGGAACCAATAAAAGGATTAAAAAAAAACAGCAGACAGTTGTCCGAGGCCTTCGGCCACGGACTGTCCCTGCAGGCTGTGTCAGAGACACGGCCATTAAGTTTAACGTAGAATACGCCATCCGATAAGGCAGAAAACATATATAACAATAAATGATAAATAACATAAGCAAATGAATTTATTTATTTGATAGTTACTTTTGATAATATACATAAGCTTATGGTAGGAAAAATAGGCTAAATATGTTTATAAATTAAAACAGTAAGGATAAATGATAAATAACAGACGCAAATCAATTTGATTATTTGAAAGTTACTTTTGATAATATGATAGGAAAAATAGGATAAATATGTTTTTAAATTAACATTCAAATTTCTCTCAAAAACTAAGTCAATGGTTGTGTTATCAATAGTTGTGGGAGCATCGTTTCGAATATAATCCAAATTAAATGTATTGGATTATATTCGAAATCCAATAGTCCAATAGAATAGTTTTTATTTTAATTTACTAAACGTCAACTGTCAACTGCTGTCAAACAGCATCACGCAGTATTGTTATTTTGCTTACTTGGCAGCACTTCATTTAACATAAAAATGTATATTTTCACATATTTTTTATAATTATATATCCATGTTAAATTCAAATTCACATTTAACATTTTGTTTCACTTAAATACATAAGTAAATATACGAAATTTCAATATTTCATCAATCAAAACAACAGCCGAAGGTTTGTGTCCACACTGAAACAGCATCATAGTTTGTGTCCACGCTACAAACTCAAACACTCAACCAAACACCACACATATGTTTGAGTGTATGTGTTTAAACAATTTTCATTTGAGAAATTTAAATATTAGGAAGATATCAACCAATATGAAATGTATATCAAACGAAAGATAACATCTTCATTTACCTACAAAAAAATTTTTAAAAAAAGTTATCTCGCCGTTTCCTCATAATCAATGAAATAAAGATTACAACAATAACAATCTGACATGACTCCCTATACCGTAAGGTAAGACGTATTCTACGTCAAAACGCATTCTATGGGATTCTTCCAATCCATTGGACATACGAGAGAACAGTCGAATGTAAACAAAATTCCGTATCTCAAACAGTTCTTTAAGTTGCATCGGTACAACATTTATCGCAGATGCACTCCGGTTCACTTATTTAAAGGCAATAAAACCTCCATATTCAGCAGCCTGTATCTTTTGCAATTTGTAACCGATTGCAGAATTTTAAAATGGAAATGGAAGCTAGACATCTTGAGATATAAAAAAAATCATGACAATAGTGGTTTCTTAACTAAAGAACTTTTTTCGAGCAATTTATAAAAAAAGTACAAAAATGTGCTATTTTTTTTGGTTCCCTTGAATAAACGCACTTTAGCTAATTTTAATGAAAAACCGTTTTTCTTGTTTTTTTTTTAAATTCATTTTACTTTATTTAAGAACTATTAGTAATGGGTACAACCCCCTTTGTTTTTAATAACTTCAAATATACGAGTTTTCATCGAGAGATAAAGAGAATTTATGTAATCCAACGAAATTTGATTCTAAGCATCCTTAATGGCCTGAATTAGTGACTGCTTGTCATCAAATTGTCTAACTCCTTCATAGACCTTACGAGATACCCAACCCCAGACATTTTCGATAATGTTTAGATCTGGCGAATAGGGTGGCCAGTCAAGAATATTAACATTTTGGCTTGCAATGAACTCCTTTACTACTCTGGCGTTGTGTATAGGGGGCATTATCCTGTTGCAATATCCAAGATATGCAAACTAATAATTCACTGAACTTCGGAAAAGCCGTTTCCAATAACGTTTTATAGCTTGCACCAGTCATTTTTGCACTTTGAAATTCAAGATCGATGGTGCCAGAGTACATAATAGCACCCCACACCATAACGGCGCCCCCTCGGTTGTGATGTCGGTTCAAAAAACGATTTTCTTTGTGCAGATCGTGGAAATAATAGTTGTAGCCATCAGGCCCATCCAAATTAAACTTCTTCTTCTCCGTAAATACAACGGTTCTCCAGTCTATTACCTGACCTCTTGGCTGCACATCCTATACCATGTAGTCTCTTGCGAATTGAAGCCGCTTTTCCTGACGAGGAGCATTAAGTGGTGGCTTGATTTGTAATTTCAGGTATTTAAGATACTCACAGCTCTTAATTACTCTGCGTGTTGATGACTTGCTCACTTCCACTCCAGCTTGAGCTCTTATTTTTAGATTAGAAGCAATTCTGATGATATTTCTTTTCTCATACGTAGATAAAGACAATGAAACCCTTCCTTTAAAATTTTTTCCATACCCCTCGGGGTCCTTGATGCAATTGTCGACAACTGTTGGGCTCCGTCCAATTAGAATATCCTTCAGAACGGTAAACATGGATTTTAGTTTTTTCCGATAGATTTACAATTTTTAGTTTTGCCATTTTGACTCGTAAAATGATTAAGATGTAATAAATTTTAATAAAAAAACGTTCCCTACAAAAAATCATCGCTTACTTTAAAAATAATAAAAAAAAATAATAAGTGCCTTTATTCAAGTGAACCAAAAAAAAAAAAAAATAGCACACTTTTGGACTTTTTTTTATAAATTGCTCAAAAAAAGTTCTTTAGTTAAGAAACCACTGTCGTCATGATTTTTTTTATATCTCAAGATGTCTAGCTTCCATTTCCATTTTAAAATTCTGCAATCGGTTACAAATTGCAATAGATACAGGCTGCTGAGTATGGAATTTTTAGTGCCTTTAAATAAGTGAACCGGAGTGTATTAAATATCCGAATCGAAAACGTGTAATGGGGCATAACTATTATAAAGACAAATCGAAACGTCTGGAAGCGCCAAATTTTCGAAAATCAATTAAATGTGTTGTATTGAATCGCCAGTATATGAGAAATCAAATCAAATATTTTTAAACTAATTGTATTAAACTTTTTCCTAAACATTGCGAGTTTTTATCAAAAATGAAATCAAACATGTTACATTTTATTTGGGCATCATTTGTGTTGTCTCTTAGATGTTCTGTTTTAGAAAAATACACAAGTTCACCTCGGTGTGCGTTTGTGATTTGATGCCGCTAGATTTTTGGCGATCGCGAACTACAACACACCTATTATGCGATTCGAAATCCCAATCGCAAATGTCATGCGAAATGCGATTGCCAGCACATGACCAATTAAAGCGATTTTAACAGGTTTGTTTTATGGAAATATATTGGACCTTATACGGTATTTACAACGACCAAGATTAACGCATTTCGAAGGTTAACGCCGTTAACCCACGCTAACCCAGAAGATTACTCATACCATTTTAATCTGTAGAAACTGAAGTTTAATTTTTAACATCATTTTAAACTGGTGTACATTTCGATGCAACACTGTTTGTTACTGAAAAATGCAACCATAATAAAATCGTACACAAAAAATCAACTCTTTGTCAGATGGAAGCCGATCGAAAATTTTCTGACGCGTCGCCACCACCAAAACTTTTTTGAAGCTCATGCCGCCGCCGATATAAATAGCTTTTATTGGTTTAAACTGTAAACCGATGTTATCGACTGGCCCGATTTAACTCACTGATCCAATTTTAAAGGTTCAGTTAGTTCGAAAACATCCCAACTATGTACAAAACTGGCAAAACTAGTAGCCGTCAACTTAATTTTTATGTTGTGCCGCCGTCTTCGATAATTTTGCCACGGCGCGGAGTTTGGGTAAGCACGGAGTTGCCAACTGAAATGTCAATTTAATCTTATATTGGGTGGTGTAAACGGCAAGGATTATAGAACAAGGTTATCGCTAACCTGACCGTGATAAACGGCGGTGTAAATGCGATATTAACTGCCCAAAACTGTTGAAGATTTTTGTTTACAACATTTTTTTATGTAAAAGAAATTATCGATAGCAGATCCGTAATCTATCAGCAATTATCTTGAAAGGTTCACTTTGAATATGAACCCTCTGGTCGAAAATAATTACATTTTTTTTTATTCATAAATGCACTCAATTGTTTGTTACATACAATTTTCAATTTTATTTGTTGAAATTTTTTGGTTTATATCTTTGTTGAAATCACATCATTTCTTCTCATACTATATAAATATTATTTATAAATACAAATATAGCAATTGTAATTTGCACTTTAAGAATTTTGCTCAAAAACTAATCTAAATTGGGTTTTGTTTCTCTGTGATATACAAAAATGACTTTTGTGTGTATTTTTTAACATATATAGCCATTAGTAGTACTATTTGTAGATCCATCACATTGTGTTATACTACTAGCTGGACACCCTCCTCACCCCGTATTAACTTTTAATTTTATAATTATTATAAATTTCAGTTACGTTTTAAAAAGATCAATGATATGTTGTTTAAGAATAGGATTCGATTGGATTAAGAAATGATGTTAGCAGTTTTTGAAGATCGAAAATATTAGATTGTTTACAATTATTAGACAAGCAACAAAAGGGTTTAGGATTTATTATTTAGAATTATAATTTATCAATAGTTTTTATTTGTACTTTTGTATATCGTTCAAAAGGCTGTTCCCTATTAAGGGACTTTTAGTTTATGTCAAGTGAACCTCATAAATCACCAGTTTCAAGTTAAGTTCTCTTTCCACTTTCTTATTATTCTCTCCTTCAAGGTATTCAGTCTTCGTGTATAGGCCTCTAGCTGGCCTTTAGGTTTGAGCAGCTCTTTACCTATATTCACTGAGGATTTCGTGTAATTCAGTCCAGTTTTGCATAGACGAATTTCCTGACTAGAGACCCTTCGTCATTGCGCTGCAGTTTTTTAATTAACCCTCTGCAGCTGACGTGCTTTAATTTTATCAACATAACTGACGTAGGAGGGTCTAGCAGACCTAATTTTTAAACTGATTTCCTATGTTGAAGATTCTGACTTGGGCCTTCTTCGCCTTATTTATTAATAACAGTCAATAGCGTGCAAGCTATCGTAGGATTACATTTTGAAATAAAATACGTTTTTTGAAAGGATCGTAACTTTGAATTTTACGAAGTTGCACGAAATGTTGCTTTGCAGACTCTGCCAGACTACGACGTCAGTTGCAGCTTTAGCAGATACGATTACCATGTAATACGAGGGTTGAATTTTTATGTTTCGGGATTTGGCAACCCTAGTGTTGCAATCTGGCAACTGACAGCTCTATCGTAAAGTTGGACATTTTTGAGGTTATGTGTACTCAGAACGTTTTGACCACAGATTAATACTTATTGTAGATCTACTAGTTCTCCCACCAAATTTATGACATTTGGCCTGGTGTTATATTTACGTTTGATGTTGAAAAGAATTGCTTTACTAATACCAGATAGAGGCAATGGTTCAAAACAACGAACAAAATAACAACAACGGCATTTCGTTTTGTGTGTTAAAATTATTGTGTTAAATACAACACAAATGTATGCTAACAATAACAGTCAATAAAAAAGTTTAAAACACATTTAAATTTCACAGTTTTTCACCAAACTGGCATGAAAAATTAAAGCAAGAAGTTATTGTAATTCCACCTGGTGTATATCGCTTTTCGTCAAACATCTCTCTATCACACCGACCGCATCACGAAGAGTGTGAAAGGAAACGTCAGATGAGCCAAATATTCTCTCTAGTCTGAGATTACTCTATGGTTTTGACATACGAGTGCTATTTGTGTTGTTTACAGTAACTTAAAAGATTCATCTCGGCCCAAAAATGGAATTAAATCGTGAACATTTTCGTGCGATTATTTTTTACAACTTTCGACGTGGATTAACTCAGCAACAGTGCATGGATGAATTTAAGTCAATTTTTTTTTGGCGATGAAGCTTCATCTAGGACCAGTGTTTATCGATGGTATGGTGAATTCAATCGTGGTCGTAGTTCAGTCCAAGACGAATTTCGTGAAGGTCGTCCAAAAACAGCCCAAAAACCATTGGTGCTGTGCGCGAACTGATTTTGCACGATCGTCATGTGACCTATCGTGAGACAACCTTAGGCATTAGTGGGACCAGCATAGATTCAATATTCCATAAACATTTGACTGTCAAAAAAATTTGTTCGCGTTGGATCCCACACAATTTGTCAATCGCTCAAAAAAAATGGCTCGTGTCGATTGGTCGAAAGAAATGCTCCAAAAATACGATCGTGGTGCTTCGAAACACGTCTATGACATCGTGACAGGATTTAGGCGTATGAGTCCGAAAGTAAACCGCAGTCAACTGTATGGGTGTTTCAAAATGAGCCAAATGCAACAAAAGTTGTTCGCGCCCGAAGCACTTCCAAGCAAATGGTCGCCTGTTTTTTCGGAAAACCGGACATGTCGCAACCGTACCACTAGAACAACGCAGAACTGTGAATTCTGAGTGGTACACAATCATTTGTTTGCCAGTTGTCTTCCAAGAAATCAGGAAAACCGACCGCCGAAGACGGATCACTCTTCATCACGACAATGCGAGCTCTCACACATCGGCTGAAACAACTGCATTTTTGAGCACCCAAACATCGATTTGATGGGTCATCCGCCATATAGTCCTGACTTGCCACCGAATGACTTCTTTTTATTCCCGTACGTTAAAAACAAACTGAGAGGTCAACGTTTTTCGACACCTAAAGAAGCGGTTGCTGCATTCAAAATGCATGTTTTGGAGATAGCTCCATCAGAGTGGCAAAAGTGTTTCGACAATTGGTTCAAACGCATGCAAAAGTGTATAAATCTTCATGGGGAATATTTTGAAAAACAATAAAGTGATTTTCGATGATTAATATTTGTTTTTGTTCTCTAATCCCGAAACATAAAATTCAACCCTCGTGAATGTAAAACTCTTGTTGTATTTGTCCAGTAGGAATTTCTGCTAGTTTGAAACAAGTGCTTGTGTATCAATGAACTAGTTCTTCTTCATGCAAACAACTGTAGTAATAAACAATAGGAACTGATTAGCTTGGGAGACACATTTTCTGTCAATTTTGAACATTTGTGAAAAAATGAGTTACAATATCAAAATCTAGTGGAACTGGAAGTCTTGTGGAACTGGAAATCATATTTGAAGTTATTTATATCTCATTAGCTAATGAACTAGTATTTTTTTAGAACCAGTAAGACAGTTTCCGTTTTCTAGAATCGCGGACAATTACGTACCATGAAGGGATTGGGGAAAGCTTCTCACAACCAGTTCACTGGTGCGATTTAACCCTCACTGATTCGGACCTTAACGTTACGTTTACACGGGACAGTTTGAGACAAGATAGTTGAGAATATGTAATAGTTGTCACAAAGAGAAAAATTGTTTATGTGACGTACGCGTCCAGCCAGTTGCAAAGACAGTACAGTTTTAAGCAACCGCCGACAGTGTCGTTTCGTTAAATTTCGTTCTCTAATTTTTTGTTTTTTCATTCTTACTTCTCCAAATTACAATGGAACTGATGTACTCTGCAAAATTAGACATGTATTCATGTTTATATGTTTGTATTGTCAAACAATATTTCAATAAAAATTAGCAACATTTTCAAATACAAATAAATATATTTCCCAATTTGTAAAGTCGTTTGCGATGTTTTTCTTTTTTCTTAAATTAATACGAAACGTCACCGATATGGCCGATGGTTGAACTAGTAGAGGTTGACGCGGTGGGATTTGTTGTAATTGTGTGAACCAACAACAGGCATTTAGTTTTTGTTTCATGACTCTAACCGTCAAATTCAACACAGATCCATGTGAAGAACAAACATAGTAAACAAAAAAGAACAACAACAAAATACACTGAATTTAACAGATGGAGTCATAAGAAAGCAAAATCAGTTGTTCTAATGCGCCAATCTCTACTAGTTCAGCCATGCTCTGGCCGCTTCTGTCAAATCTCTTGCCGACGTTACTGTCATTGAAAAATCAGAGACAGTGGCGAGGCAAGTGAGAGAAGTGTAAGTGGGGTAGTCAAAATGTGTGAATGTATTTCTACACCAAAGACGAAGGTAGTTAAAACGTGTTTAGGACAAAGTTTCAATTAAAATTTGTTTTGAAATCAAATTTTAAATACTTGCTAGGCAAATTTTCCGAATAGTTTTGTTATATTTTTTTTTATTAAAGGTTTTAATAGGCAATTATGTATTTAGGTTCATTTCTTTATTGTGTTTATTTTTGCAATTTTAATTTTATGTAGTTTCACCTCAATAAATGTTTGGCTTTATTTTCAAAAATTGTTAAAATTTTTCAACATTTTTCTAAAGTATATTGTTCTGTTGTGTGAACCAATTAGAGAACATTGTTCAAACATTAAACAAAAAAAAAATTGGCGTTCCATACTTTTCTGTGCTTATGCAAAAAAGCTTTTGCATAAATGTGATTTTCTTTGCTGTAGAAGACAACATTACAAGCTTGATTACTATAATTTCCGATTATTTTTACATTTACATTTTAATATATTCAATAAATATTTGGAAATACACACCAAAGTACACGAAATTTTTTCCAAAAACGAAAATGTGTAAAAGATTAAAAATTTCCTGCACTCTTATATATGTATATATACTATATAAGGCTATTATTATTTTATACTATATACTATTATGTATATTATTTATTTTATATATTTCTTAAGAATTTATTAAGGTCTGTAAGAACTATGTATGAACTAAGTAAATATTTCTCATGTCTATAATATACATACGATGTACATACATATACTCGTATATAAGTTTAGGGAAATCTCTTTACAATGTGAATCATGTACTTTGTTTTTCTCTCCTAACTTTGTAAAGAACTAAGATATCTTTGAAACATTTTAACAATAATTTTCTTTATTTTTTTTTAACCATTTTCCCTTCGATTTCTTTTATGTTTCGTATACTTATTTTATGTACAAACAAAACAAAAAAATACATTGATATTATCTGCGGATCTCCAATCAAATCCTACCTACTACTACAATTGTCATCACCACCACCACCAACTACTATACACATCCATACACAAACATCTAATACGTAAACTTGTTAAATTCCCTACTACTACATCCCTGTTTAATCTGAAACCATCCTTATAACTAAATAAAAACGCCTGCGTCCTTAATCACCGTCCGTATTACATTGCGTTGCGTTGTGTTGTACAAATTGTAAAAACCCTAAAAAAAATGCATAGGTACCCGCTATTTCTCTAGCCTATGAAGAAGCTGAATCTGATATTATGAAACGTCAGCCCAGGAATCCCTTTTGCGATAAACTGGTCAACGAAAGGTAAAGTTTTTCTTTGTGTCATCATTTGTATAAAAAGAATCGAAAAGAACAATCTATATTCTTATAAAACCAACCAACCCAATAGTATCAAAACAGTGAAAAAAAAAAACAAGACAAAAAATCATGCAGAAATCAAGTAACTTTTTTTCTTTGGTTCGACGATATTCCCTCTTAAAGTATTGATTTAACATCTAGTACTAGCAAAAAGACACTCAGATTTTTTACTACCATTTTTCTCTGTCTCTCGCTCTCTCAATCTCACGCCCAAAACAAGTAAAATTTCCTAAATTTCCAACTCAAAACTTGGCACTTTGTCAATTTTTTTTGAATACAATTTCGACCACAATTCGACCTTATAGAACTACATGCATATATAGAATTTGTACTCTCAGCCTAATTTTTTCGCAACTTAACAAATGCGTATTTATTTAAAAAAAAAAACAGAAGTTTTAATAAATTACAAGTCAAGTGAAAACGAATTCATTTCTTTCAATATTATTTCATATATATTAAATTTTAATTTAATTTTAATTTCTGTTTTTATATTAAAAGCAAAGTACGTTTCATATAATAACAAATATATATGACTTTTTAAATACTTTTCTTTAATTTTCTTTTTAAATAATAGTTTAATATTTTTGAAACAATTTCTATGACTTAGTATACGTTTTAAAAGCGAAATTTCGAAACGAATCAAATGTAAAAGATACAGAAGACTTTGCGGCAGACTTTCTGGTTTTGGAATTCAAAACATTTTTAATTTTTTCCAATCTGAATCAAATGTAAACTATACAAAACACTTTGCGGCAGACTTTCTGGTTTTGGAATTCAAAACATTTTATATTTTTTCGAAGCTGAATCAAATGTAAAAGATACAAAACACTGTGTGGCAGACTTTCTACACCATTTCCAATTGAAATTTGAAAAACACCAATTAAATTTTGAAAAATATCAATTGAAATTTGAAAATTATATTTGAAATTTGAAATACATCAATTGAAATTTAAAAATTCTATTTGAAATTTGAAATACATCAATTAAAATTTGAAAGACATCAATTGAAATTTGAAAGACATCAATTGAATTAAAACACATCAATTGAAATTTAAAAGACATCAATTGAAATTTAAAAGACATCAATTGCAATTTAAAATACATCAATTGAAATTTGAAACACATCAGTTGAAATTTGAAAGACATCATCTGTGAACAACAAAATAGCACATTTTTTGACTTTTTTTTATAAATTGCTCAAAAAAAGTTCTTTAGTTACGAAAGCACTATTGTCATGATTTTTTTATATCTCAAAATGTCTAGTTTTCATTTCCATTTTAAAATTCTGCAATCGGTTACAAATTGCAAAAGATACAGGCTGCTGAATATGGAATTTATTAATGCCTTTAAATAAATGAACCGGAGTGTATGTATGTACAATTCAAATATAAAATTTGCAGTTTTATGTTTTCTGAATAACTTGACATTTTAATCGCATGACTCGCCGTCAGTCACGACATAATGCTGACGAGTCAATATGACGGTCTTATATACATTATCAGCACGTTCACAATTTATACGGTATTTACACCGACCAAGATTAGCGCACTTCGAAGGTTAACCCACGCTAAGCCAGAAGATTACTCATACAATTTTAATCTGTGGAAACTGAAGTTTCATTTTTAACCTCATTTTAAATTGGTGTACATTTCGATGCAACACTGTTTGTTACTAAAAAATGCAACCATAATAAAATCATACACAAGAAATCAACTCTTTGTCAGATGGAAGCCGCTGGAAAATTTTCTGACGCGTCGCCGCCACCAAAACTTTTTTGAAGCTCACGCCGCCGCCGATATAAATAGCTTTTATTAGTTTAAACTGTTAACCGATGTTATCGACTGGCCCGATTTAACTCACTGATCCAATTTTAAAGGTTTAGTTAGTTCGAAAACATCCCAAATATGTACAAAACTGGCAAAACTAATAGCCGTCAACTTAATTTTTATGTTGTGCCGCCGTCTTCGATAATTTTGCCTCGGCACGGAGTTGCCAACTGAAATGTCAATTTTATCTTATATTGGGTGGTGTAAACGGCAAGGATTATAGAACAAGGTTATCGCTAACCTGGACGTGATAAACGGCGGTGTAAATGCGTTATTACGTCACCTAAGGCAAAACTAGTGAAATGTCATGAAAATGTTTTCTATAAAGTGTCAGGACCTGCTGACATTGTCCTAAGGAAATTCTACTGATTCTACTGTCTTCAAGATAAATTCTCCAACTTTTAAATTGGGTTTTCAAATTAGTGTATTCAATTAGTTCGTGTTCTGAATTTCAGCAGTTTATTTCAAAATCGTGTCTTCCGATTAAGGGTGCCAAACATTTGTGCCCAAACAGTAAGATATGTATCTAAGCCATCTTTACACTCGATTCGAATCGTAGTTCCAGTATAAGTGAAATATTTAGTTAATTTTGTTTTGATTTCGTTGTATTTTTGTGCTTTTAAAAATGTGTTGAGTTGGTTGTTTTTTAATTTAGAATTTTAATTTTAATATTGCTTAAGTTCCATCTTAAGTTTATTTTTCCGTAAATTCTTTTTTAGTATTTGTTACATTTAAACATATTTATATTTGAAAAGATATTTTTTTTTTTTACCAAAATGATTTAAATATTTGACGTAATTACTTATTTATTTTAAAAATTTGTTTTAACTTTCGTTGTTTATGTTGAGCTTATTATTTGTGTTGTTTTTCTTTTAGCTTTTTTTTTATTTATATTTGCTTTAAATAACTGTTTATCATTTTGTTTTTAATAAAATATATTATATATTTATAACTGTGAAATCCTTTCAAATATCTAATAACGTATAACATATCGAAACACAAAGAAAAACTATAAAATAATATAAATATCTCATATTAGCCTTACATTTTTTTGCTAGAAACTTTTTCTTCTCTCTTCACCATCAATTTGATAGTACATAATTTATAATAATTAATAATTCTACGAAATCTACTTCTACTGCTGCCCCTTTTTCTCACCAGTCTCCCTGTACCCCCCCCCCCCGCCCCTACCACAGAGCCTCCTCCACTTAACAAACCCCCTCGCCGCCCACCATTTATCAAATCATTCAAACTCTCACCCACCTCTCTATTATGCTCAAATATACTAACTACTATTCTATATGCTCGTTGAAGTTTATTTTTAAAACTCTCTACTCTGTTTCTCTTTATTGTCTTAAATATAATATATAAAACTACATTACATCTTATATACGTCAATATATATAATATTATAAAACATCATTCCCCCCTTCAATCCTATTTTTTTTATTGTTTAGAATTATTTTCCTTTTTTTTTAATTATTATATCTTTTTTGTCTTTAAAATTTTCGAATTTTAAGAATTTGTCTAGGTCTTGTATTAGAAAAGAAAAAGAGTTTTGTTGAAGTGTCATGCAAGATGCGTATGCGTCAAAACTTGAAATACAAATTGACAAACTTTAAATTCAAAATCATGGTTGATCTCTTTTTATATCTGTGACTTTATAACAAAACTAGTGGAGACTTTAATGTTTTACATTATTATTGCATACTTTTTGGCAGTCTCTGCAAAAATTTCAAAACAAAGACCCAAAGATCGTATGACGCCACATATCCACACAACAAAATATAACGTTTTGACGTTTGCCAAAAGTTTTGATATTCCCTGCAGGTTCAAATAACGGGGTTTTCAATAAGAGCGCTACAAAAGTTTTTTTAAATAAAACAAAACCGGTTTTAGATACCAATGAAATTCTTTATTTCTGTGAAAGTACTTTCGATGCCATTATGTATCGAACTCGATTTCCTTTGCATGGACACCACGGGCACGCTTGCAGAAGTCCAGACACTGAACCCAATTTTCGACGGTTTTCAAGCATAAATCGGCCGATACTGCTGCAATTTCACGTTCGATATTCGTACGAAGTTCATCAATCGTCGCTGGCTTGTTGGCATAGACCATAGAGTTGACGTAGCCCCACTGGAAATAATCTAACGGCGTCAAATCCCACGACCGAGGCGGCCAATCGACTGGGCCATTTCGTGAGATAACACGTTCACCAAACTTGGTTTCCAATAAATTCCTTGTGGCATTCGCTGTGTGGCGCCGTCCTGTTGGAACCACATGTCCTCCAAGTCCATATTATCCAATTGGGGCCAAAAATATTCGGTTATCATTGAACGGTAGCGATTCGCATTCACAGTAATGTGCCGGTCTTGAACATCATGGAAGAAGTACGGGCCATTGACGCCGCCGGCCCATAAACCGCACCAAACCGTAATTTTTTCGGGATGCAATGATGACTCATGGATTACGTGTGGATTGCTGTCTGACCAATAACGCATATTTTGCTTATTGACGAAGCCATTCAGCCAGAAATGAGCTTCATCGCTGAAGATGATTTTCCGATGAAAATCCGAATTATTTTCAAGTTGTTGCTCAGCCCAATTCACGAGCATACGACGCTTATGGTGGTCAAGCGGCTTCAGTTCTTGCGTCAATTTGATCTTGTAAGGATGTAGGCCAAGATCTTGTCGCAAAATTCGCCACAACGACGTCACAGAGATGCCCAACACTTGAGAACGACGTGTGAGAGACGCATTTGGGCTTTCTTGAACTGAAGCCTCAGCGGCAGCAATATTCTCGACACTACGGGCACTTCTTTATCTCACTGGCACGGGAACATTTTGTACTGTGCCTGTGGATTCAAATTTTTCCACTAGACGCTCAATTGCTGATCTGGTAGGACGATTATGACGACCATAAATTGGTAGTAAATTTTAATAATTTCGACTCGTTATTGGCTCGTATATCTTTCCATGATGAAATGGCAAACTTTAATGAAGAGAAATGTCAAACGAGCGGGAAAAAATATGGCGTCGTTTGCTGTCCCTATCGATTTACGTTTGTAGCGTCTCTGTTGAAAACCCCTTTACTTGTTCAGAACTTGTATTTTTGAACTATAGTACTAGTACAGTAGTACTCGCCACCCATACAAACAACTGTAGAAATTAACATTGCGATGTCCTAGGGCTGGGAGAAATTATCTCTCGAGTGTCGCTTTTGAACTAGTGGTGCAGCGGTTTAACAGTACTGGTTCAGAGTCATTGTATGGTTCTAGTCGATCGGGTTTGAACTAGTTGTGTACCATAGAAAATAAATATAGTTCAGTACTAGTCATTAAAAATTGGTGTCTTATTAAAGTCACATGCGGCAATTGACACCATAATACAGGGTGTCTGGTAGCAGATTTATATTTTCAAACTTAAATAAAAATGATAATAATTGACACAAAGTTTTATTAAGACCATTGAACGATAGAAGGGAAATGCGGATTTTATTTTTTAAAGAGTATGTCATCCAGATGACCGTTGACATTCGTTGCCTGGCCTCGAGAATTTTGGGAAAAAAATCGGTCCAATTATCTCATGCGTGGTTAAGGCATACCAAACAGTTACCCTGGGGCAATGCAATGGTTTTTGATGTTTCAATCGAGGGTTGCAGGTTCTTGGAGACCAGTAACGGCAGTTTTGCTTGTTGACATGGCCGTTTAAGTGAAAATGAGCCTCGTCGCTTCAAAAAATGCGATTTTCAGTGCGAAAACGCTCCAACATCGTTTCACAAAAATGTTTGCGTAAATCAGTCACTTTCTTTCAGTTCTTGAACGATTTGAATTTTAAAAGGATGAAACTTCAAAAAATACTACTTTATTGTATAGGCTTGAATACAACCCTGCCGATCTATTGACACCAAAGCAAATTGATGGAAAGCAAAGCAAAACAAACAAGACAAAGTAAACAAACAAAAGTAATCTAACAAATTGAAAAAATTAAAACAAAATATTCTCCACTTCCTCCTCCATCGAAAATTTGCTGGCTCCGTCAACCGGCACTCTGCTGGCAAACTCTGGGTTTTTTCCATATGTTGAACTAGTGCCTGCAGCTGCTGCATCGTTGACTTTTTCAGACTATAATTTGACATTCATTTTAATTTGAAAATTTGTATTTGATTTTCTTTACTTTTTATATTTCTTTGCCACTCGAAAACAAAACAGCAAGTGACGGAATTTGACACTTCCGTTCGCAATGTTGACAACTCATTCGAAATAAACAAACCTAATTTTGTATGAAAACCTTTACGTATTCGAAATTTTCTTTCGACTTGTCGTTCGAGTCATCGTACGCATAAAGTTGAATTAGAGAAACCCAAATCAGATTTCTTTCGCTTACAAACGTGGCGAATGTATTCTTTCGACATCGAGAAATAGGCTTAAAAAGTTTAAAATTAAACAAACCTGCACCGGAATTCTGTAACTTGTTAACGATAAATATCGGTATTTGTATTGAAATTTTTATGAATTTCGACAATTTAACTACCGGTTAACTGGCCGAATAACAAAACTCCCACAAGACAAAAGTTGAAAAATTGTCTAAACTAATCTTTCCGAAATGTTTGTTTTTCGAGATACTATTCCATCCTTCACAGAGAACCGAAACAATTGCTGAAATTTTAAAATCGTTGTTTACAATAATTCAGAATTCGTTCAGAATGAATATAAATTATAGAATGTTTTTCGAACATCATTGCATTATATTTGGAAAACTATAGAAGTTTTAGCAATCATGCCTTTATCTGTATATCTTACTTATCCGGTCTAGAACAACCCCGGAGGGTCAGGGACCTTACAAAACGACGATAACATATTTCGCCAACCAGTTCGATATTTTGCCTTATCTCTCCAGTTGGCAATACCAAGTGTACGCAGGGATTCGTCAACCTCCAGCGGAGTCTTGGTCTTCCTATTTTTCGTCTTCCTTCGAGTACGGTTTCGAAAACCCTTCTACTGACATGGCCTAGCCAGCGCCATCGCTTTATTTTGATCCTCTTAACTATGTCAATGTCGGGATTATAGCTCATACATATCTGTATATCAGGTTAAATTATAATCTAAGTATGTATTTTTTGTGCTGACTCCAAAAAAATACTGGCGTTGGTCTATTAAAGTGGAGTGAACTTAGGAAAACTATTTCCAGTTTACGGATCGCCATAATTTTGCTATTGCAAATCAAGCCTCAAACTGCCGGCAAAAGTAGCGTTATTAATTAAAAGCGTCAGTCAATAGAGTTAGTTTTTCATTAACCGGAGAAAACATGAACTCTTAGGCTTAAAGGAAATTACAACTTTAAAAATAACTCGGATCTGAGACAACTAAAAACAAAAAAATTGTATTTTAGAGTAGGAAAAATTACTAGGAAAAGAACCAACATTTCTCTACCCTAGAACTAGAGACGCCATACAAGCATCTGTAGGGATTAACATTGCGACAACATTGATTGTGGAGAAATTGCCTCCCTATTTGCTATGTTTTAATTTATTGTTTTGAAACTGCCCAATAAGAAGTTGGAACTACGATATTTAACTCCAAATTTTGAAGGTGCACTTTTGATTGAGTCTTTGTAACAAACTTTCTGTAGGAACTATGGGTTTAATAACTTCTTAAGGCATAGATTTAGGAGACGAACAAATAACATTTGCATAGCATACTTTTCGGCTTATCCCATTGCAAACTTTGTAATAAAACAAACATGCACTTCAGCAGATTCTTTAAGCTTTTAACAGACATTAAGGTAAGTTTCTTCGTTGATACTTTTAGTTGTTTTTTTTTAAATTTATTTAGACCACTGAGGTATAAAATTTATTTATACCACTGCGGGTCGTTTTTAAGTTTCAATATATTTATTTCTTATATTTCGTTTTGAGGATTTTCCTTTCAATATAATAATTAGTATTAAGTTACAATACCGATTGTGTGTATATAAATTGTATCTAAACCTTGTCAAAAAATAACAATCATAGAAAGTGAAAGTTTCCTCATAGTAGTGACTTTTTAAAATATTGTAGGTTATCTAATTTATATCTGTATTCCTAAAACATAAATAAATATATAGAAATTTAGTGAATGTTTTCGATCGATACTATAATTATAACTAGTGCTAACTAACACATATCAACTACAAAAGAATTCAATTCATTTCAACACAAATACCCGAAACTTCAAATACCAAACACAAAACTGTTTGCCACAAACACTGCGAGTTTTCGCCAAGGACACACAAAAGGCTCTCAAAATATAATTTACGAATCAAGTCTCTTCGGGAGTCGGTATTTTCAAATTGCTTACAGATTCGTATTGCAAATCTGAGTTGGCACTAGATAAACTGTCTTCTCGTGCAAGATTGACTGAATATTTGGTTTCCATTAATTACATAAACAGGCCTGTTCTTATATCACAATATTTCCAAATCACTTGTCGTTTTATAGAGCACCTTTTCAGTGAATGAAAATAAATCACAAATCCATCTGCCAAGTGATACAAGAACAGGTCTGACAAACTATTTTCTAGTGTATGTAATACCAATCTATATTACTATCGTATTTTTATTAGATCGTCATTTATTTTTGAATTATGTTTTTTAGTTTAGGTATTTGGTTTTCTGTGGTAATCCAATCATATAACTTTATGTTAAAGTCAACTTTTACTTACTTACTAAATTATGTCTTAATTACTTAATCTATCTTTAAACTATCTAAGATTATTGTAAACTTTAGCAAAGAAAAAATCAAACAAAAATACCATAACATGATATGATACGAGAAATACAAAAAGGTCTTCGTAGCATTTAGTAGAAAATCAACTAACTCATCAATCAACAATTTAACCAAAGTGAAACCTTGATTTGAAAGTGTTAAATCATCATACTCTTTCTATCGAAAATTTAGAATTATTTATTTAATTAAACTCTTAAAAATTTATGCAACATATGATATTTTTCTGTTTCTAACACTGAGAATATGAAAAAAATTACACAATTTTCTTTTGGCATTTTTGTAAAATTGAGCCCGAAATCTTTGAAAAACATCTCTAACGTTCTTTTTTCTTATGATATTTTTCCTTTTTAAAATTTTTCTTAAATTCTTTTTTACATATGACTTTTTCTCAAAAATCTACAACCTACAAAACAAACAATGCACCTCTTTCTACTTTAACCGTCTACTTCTTTTGCAAAAATAAATACAAAAAATAACGAAAATATCATAAACAAAAAATTTGTATAAACACTTGAAATCAAACCATAATCGTATCCAAAACTCAAAATCCACAAAAGGTACCGGCCATTTCGCTTGCCTATGAGCAAGCCGAGAGTGACATAATGAAACGTCAACCCCGAGATCCTTATCGTGATAACTTGGTCAATCGCAGGTCAGAATTATAGAAGTTTAAGAAACCTAAGAAAAAACAAAAAAAAAAAAAAACACTTAAATTTAGTTGAAACAATTTTGCAAACAAAAACAAACAAAAAAAAAAGTTAAATGCCTATTAGTGTGTTAATTAGTGCATCTTCTGTTTCTTTAATAGATAATTGTTTTGATTTGATTTGACAGATTCAAAACCACCACAACTTTACAAAACAAATTCAGACACATCCACACACTACTTTGTCATGCGCCCCCCAGGAACACAAACATTCCAAAATTTCCCTTTGAAAAAAACTAATTTATTAATTGATGCTCTCTGAAACACACAAACAGACCGACAGCCATACAAAGTTTGATCGTTTGTATATTGATTGTTCCAGTAGTTTCCGTTTCTGTTTACGTTACCGTTTCCATTTCCGTTTCCTTTTTCTGTTGTCGTTGCCATATTTCTCCTTTTTCGCCATGTTGTTTCGGCAGCAAAATATGTTTCAAGTTTTGCGAACAAAATTTTGTGAATTGAATTCATTAATATTTTATACCTAATTGTTAATTGTTACCATATTGTTTCGTTTAAATAGAAAAAAAATTAAAATACCAATTATTTGTGTTATGATCAAAATTCGAAACTCATTAATATTTCCCATTTCCCTGGACAAAATTATACTCAAATGTACGCATAAAATTCGAAATTGTGTGTGATTTATTATAATCATCTACATATATAAAAATGTAAGAGTTTTTTTTTGTTGTGAAATGATAACAATATTTTCGATTTTTAAAATTGAAAAATTCCCTCTTCAACAGATTTTTTTTAGCAAATAATTGCAAAGGATTTTATCGCACGCGCTTCTTTGTAAATAGGTTAGGATAAAATACATTTATATTTTAATAGTTATTTCCTTCAAATGTTGGCCATCAATGCGGCTAACATGGTTCATTCTGAGGTTCCAATTATCGAAGACGCGTTCTAGCGTTTCGAGTGGTATTTGCCGAATGACGCGACTATTGTTGGCTTCAAATTCATCGATTATAGACGGCTTATCACTATAGAATTTGGACTTTTCGTAGCCCCAATGTAAAAAGACTAGAGGTGTAATGTCACATTATCTAGGCAGCCAATTCACCGGCCCGAAACGTGAAATTAATTGTTCACCGTACTGTTCTCTCTATAATATCATGGTTTCACGAGTGGTGTGATACGTAGCACCGTCTTCTGCTAACAAAATTCCCTCTAGATAGGTTAGGTTGAAAGCGAAGCCCGTCATTTCATTTAGAAACAAATAACGAGTTCACCCGACGCCGTAATTTCGACCCATTGTGGTTCCCTTATAAAGAATTGAAAGGAGAAAGTAATAGTTGTAGAGAAGATGAAGAATGAAGGAGAGGCAGTCAATTCACCGGCCCGAATCGTGAAATTAATTGTTCACCGTACTGGTCTCGCTATAATATCATGGTTTCACGAGTGGTGTGATACGTAGCACCGTCTTGTTCTAACAAAAATCCCTCTAGATAGGTTAGGTTGAAAGTATAGTCCGTAATTTGATTTAGAAACAACGAGTTCATCCGAGGCCGTAATTTCGGCCCATTGTGGTTCCCTTATAAAGAATTGAAAGGAGAAAGTAATAGTTGTAGAGAAGATGAAGAATGAAGGAGAGGCAGTTAATTCACCGGCCCGAATCGTGAAATTAATTGTTCACCGTACTGGCCTCGCTATAATATCATGGTTTCACGAGTGGTGTGATACGTAGCACCGTCTTGTTCTAACAAAAATCCCTCTGGATAGGTTACTTTGAAAGCGAAGCCCGTCATTTGAGTTAGAAACATATAACGAGTTCACCCGAGGGCGTAATTTCGGCCCATTGTGGTTACCTTATAAAGAATTGAAAGGAGAAAGGAATAGTTGTAGACAAGATGAAGAATGAAGGAGAGGCAGTCAATTCACCGGCCCGAATCGTGAAATTAATTGTTCACCGTACTGGTCTCGCTATAATATCATGGTTTCACGAGTGGTGTGATACGTCGCACCGTCTTGTTCTAACAAAAATCCCTCTGGATAGGTTAGGTTGAAAGTATAGTCCGTCATTTGATTTAGAAACAAATAACGAGTTCATCCGAGGCCGTAATTTCGGCCCATTGTGGTTACCTTATAAAGAATTGAAAGGAGAAAGGAATAGTTGTAGACAAGATGAAGAATGAAGGAGAGGCAGTCAATTCACCGGCCCGAATCGTGAAATTAATTGTTCACCGTACTGGTCTCGCTATAATATCATGGTTTCACGAGTGGTGTGATACGTCGCACCGTCTTGTTCTAACAAAAATCCCTCTGGATAGGTTAGGTTGAAAGTATAGTCCGTCATTTGATTTAGAAACAAATAACGAGTTCATCCGAGGCCGTAATTTCGGCCCATTGTGGTTCCCTTATAAAGAATTGAAAGGAGAAAGTAATAGTTGTAGAGAAGATGAAGGAGAGAGAGAGGGTAAGTTAAAGGAGAAAGTCTAGCGCAACAATTTTGCTCAGTGGTCCTCTTGTGCTCTGCTGAACGGACGATGGGTTTAATTAGAGCGTCTGCTAGGTCATTGAGGTTTTCGAAGAGCCTGCCCCCAGGAAGGCTAGACGATACTCTTGCAGTCCTCTTACATGAACAAAATAGGTGATGCACTCACTCCTCTTCTTCTTCATCTAAACAACTTCTGCAGAAGTCTTCATATGGCAGTTTCATACATGCAGCCATGTGGCCTATCACGCAGTCAGTATCCAGTTAAGACTGAGTGTGTTCTTCCCAAGGTACTGCAGCCCTTTGGTACGTGTTCCATCAATGGCCGGCCAAAGAGATCCAACTATCCTACAGTTCTGTACCGATTCCCATCTCGACTTGGTTAACGCTACTCCCAGTTCGTCGACTTGGTTCCTCAGTTCCACGAACGGAATATGCACAGCAGCGGCTTTCCGCACACAGGAGCCGGTTCTGGCGCATTCGTCTGCTATTTCGTTGCCGTGAATGTTGCTATGTACCCAGCATAGCGTGATTTCGTGCGCTTGAATTTGGGTTAGGGATAAGAAGTAGTCCATCGTACAACGTGATTTAATGATTCTTGAGCCTAACGTCTTGAGGACTGCCCTGCTGTTGACGTAGATTTTGAGTTTCGTTGTAGATAAATACCGTTCCTAAATCTGTTTTGCGGCAACGTTGATGCCATGCAACTCTGCCTGAAAGACCGTACATTTGTATGGATGTCTGGTGGAAATCCTGAGCTTTAGGGGTTCGGAGTATATTCCCGATCCCGTGCCCGCTTCCACTTTAGATCCATCCGTGAATATTGAGATTTCACCGGCCACAGTAACGCTCTTCCCAGTATTCCCGGCTAGGTATAATCACCTTAAAATTGTTTGTCCTGATTTATTCTCGGTTCCATGTAGTCCGTTAGCTTGTTCATATTTTCGAAAGTACCCAAGCTGACAAGGACTGAGCCATGCCCGTGTGTAGTGTTGACAAGCATTCCCGATTCCCTTAGCCACTTTCGCCGCGGTGCATTTGATGTGTACGTATATTAATCGGTTGGAGATTCAACATCGCCTCCAGTGCCACTTGAGGGGCAGATCTGAGGGCGACGGTAATGCCGACGCATATCAGTCTCTGCACCTTAACCAGGTGTGAATTCTTATTTATCGATTACCACCATACCACTGATCCGTAGGAGAGCTTCGGTGTTATAATCGCTGTCTACATCCAGTGTATCATTTTCGGTTGTAAACCCCATTTGCGTCCGAACATTTTCCTACAGGCATACAAGGCGCATAACGTCTTCTTACCCCTTTCCTGCATATTCCTTTTCCAGGATCGCTTGGAGTCAAGGGGAATGCCTAAGTACTTTGCTTCTTTCGACAATTTAAGTACCTTTCCCTGTAGTCTTGGGTGATATAAATTCGGAATTATGTATCTTCTCGTAAAAAGGACTAGTTCTGTTTTCGTCGGGTTGACTTCTAGTCCATTGTCCATTGTCCATTGTTTTAATGACCTTTCCGTGATTTTCGCTGACCCTCTAGATATCGGGCTTAATGCCCCTATTACCGTTCACCACTCAACCTAGTTTGGTCGACTTAGAGTCGACCCAACTTCAACACGACCAAACTTATTTTTCGTATTGTGGTTCCCAACTGTTTTTGGTTGCAGTTGTTATGGTATTACCAGACCGAAATATAGATTTTGACAAGTAAAATCAGCTGATTTATGAGAAAATAAAAGAAGTTAACAATTGTGATGTGCTTGCACATTGAAATGGATATAAGTAGCATAGATTTGTTTTATGAAGATGGAGTCGAGAACGCGAATATAGATGTGTTGCATTTAAGAAGAAATATTCGCGATGCATCCAACCTTCTTGAGCTGCCCAGTGCAAGGTACGTATTGGCACATACACGTTGCCATTCATGTGAGGTTCTGGAAGGTGGTCCTAAACTATTTAACTCCACAGCAAATCCTTTCTACAGTTCTCGCACTTGGTTCTGCGTGGTGCCAAATTGTGGGCAACGGCTGGATTCCTTTCCATTAGCTGGACAAGTTTATCAAACTGAGCCTTTTTTGTGATATTGATACTTCTAAAATATATAAAATATTATTGTTAAATTAAAATGTTCAAATGTTAAATGAAAATTATAATTTAAAGCGAAAATAATATCTACTTACGATCTCTCCATTCTTATCAAAACATGCACAACTATAAGCTCAACTGCTCTCAAGCAGTGGTGTAAATTTAATGCATTTGTCGACCAAACAAACTGGCACAGAGTTGCCAACGGCAATACGACAAAGTTAGTGAACACAACCAAAAAATCAGCTGTTGTTCAGTTGAGTTGAACGGCAATGCCAATTCTTCGATTACGACCAAACTCTCACAAAAGTGAGAACCGTAATAGGGGCATACATTTTAGGTAACAATTGGTCCGATAACATGGCGTAATAACGAGCGCCATTCGTTGATACTTTCTGGTCGCCCTTATAGTTGAAGAAATATGGAGCGATGATTCTACCAGCCCATAACCAAACAAAACAGTTATTTTGATTGGATGTAATGACAGCTCTTGAATCTCTTCGAGGTGCTCTTCGGTAAAAATACAGAAATTTTGCATATTGACGTCGTCATTAACCCTGAAATGGACTTCGTCTTTGAACAAAATTTTGTTCGAAAATCGAGACCCTCTGCAAGCTTTTCAAGAGCCAAAACACTGAATTGATAATGATTTGGAAGGTCTGGCGGCATCAATTCTTAAACGAGTTTAATTTTAAACCAAGATCCCTACATAAAATAGGCCAGCTGTTGCATACAATAAATCATACTGTTGAGAACGGCGCCGAATAGATATTCATCACGGTCATCGCGTACACTCTCAGCTACCAGCGCTGTATTTTCTTCACTACATCCTGAATGTGGTCCATTTGGTCGTGTATCATCAAATAATCCAAATTGTATTTTAAAATTTGTCAATGATGTAGGGAATTGTGGTGTGCGTTCGGTAGGTAGGCTGTTTATGTGGAGCATTAGTTGCTCTAAGAGAATGAAAATCATTCCACGTAGAACGTTGATTTTCGTCATAAATCGGATTAATTTGTACACTGCGCCGTGCTAAGGCCCAATTTTTGACTAGTCAATCATCTTTGATCAACGATCAAACATAATTTAAACTCTGAATTCAATTTTTAGGTTTATAGTTGATTGCTGTTTAAACAGCCAAAGTTGGGCATTTAAACTATGATCAAGTGACCATATGATTTTGACAGAATACAACAAGAAGAACAAGCACAAAGCTCCTTTAATTGTTAAAGTGAACAATTATAATCTCCTTCCTAGTTGAAATAACAATAAAAACATACCATTTTCCAAATATTTTCCAATTTCATTAAATATTTTGTATTTTATCACTTCGCTTTTCTTTTGCAAATGGCGTCAGTTTGATGCATTGTAACGATTAGCCGATAAATGTATGAATACCGGTTATTTTTCGTAGCATTTGCCACTGTTGCCACATGGTAGTACTATGATTATTTGACAAAGCACTGAAAAACTCTTTTCGTATTTAAAGTCAGATCAAACATAAATCAAAATTAACTGATTACCAATTTAAATAACCAGTCAAAAATTGGGCCGAAGACTTTCGTTGAAGAGATGTCAAACAATTCTGGGCAAAATATGATCTATCATAAAATCTCTACTATTCAGTGACCTCGAGCTGAGGTTTTGAACAAGAACTTCAATACTAACGATAAAGGTTGAATATTAAAATCGAAAACTTCTTGATTCACCCAATAGTAATATTTATTGTAGGTGCATTTGTACCAGACACTTTCTTCACAATACTCTAGCCTATGCAATAAGACCTATCTTGAATTGTAGTTTAAAAAGCAAGCACTACGGTCTCTTTATTCTAGAAGGCAAACAATTCTATGTCAGAACTAGTATTTCTGCAGCATAAAAAAGTTGTTCTCCATACAAACAACTAGAACTAACATTATGAACTCACTGCTTTGGAAGGTATTGCTGCCTTTCTGCCACTTTGCAGCTAGACCAGCTCCAGACCATTTTTACAATTATCTTTATCTTTTTATCTTCCGGACGATCCTATCCAAAGGGCAGCGAAATATCGAAGAATAAAATAATTAAAAATACGACCTGCCTGAACAATTTAATTTTTGAATTAAACAAACTAGTGATATCACTTGAATTTGTTCGAATTTCATTAGTTGAAGGACAAGTACTGGGATACTTGTGTTGCTAATCCATTGTCAGGCAGAATTTTGTGACGTTTGAATCGATCTACCATGGAATGCATCTATGAAACTGTTTCATATAATATTTTTAATGATATGACAAGTTCAAACTTTTGATAGGATGGTATCATTGTTGTGGGATTCTTGTCTTCAGTTTGGCAAAGCATACTTTTAGGCATACTATTCATTAAATTCAGAGTATTTGTTTTTTTAAGAAATTGATCATACACTATACAATGGGTGTTGTTTTATGCAAAATTTAAATAAATTCAAGATTAAAGAAAATTATTTGCTAATAAACAGTATTAGTTTGAGAAAGAGGAGACACAGCATTGCTGTTCCCTCTTTTTCCTTCTGTTCCCCTAACCTAATAAACGAATTTTGTAAACTACAATTTATAGCAAATTGGAACAATTTTGCTTTAGCCATTAAAAACAGTTTTTCTCATTAGATCCCTTGAAGGGACTGGGAAGAGCTTCCCACTTTGGAGTATAATATTCCATAAATTCAAAGTTCTTTCATATCAATTTGAAAACACAATTAACATATTTTTAGCATTTTAGCATTTTACAATTAGAAATTTGTTTTATGCGTACACACGAATGGATCATTTCCGATTGGCAACCTTCTTTCATTTTCATATCTCACTCTCTCTCTCTCTCTCTTTATTTACTCGTCTATATTCATTTTGTCTCGTCTTTCTCGTTTGACACCCATCATTGAAACTTTCAAAAACTCTAGCACTAAATAGTCGATCAAGTGTTTTTTGTATGTTAAAAAAAAATTGAATTGGATTTATTAAAATTGGATTGAATTGATTGATGATTATTAAAATTTGTCGATGTGTTTCTTTTAGTTGTAACGCCCTTTCTCTGTAAAAAAAATATTAAATTCTAAATGTTATTTTTTTTTTTAAAAAATCTAAAAGAACAATTGGTGAAAATTAAGGTTTCAAATTATAATATAAGTAGTTGACAATTCCTAGGCATATTATGTATGTTTTAAAGCTAAAACTAGAAATGTGTTACAAAATATTAATAGTGAAAATACTTGTATAGTTAAAACAAGCAGTTATACTATATTTAGTCAAACTAACTATCGAGTAGTAAAGTACACATTATTTAGTTGATATACGCGTAGTAATGATATTTACTTTGCAGCTTCTTATGGATTAACCTAGAAAATAATTTTAATTTAAACATCAAATGTGAATTTCCAACAGTTATTTTATTCTTGGTAATTTTTATTTAATATTTTTAGTTTAAATTTAAGAAATTATGATTTGGTTTGATAAAAAAATAGCCAAGTGACTAGGGTTTTTAAAATTCTATTTTAGTTCGTCTCACTTAACTTGGTGGCGTTCTTCAAATTCCTCTTTTAAATCACTGCATTATGGGCTATGTACCTTTTGGTATGTCCAAGGAAACAAGTTGTTACCGATGTACTGAGAGGCGTTAAATACTCCATGCAGACATTAATACTTTATTTATTTGCTTCCACGATCCTTAGTTATTCTGCTTCCCTTTATCAATATGGATCCATTTTACACTTTATAATGTGGTTAGACACAACTGTCCTTGTTTTTAATATTTGATGAGATTTTCACATATTCTTGCCCTTCTAAACTTTCCGTATGGAATCGATTTGAAACATATAAGATCGGGTCTTACCAGCAAAAACAAACAAGATGTAAGTAATTCTGAAGGATTCGCATTTGCACTTCATCTTAATGACAACATTATTTGAGTGCTTATTCGAAATTTAAAAACAAAATACATTAACTCAGTTTTTTTCTAGTTCGGCCATTTATTTGTAACGTAAGGGAATATTTTTTTCTAATCATACTTATCTTTGAAGACCAGACCACTTGGATCCAACCAGAAATTGGTGTAACCAGACATGCAAGAATGCTGTCAGATCCAAAGAGGACGCGTTCAGAGACTGGCGTTCTAATAAAAACGTTAATACTGAACTGCTACGTAAACAGGCAAGATCCAAGTGTGCCAAAGTACTTCGACGCGAAAAGTTTCTTCACGATCAACGTATTCGTGCTAAAGTCCTTTCTTTCCCTAGTGCAAGTAAGAGTTTTTGGTCATTTGCAAGAAGAATAAAGGATAGCTCTTCCTCTATCCCAACTCTTCTTAAAGATGACATAACATTCACTGAACCGGTTGATAAAGCTAACCTCTTGGTTGAAATGTTTGCAAGGAACTCTTCCTTGCCGGATAGCAATCAACCACTGCCCGTGATCAATTACGTATCTTGTTCCATGCCCAAGATATTTTTTCGAACGCGAGGAGTTAAAAAGGTTCTTGCGAATCTCGTCGTAAATAAATCTCCGGGCCCGGATGGCATATCTGCACTGGTCTTGAGTAGGCGCTCTTCGACGCTGGCGTGTTCACTGCGTTGGAAGATTGCTAATGTCCAGCCAATCCCTAAAAAAGGTGATGCAAGTAACCCTGCAAATTACCGACCAATTGCAATTTATTCTGCGCTCTCGAAGGTTATGGAGAGCATGGTTAACCACCATCTAGTGAAGTATCTTGAGTCCAATAGCCTTCTTAATGATCGGCAGTATGGCTTCCGTAGAATGAGATCTACTGGAGACCTGATGACGTTCCCTTCGGAACAGTGGAGTCGATCCATCCACCGGCTTGGTGAGAGTAAGGTAGTGGCTCTTGATATTTCCAGGGAGGATATATTGTCAAAGCTCGCTGCTTTTGGTGTCGATGATAACTACACTCGATTTATATCGAGTTTTCTCAGAGATCGCACTATACGAGTTGTTGTAGATGGGGTTTCATCCGCCGAGCATAAATTGACTGCAGGTGTACCACAGGTCTCTGTTCTTTCTCCTTCTCTTTTTCTTATTTTCATTGACGATCTCCTGGGTCAGACTATTAATCCAATCTACTCTTTTGCGGATGACAGCAATCTCTGTCATTCTTATTCATTCGATCGTAGGCCAAGTCTTCAAGAGATTGAAGTCAAACGCCGTACGATGAATGAAACACTCGACCGGGATCTGGTGTCCATTGTTGAATGGGGTCGAATGAATAGAGTATATTTTAATGCGGGTAAGACCCAGTGTTGTTTGTTGTCGCATAAGCGGATTGCTGAAACAGGAGTGTTGTCATTTTCTATGGACGGTGTTGATATTGATGAATCAGACGCTCTTGATGTTCTGGGCATGAAAAATACATGTGAAACATGTATTTGAAGTGTCGAAAGATGCATTCATGTGTCTGGGCTTTTTAAAGCGGTGCAAGAAATACATCACTCCATCTGATCATCTCAATCTCTTCACCACCTATATCAGGCCAAAGATGGAATATAACTCCCATATATGGGCAGATGTTCCTAGGACATCTTTGGAGCTTCTCGACCGTGTCCTGAGGAGAGCGACGGTGTTGATAGGGGACAGTAGGGTATCCAAATCTATTGCCTCCCTTGTGCATCGTTGAAATGTGGGTTGCGTGTCGCTGTTCTATCGATATTTCCACGGTATGTGTTCCTCGGACATCCGACAACTTATGCCAGGCGTGAGGATATTTAGCCGAAGCATGCGGCTTTCCAGGAACTCTCATCCGTTTTTTATCGAGTGGCCGGTTGACCGCACACTACACACTATAGAGAAAATTCGTTCTTCAGCCGTACAGTCCATATGTGGAATATACTTCCGGCTAGTGTATTTCCCACCAATTGTGACAGACAAAGATTCAAGGCAAGTGTCAACAGACACTTCTCCCTCTTTCCACCCTCAACTACCTCAATTTTCCTCCGCCAATACAATGCACTGCATTTATAGGGGGCATCCTCTGAGAGTTGGTTTGATAAAAAAAAAGAATTGACAAAGACAAACCTAAAGAAAGAACATTTTTCAAGTTCCTTCTTATTAGCTGTTAATCGCAACATAGGAACTTTACGCGCGTGCTCGGAAAGCTAACTCGAAGTGGTAAAAGTGGGCGGGGATCTTGTCCCAGTATGCGAGTGGTACCCTTTAACAAATAAAACAATTCACGCGCGCTTTAAGGCCCCAATACATGAAAGCAAAACTGGGAGGTAGTACCAGAAGGGGCGTGGTCAAAACGCCTATTTTCAATCCCAAACACAATATTGGCAAATAATAGTCACTGACAAAATTTCATTGTGATTGGCAGTTATCGTGTTGACCAGCCAGACAGACTGACATGCGGACATGGCTCAAACGTCTTATAAAGTCTTAAAACGAATTTCGTCCGATACTTCGATACTTAAGGGTCTAATATAGCTCCTTCTATGTGTTAAATTTTTTTACGTATTAAATTATATATACCCACATCCCTATGGGTGAGGGTATAATAAATAGAAACACAAAAGCAAAGAAAGATAAAATTTTAAAATAATTTTTTAAAAAGTTTTTTAAAAATTCTTGTGTCTCCCCCAATTGTTCTGAAAACTGGTGAAATTGAATGTACAGGTCCAGCACATATTGGTGTAGCACACAAATTTTCTCTATGTATGACGCCATACAATTCCCTTCCCCTCTATGACAAATCTTTGTTAAATCCATTACTTTCGATTCAATTGGGAAGCAGAAGTGATTATTATGCAGTTCGTTGTGATGCTGTTTTTTTTGTTTTTTTGCTGGAACACGAGTTCAATGGACGGGGTCAATAATTATTAGAATCCTCTAGTTTCTTTCTATTTTAAGATTTAATTTCATAGTGTTGTGTGTGTGTGTGTGTGTACTAAGCAAGTTTAAAAATGTCTCTTTCTTAGTATTCGCATTAATTTTTCAGACTTTTTTGTATTACTATTGTTTTTTTTTTCATTTTCTTTCCTTAGTTTTATAATATGTCTGTATTTTAGCTCAATAGGATTGGATAAAAATCAAATCAGTGTGTTGTATGAATTTGGTAGAACGGAGAATACTTTTATAGATTTAAAATTATTGATTAATATTTGAGATAGATTGTGGATGGCAAAGTATTTATAGGTTTTCGATGGAAAATCTATAATATTTTTTATAACAGTTTTCTTGATACTTTAATAACACTTTGCAACAAAATGAATAAAATTCTTTGCATAATTATAACCACTATTTTGTTTTTGATGTATTATGGTCAACCTATTACAAAAATGGTCGAAATTTAAAATTCTATGGATAAGTTTTTTTTCTTAAATTTTTTTTTAAATAAAATTGGCCATTTTTGAAAGCTTGTTCCACGGATTTTACCATAACTAAATAACGATTGGTCTCACTTCGTTAAGGAACATACCAAACAATTTGCTATTAAAATACCTACAAGTTATCTTTACATTATTTTTTAGTCTGCACAAGAGTTTCGTAGTTATCTAAAAAGTTGTGGTGAAAAATAAAGTTTTTCTGCCAAAATTGATAATTTTATTTTTTTTTTAAATAATCAGAAAAAATTCTAAACGGCAAAAAGTGTTCGGTTTAGCACTTTGATAGTAAAGTCCGACCCTAAGAAACCCTGAGAATCACAGCAGACAAAAAAAAAAACGATATCATTTTTAGACTAAAATGTTAATTAATAATAGTTTATTTGACTTTGTCAAACTCATTTAATAAAAATAAAAACTTTATTTACTGATTATAATGTAACTCCAACAAAATTTCGGAATTCTTAACGAAATGAGATGCCTTAACCTAATTGTGAATAAAATGAAAATTTATCCATCGATTTTCTTTGGAAATACCTCTTTTTATTTATAACAGGTCAGACTTTACTATCAAAGTGCTAAACCGAGCACTTTTTGCCATTTAGGATTTTTTCTGATTTTAAAAAAAAAAAATTAATAAATTTTGGCAGAAAAACAATATTTTTCACCACAACTTTTTAGATAACTACGAAACTCTTGTGGAGGCTAAAAAATAATGTAAAGATAACTTGTAGGTATTTTAATAGCAAATTTTGTGGTATGTTCCTTAACGAAGTGAGACCATTCGTTATTTAGCTATGGTAAAATCCGTGGAACAAGCTTTTCAAAAATGGACAATTTTACTACACAAATTTTTGAAAAAAAACTTATCCATAGAATTTAAAATTTCGACCATTTTTCTAATAGGGGGACCATAATACATCAAAAACTAAATAGTTTTGGCTGTTGCATAGTCTAATATTGCAATAAAGTGCAATTTAACATAAATATTTCCAAGTCTTTCCTAACAATCTTAAATAAAATAAATACATTCCCATTACATCCCATGCAGGGACGGGAAGGGGAGAGCTTTACACTCTATGATTGAGACCTACTGTTTTACACCGCTTCTGGACGGTTTTTTGAAAAGCAGTTTTTCTCAACAATCCAAATTTCAGTTAATTAATGAAATGTTACATTGAATCAATTAACAATATTGCTATTACAAAACACAACTCTTATTCATAATTGTTAATTTTCAATTTCCCAATAATTAAGACTTTAAAATAAAAAGAATAAACAAATGTTGTAGTATTTAAAATTTCTAATTAATTAAATATTAATCAATTCAATTAAAGAATTCTCACTTAGCTGGTTATTTTGACTTCATTTGAATATCTCACGCTAAGTATCAAAAAAAAAAAAGTAGTCCAGTGTTGTATTGATTGAGTCTTCAAACAATATTCGAAATTTATTTATGTAGAGAATTGAAAATACAAAATTAAATGAGTTAACACGACTTGTTACACTTCTTCATATTTAGGAGGTAAAACACAATAATTTTTAATGTTTATTTATTTAAAAATATTCTTTTTTTTTGTTAATGATTTTCCTTTATTATTAATTACATTATGAAAGTAAAACTTTTTGAGAAAACTAAATAAACCTAAGCGTAAGTAAGTAATTCAAGTGAGTTGTGTGAACCTAAAGAAAATTCAACATTAATGTTCTCTTCTTAAGAAAAAAAAACAAACGCCCCGATTTCTATTTTCTCAATAAATGCACGAAGATTTATTATTTTCGATTTTTCTCATTTCCAATCTCGCCTCTTATCTTTTTCAACATACCTATTCCTATTTTCGTACCAAAGCAAAAGCATGTTTTTATACTTTTAGTTTTAAGCTGGCTTTAACTTCACTTGTTCTCTATGTAAATACTAACAACATGTTGTTGCATGTTTTTACAATTCCTACAATTCGTATCTTTTGAAATCTCTGTATATGACTGTAAATATTCCTTAAACTATTAACCCATCATCTGTTTATGTTAAACGTCCCCACCGTGCTTTGCTTTTCTTTGTTTCACAAAATGTTTTGGTTTTTTTTTTCAATGTCCTTCAACAAAATTTGACAATAATTCCAAACAATAAAACAATTCCTGTTCTAAATACCACCTTCTGTTCCTTAAACCACTTAATTTTGTTGTTAACGCCACTACGCATTTGTAATAAGTACAAAGCTGCAGGAGCTTTAATGCTTTTTTTAGAAACCAAAAATTTGAAAATTTACCAAGATAAAACTCACCTCACTCACCATCACCAAAAAAATAGTCACAAGTTGTTGCCATTACCTTGGTAAATTTTCATACAGCAAAGCTAGCTGGCTTACGGTTTAATATGTAGATAAAGCGGCTGCGCAAGCGCAAACCTAAGCAAACCCTTATAAACCAATTAATACATATAGTGTATGGCGCTGTGCTTTATCACCCCCCCACCCACTCAAGCTGCCTAATACTATATAAATAACTTGTTCTACTATTTGCATATATAGTATTCTATATACATATATATCATCTTTGTAACAAAGTGTACCTAACCTAACTTACAGGAATGACTCCGAAACTCATTTCTAACTTTATACAAAAATCTCACCATTTTTCATAAAATTTGTGCAAAATTCATTGTTGTTTTTATGTAAAATAATTCGAAAGAAAAAATCCACCATTTGATCTTGAAAACGTTCAAAACTTTAGCATTTTCCCGAAATTGGTGTTGGTTGAAATATAAATATAAACTTTTTAAATATAAAAAAAAAAATATTTGAAAAAAACACAGAAAAAAGTATTCAAAAAATGTTACAGGGTTTACACAAATTCGATTTATATTTTTCCATTAAAAGAAACAAATTTTAGAGTTTTGTATAAACTAATGATATCGTAGTTTCTTTAGATCTTTGGAAATTTAAAACAAAATTACTATGGAATTTCCATAACACAAGGAGGTCACGTAATTGAAGCTTTATGAAATTTTTCAAATATAACTTATTTAGAAATTTATCCATATAAGTTTGGAATCGATTCGGAACAACAAATTAAATAATGTGGAATGTTGTGATCCTAAAACGTGTTCAATTTATTTGGGTGAAAAACTGTGGCTTGCACGAAATTCTTTCTTTCGCACAAACCAATCGCGAAACAAAAAATCCCTAAAACTCCCTCATGTTTTTATCTCGGATACGGAGCGTACAATCGAAAAAATAACAAGTTTTTTTTTTATAAAGTGGTCCAATTCGTATTGAAGAATTTTTTTTCGAAAACGGTAAAATAAAAAATTGGCTATAACTCGGCAATGGTGCGTCCAATCGAAAAAATAATAACAATTTTACCTCTCTAAGAGGCTTTAACCAATTGGTGTCTTCAATATGGCATCACTTATTTTTCCGAGTTATAGCCACTTTTTTATTTTAGCAATTTTCTTATATTGGCGATTTTTCGAAAAAAAATTCTTCCATACGAATTGGACCTCTTTCTGAAAAACCATTAGAAACGCGCAAAAAATGGTTATTTTTTCGATTGGACGCTCCGTTTCGGAGATATAGAAATTTTTTCTAACTGTTTCGTATTTTCGATCAAAAATTGAGATGGGTTACCCTGGGTGGGGGATGGGGATGGGTTACCCTGGGTAACCCATTACCAATCGTCGTATTTTCGATAAAAAATGGGGATGGGTTACCCTGGGTAACCCATTACCAATCATCGTGGGTAGCTACCCATTATTTTCCCCATTACCCTGAGGGAAATGGGTAATCGTCATGGGTAATTCCCCATTGTTGTGGGTAGCTACCCATTATTTTCCCCATACCCTGTGGGTAATGGGTAAACGATCGCTGCCCATTCCCACGGCAGTAATAACGAGTTACCCTGGGTAACCCATTACCCACGAAATACGAACCCTGGTCATTCGCCTGTAGAAAATTCCCAGTAGGAAAACAATTTTAGTTTGGAACTACACCAGTTCCAATTGAAATTTTAGAAGCATCAATTGCAATTTAAAAGTTCTATTCGAAATTCAAAATACATCAATTGAAATTAAAAAATTCTAATTGAAATTTGAACACATCATTTGAATTTTAAAGACATTATTTGAAATTTAAAAATCGAATTCTTAAAAACGGTTAATTAGTTTTAATTGTCAACTGACGAGTTTTAAGTTTCATTTAATGTCTTTTAAATTTCAATGGATGTCTATTAAATTTCAATTGATGGATGTGTTTCACATTTCAATTGGTGTTTTAAATTTCAATTGATGTGTTTTACATTTCAATTTCCTGTTGTTTCAATTGCAAATGATGTATTTCAATTTTTAAATGCCAATTTTAAATTTCAATTGATGTATTTGAATTTTCAAATTTAAATTGATATTTTTCAAAATTAAAAATTATATTTTTTAAATTTCAATTGGAAATGGTCATGGCAAAATAAGTAAGGTAGAAGCAGTAGGAATTGAAGGCATTTTGTTTTTATTTTAGGAGCCGACCTTGTCAAATTCAGCCGATCAAAATTGTCAAGATGTATTTATTTCAGGTTATATCAGGAGGAATTGTTGTATTTTTCGCCAACAACAACAAGGACAAGAAAAAATTTAATCTACTGTTTTAACGCTATCACCTGTACTAGATACATCTTGAAATTGGCATAAAGAACATTTGACAAGGTCGGACCACAACGAAAAGAAAAAATTTAAATCAGCTGTTCTAACGCTTCCACCTGTAATAGATACATCTTGGAAATGGTGTAGAATTTCCATTCTGGAAATGCAAATAAACGGCGCATCTATAAATTTGCTCTGTTGATGCAGGGGTCGAATTACACAACCGTTTCGTATCCTATTCCGTGTTTTGGAACTGGGATAAAATGGAAACTTCAGTCCATCTTAAAAAAAAAACATACTGTGTATGAAGTCAGTAGATGATTACGATTTCTTTAAAACTAGTTTTTTAGGAGTTACCTTCAAATTGACCCTTTAAAACCACTTTCATAATCAAGATTACAATACGAAACGGTTGCGGTTATTCTTTCTTAGATGTTTTTTTTTTTTTTGCAATAACGGAAGGAAAAATATTACTATATTGGGAAATTCTATAATAAATGCCATGATTGATGCATTTCCGAAAAGGGCCCTAGTCCGTGTTCATATATTGAACTGCAAATACTAACTTGAAAATTGTTGTGGATCAGTTCCAAATCGATTTTACTATTTCACAAACCAAGTGGAACAAGTTTAACTTTCACTAGTTCTTGACCTAGTATTTTTTTTAAACTAGTTCGACCATTCCCTGCTGGTCAATATTGTACAATATTCTCGTTTTTCCAAAGATCTTATAGAAAACTAAAGTATATTTACAAATTTTCTGAAAATCGAAACCTTTGACATTTTTTCTATGCTTTTTTCCTCCCTTCCCTTTGGAAAAAATGCTAAAAAAATGTCCAAACGACCCCTCAAAAAATTACTAAATACTTTTTTGTTTTACTAAAAAAAAAAGGAAATAATCCAAAAACATTAACACATTAAACATCCAAAATTTTATATTTTCAATTATTTTTTTTACAAAAAATTAATGCAAATTTTGTAATTCTCTTCAACTATTCCCTGATAATATTCAAAAACTACAAAACACAGATTGATTTCAATGGCTTATGGTCAAATTGGTATGATCCAAGCTGCTGCCGGTTTCTTTGTCTACTTCGTTATCATGGCTGAGAATGGTTTCTTGCCACTTACATTGTTTGGCATTCGTAAGATGTGGGACTCCAAGGCTGTAAATGATTTAACCGATTCCTATGGTCAAGAATGGGTAAGTTTGTTTGTTATATCCGAAATGTTAAAATCAAATCAATTAATGTTTTTTCTTTGTCCTTCAGACCTATCGTGATCGCAAAACTTTGGAATACACCTGCCATACTGCGTTCTTTATCTCCATTGTAGTTGTCCAGTGGGCTGACTTGATTATTTGCAAGACCCGACGGAACTCAATTTTTCAGCAAGGCATGAGAAATTGGGCTTTGAACTTCGGTTTGGTCTTCGAAACAGTCCTGGCTGCCTTCTTGTCATACTGCCCCGGTATGGAGAAAGGTCTTCGTATGTACCCACTGAAGTAAGTAGTTTTTAATAAATTATTTTTACAAATTTGTTTACTAGTGTGATTTTACTATAATAAGATGATGTCCTCTGTCCCTTCATGGGATGTAATGGGATAATATTTATTTATTTATATTATTTTTACTATAAATGATATATACATTGTTGTTGTGTTGGAACTCCCTTTGAAAAGAGTTGTGTTTTGTACCACGAGTTTGAACGACAGCCTGCCAATCGAATTCCACTGAAATTTGGTTCCTCTAAGTGGCTAAAGGATTCCGTTCATCTGACTTTATCTTTGATTGCAAATATATCAATATATAGGAATAGAGAAATTTTTACATTTTTGTTTGACTTGAAATTACAATATGAAATACACTCCGGTTCACTTATTTAAAGCCACTAAAAATTCCATATTCAGGAGCCTGTATATTTTGCAATTTGTAACCGATTGCAGAATTTTAAAATGGAAATGGATGCTAGACATCTTGAGATATAAAAAAAGTCATGACAACAGTGGTTTCTTAATTAAATAACTTTTATTGTGCAATTTTTTTTAAAAAAAAACGTCCAAAAATGTGCTATTTTATTGTTCACTGTAATAAAGGCACTTTCACTAATTTTAATGAAAAACTGTTTTTCTTGTTTTTAAATTTATTTTACTTTATTTAAGAACTATTAGTAATGGGTACAGCCCCCTTTGTTTTTAATAACTTCAAATATACGAGTTTTCATTGAGAGATAAAGAGAATTTATGTAATCCAACGAAATTTGATTCTAAGCATCCTTAATGGCCTGAATTAGTGACTGCTTGTCATCAAATTGTCTACCTCCTTCATAGACCTTACGAGATAACCCACCCCAGACATTTTCGATAATGTTTAGATCTGGCGAATAGGGTGGCCAGTCAAGAATGTGAGTTCGAATCCCACCCGCGGCATTTACATTTTTTTCACTAACCGGAGAAAACATGAACTCTTACAGCCTTAAAGGAAATTACAACTTTAAACATAACGAGGATCTAAAACAACTAAATTTGAAGAATATTAACATTGCAATGAACTCCTTTACTCTTCTGGCGTTGTGTCTAGGGGCATTATCCTGTTGCAATATATAAAATATGGGACCAAATAGTTCACTGAACTTCGGAAATGTCGGTTCAAAAAACGCTTTTCTTCGCACAGATCATAGAAATAATAGTTGTAGCCATCAGACCCATCCAAACTAAACTTCTTCTCATCCGTAAATACAACGGTTCTCCAGTCAATTACCTGACCTCTTGGCTGCACATCCTATACCATGTAGTCTCTTGCGAATTGAAGCCGCTTTTCCTTACGAGGAGCATTAAGTGGTGGCTTGACTTGTAATTTCAGCTATTTAAGATACTCACAGCTCTTAATTACTCTGCGTGTTGATGACTTGCTCGCTTCCACTCCAGCTTGAGCTCTTATTTTTAACAAGGATAAGGCAGAATTAGAAGCAATTCTGATGATATTTCTTTTCTCATACGTAGATAAAGACAATGAAACCCTTCCTTTAAAAGTTTTTCCATACCCCTCGGGCTCCTTGATGTAATTGTCGACAATTTTTTTTTAGCTATTGCGCGATTAGGATATCCTCCAGAACGGTAAACATGGACTTTAGTTTTTTTCCGATAGATTTAAAATTTTTGTTTTGCCATTTTGACTCGTAAAATGATTACGATGTAATAAGTTGTAATAACTATGGTCCTTTTCCCGCGAAAGCTGCACTGAGAAGAGTATCAATATTAACGCAAGAGTATAAGTGGGCTGGTCTTACAGGCACTTAAATTAATCATAAGGCATATATTCCCAGTACAGTCTTAGGACGTTGGGGGAGAAGACGAAGATTCTCGAATAAGATATGGAAAATTGTAAACGATTATATGGACAAATAAAATTTAAATTCAAAAAAAAAAAATAAGTTGTAATAACAAACGTTGCCTACAAAAAATCATCGCTTACTTTAAAAATAATAAAGTGCCTTTATTCAAGTGAACCAAAAAAAAAATAGAACATTTTTGGACGTTTTTTTTTTATAAATTGCTCAAAAAAAATTCTTTAGTTATGAAACCACTATTGCATGATTTTTTCTTTACATCTCAAGATGTCTAGCTTCCATTTCCATTTTAAAATTCTGCAATCGGTTACAAATTGCAAAAGATACAGGCTGCTGAATATGGAATTTATTAGTGCCTTTAAATAAATGAACCAGAGTGTATCTTTCGATTAGAATATGAACGAATGATATCGTAAAACATCGAGGAACAGGCATTACGATTAAAAGAGTGATTGCATATTGAGTGTATCACAATATAAAACAGATTGTTGTTTGGTTCCAAAGGATGGGCCATGTAAAATTTTAAATTTAATTTCGTTAAAAAAATTCCCAAGAGACATTTTTTTTCAAAATTATGATTTTATTGGTAAGTCCCATCATTGACATTTATGAATGAAGAATCATAATATCGACTTCCACGACTTGCTTTACAGTACCTCATTCGATCTACCCAATTTTTCAGTAAATTTTCGATTAATTGGGGTTATGTCTCGTGAACGACAGTGTCGATTTGGTCTCAATGGACTCTGAATTGTTTGCGTAGCACTAATATTTCACGGCGTCCCAGAGATAATAGTCTAACGGGTTGAAATCGCCGCTGCGAGGCGGCAAATGCACTACCGAGTTTCGACTGAACGCAGTGGGCAAAAGATCGATTGTAACGTTGGCTGTCTGACACGTAGCGCCGTCCTGTTGAAACCATACGTCGTCCATGTGATCCTCTTCAAATTTTGGAAACAAAAAATCGCTGGGCATGGCACCGTAACGCTCGTCACGGAGCCTTCTAGATCATTTTTGAAGAAAAATGGGCTTATGATGCCGCCATGTCAAAAACCGTAGCAAACAGTCACTCGTTGTGGATGCATCGGCACGACGACGTGTGGATTTTCGAGCCCAAAACACGACAATTTTGTTTGTCATCGTGTGGCCCCCGAGGTGAAAATGAGCTTCATCGGAAAAGATGATTTTGGTGTCATTCGACGTGGTGTCCCTGTTCCCAAGTTTACCTCTAAATTTGGCCATGAAGACGGGTAGATAAGAAATGGAGTATACTGGAAAAATTTACACAAATACCACAAGACTTATTCATTGAATTGCTGAAATTTTGTATAAAAAAATACGAGATATTTCAAATACGAGGACAAATTTTATGAGCAACGAAAAGGTATGTCTATGGGATCACCATAATAATGGAGGAGCTACTTGACGAAACGGTGACGAGGTTGGAAGTGAAGCTCAAAATCTTGACAAAGTATGTTGACGACTTATTTGTTGTTTTAAAGAGGAATGAAATGGATAACGCACTTAAGCCTCTTAACACATACAACGGACAAATAAAATTCACGATGGAAGAGGAAAAGGACAAAAGATTACCATATTTGGACTCTGTCGTAATTCGACAAGGCAACCTGCTCAAACTAGATTGGTACCAGAAGACTACAGCGTCCGGAAGACTAATGAACTTCAATTCTAAGCACCCTAGAAGAATTTTTATCAATACGGCGACAAATTTCGTGAATAGAGTTCTGGAGATCAGCGACACGGAGTTTCATGTGGAGAATAAAAGAAGAATAACGGAAATTCTTCGCAAAAATGATTTCCCGGCCAGAACAGTAAATGGTCTACTGGATCGGAATGGACAAATTTCGTGAATAGAGTTCTGAAGATCAGCGACACGGAGTTTCATGTGGAGAATAAAAGAAGAATAACGGAAATTCTTCGCAAAAATGATTTCCCGGCCAGAACAGTAAATGGTCTACTGGATCGGAATGGACACACAGCACAAGGACAACATCAAAGAGACGAAACCCCACCGAAAATTTACAAATCCCTGACGTATATACCTGGTTATTTCGAGAGACTGCAGCATTCCGATATCTATCACAAAGGTTCATATGAATTGGCGTTGAAATCACACAATACCCTGAGCAGATTATTTAGCCGGACAAAGTCCAAAGTGACGGAAAAGGATAAATCTAATATTGGATAAAATGCAATGGGGATGAGGCATATGTTGGCACCACGATGACAACATTGAAGACAAGACTGTCTTCCCACAAATCAGATTTAAGGGCCACCTATAAACCTATGGAACAGAAAACGGCATTAGCGGCTCACTGTTCTTTGACGGGTCATAATCCTAACTTTGACGACGTTGATATTTTAGCGGAGGAGACACATTACTCACGACGACTCACTCTCGAAATGTTGCACATAATTAACGTTCCCTCAGAGAAAAGAGTCAGTTATAAGACCGACACTGACCGATCCTCTCAGATATATCGACACACAATAAGCACACACACAGAGAAAACAGACAATAGTTGATGAAATGTTGCACAGTGCGTTCGAGTAGTTTGTTTTTTTGTGATTTATAATATATGTAGTTATTGACAATCGTTTTGTGATCAATATGTTATTAATGATAAATATTTTTGTACATAGAACCCTGAGGATGATTAGCGATGCTAATCGAAATATTGGGAAAATTTAATAAATCTTGAAAAAACTGATATTTTCATTGTAACGGGTTTTTCAATAAGAGCGCTACAAAAGTTTAAATAAAACAAAACCGGTTTTAGATACCAATGAAATTCTTTATTCCTGTGAAAGTACGTCCGATGTCATTATGTATGTAACTCGATTTCTTTTGCAAGGCCACTACGGGCACACTTGCAGAAGTCCAGACGCTGAACCCAATTTTCGACGGTTTTCAAGCATAAATCGGCCGATACTGCTGCAATTTCACGTTCGATATTCGTACGAAGTTCATCAATCGTCGCTGGATTGTTGGCATAGACCATAGACTTGACGTAGCCCCACAGGAAATAATCTAACGGCGTCAAATCGCACGACCAAGGCGGCCAATCATATTTCATGAGATAACACGTTCACCAAACTTGGTTTCCAATAAATTGATTGTGGCATTCGCTGTGTGGCTTGTGGCGCCGTCCTGTTGGAACCATATGTCCTCCATGTCCATATTATCCAATTGGGGCCAAAAATATTCGGTTATCGTTGAACGGTAGCGATTCGCATTCACAGTAATGTGCCGGTCTTGATCATCACCGAAGAAGTATGGCCCAATGACGCCGCCGGCCCATAAACCGCAGCAAACCGTAATTTTTTCGGGATGCAATGATGACTCATGGATTACGTTTGGATTGCTGTCTGACCAATAACGCATATTTTGCTTATTGACAAAGCCATTCAGCCAGAAATGAGCCTCATCGCTGAAGATGATTTTCCGATGAAAATCCGAATCATTTTCAAGTTTTGCTCAGCCCAATTCACGAACATACGACGCTTATGGTGGTCAAGCGGCTTCAGTTCTTGCGTCAATTTGATCTTGTAAGGATGTAGGCCAAGATCTTTTCCCAAAATTCGCCACAACGACGTCACAGAGATGCCCAACGCTTGAGAACGAAGTGTGAGAGACACATTTGGGCTTTCTTGAACTGAAGCCTCAGCGGCAGCAATATTCTCGACACTACGGGCACTTCTTTGTCTCACTGGCACGGGAACATTTTGTACTGTGCCTGTGGATTCAAATTTTTCCACTAGACAATTGAGCATCTGGTAGGACGATTATGACGACCATAAATTGGACGTAGCGCTCTTAAAGTTGAGGCCACTGACCCCAAATTTCGGTAGTAAATTTTAATAATTTCGACTCGTTGTTGGCTCGTATATCTTTCCATGATGAAATGGCAAACCTTACTGAAGAGAAATTTCAAAAGAGCGGGAAAAAATATGGCGTCGTTTGCTGTCCCTATCGATTTTCTTTTGTAGCGGCTCTGTGGAAAAACCCGTTATGACCTCAAGCCAAACTAATTGAACAGGGATAATATAAAAGGTCAACAATCAACATCATAATAAAAATGCTAACCTTCAGCCCATTCAGCGAAACGAAAACGCTTCGGATGGTCACGAGGCTTCAGTTATTCGATTAATAAGACTTTGTAATCCTTCATACCAAGGTATTTGAACCAAGGTAATCCTTCATACCAAGGTATTTGAATGAATGTTGAATTGTTGCGAACGGTGGTGAGTAGATGTTGATGGCTGTTCGAGCACACTTTCAGCTACATCGGCAATATTTTCCACTAAACGCACTGGACGGCCACGTAGACGAGTTCTGTTGTCCGATAAGGACCGGGATTCACCAACTGGCTTCACAAATTGATCCACAAACTACGTTGATGGCATTATATATCTATCGAATTTATTTCGTAGAAATCTTAGAGTTTGAGTTAAAGACTCAGAACTTTGGAAGAAAGTTTTTTTTAAATTTCCCAATTTTCTTCAAGCGCAAAACGACCCATTTCGTAAATTTCTAACCTTTAACTAATAATATGTCACTTCATAAATGCTAAATTGGTCATCTGCTTGCCAATGCATCAAATTCCAAAATTTTCCATGACCCACCCTTTATTAAACTAGTAACCAATGTGAACAAAATGCCATTGGTTCTTCTTACGATAACTATATAATCGAATATTAGGATTCCCGAGATAGAGAAGCACTCTAAGGCCTAATTTTTGAGTGGAAAATCATCTTTGATCAACGATCAAACATAATTTAAACTCTGAATTAATTTTTTAGGTTAATAGTTAATTGCTGTTTAAACAGCCAAAGTTGGGCATTTAAACTATGATCAAGTGACCATATGATTTTGACAGAATACAACAAGAAGAACAAACACAAAGCTTCTTTAATTGTTAATGTGAACAATTATAATCACCATCCTAATTGAAATAATAATAAAAACGTATCATTTAACTCGTAGTGCAGTTAGAACTATATTTCTGATCAAATATTTTCCAATTTCATTAAAGATTTTGTATTTTCTTTTGCAAATGGCGTCAGTTTGATGCATTGTAACGATTAGCCGATAAATGTATGAATACCGGTTACTTTTCGTAGCATTTGCTACTGTTGCCACATGGTAGTAAGATTATTTGACAAAGCACTGAAAAACTCGTTTCGTATTTCAAGTCAGATCAACAGTCATAATCAACTGATTACCAATTTATGCCCCTATTACCGTTCACCACTCAACTTAGTTTGGTCGACTTAGAGACGACCCAATTTCAACACGACCAAACTTATCTTTTGTATTGTGGTTCACAACTGTTTTTGGTTGCAATTGTTATGGTGTTACCAGCTCGAAATATCAATTTTGACAAGTAAAAGCAGCTGAATTATGTTAAAATAAAAGAAGTTAACAATTGTGTTGCGCTTGTCAAATCGAAATGGATATAGGTAGCATAGATTTCTTTTATGAAGATGGAATCGAAAACGCGAATATAGATTTGTTGCATTTAAGAAGAAATATTCGTGATGCATACAACCCTCTTTATATGTATATGTATATGTATTTGCACATACACGTTGCCATTCATTCATGTTCTGGACGGGGGTCGTAAACTATTTAACTCCACAGCAAATCCTTTCTACAGTTCTCGCACTTGGTTGTGCGTGGTGCTAAATTGTAGTTTTCCAAGGGTAACGGCTGGATTACTTTCCATTAGCTGGACAAGTTTCTCAAACTGAGCCTTTTTTGTGATTTTGATACTTCTAAAATATATAAAATATTATTGTTAAATAAAAATGTTCAAATGTTAAATGGAAATTATAATTTGAAGCCAAAATAGTCGCCCTTATTCCCGTTGTCGTCGTCGACGTCGACGTCAATACAATATCGACACAATTTTTTTTGGCGACTTGAAGGCGTTTGAACAAAAAAAATGTTACGTGATGTATTAAGAGGGTTGGTTTTGGATCATAGACATCAAAAACTTTGTTGTTGTCGATGTGACAATACATTTATAACGTTCCAAAGTTGACAAAAATCTGATGACGACGTCGACGACGACAACGGGAATAAGGGCGAATATCTTCTTACGATCCCTCCAATCTTATCAACTTAAAAACACGCACAACTATAAACCCTACTGCTCTCAAGCAGTGGTGTAAATTTAACGCATTTGTCGACCAAACTAGCACTGAGTTGCCAACGTCAATACGACAAAAGTAAGTGAACACACCCAAAAAATCAGCTGTTGTTCAGTGGAGTTGAGTCGGCCGTTGAGTTGACAACGGCAATGCCAATTCATCGATTACGACCAAACTCTCACAAAAGTTGAGAACTGTAATAGGTGCATTAAATAACCAGTCAACAATTGTTCCTAAGTTCAGTTCGGAAATTTTAAAAAATTAGTTCATTTTGATAATATTTATTCAAATTCTAAAAAATAAATGGTTTCCCATTACATCCCATGAAGGGACTGGGGAGAAACTTCTCACAATCACTGAGCTGTGTGCTTTCCAGTTTTCACTCACTGATTGGGACCTACAGTTTTACACCGATTCCGAACGGTAATTTGAGAAGCTTTTTCATGGCTAGATACTCGATAGTGTCGCCGTCACTATGCGAGGTGACCGCCGCCGAAAGAAAATTTGAAGGTGGTCAGAGCCGGGTTCAAACCCAGGATCTCATGTGCAAGAGCCGCGCACACTAACCATTGCACCACCGACGGCCACAAATTCAATTATATATTAATACAGAGTTCATTATGACCATAAAAAGGAAATCAGCATTTCCTATAAAACTATGTGCCTATTTCTCGATGTCGAGCACCTTTCGTCGAAGGAAATTGGACCTTCCACAATCTTGTCGTTTTAAGTCGAACGAAAACGAAAAAATGTTCTTATTTGCATTTGTGAAACGTTTTGAGGAACCCAATTTCAGACGAATTTGAGTGACTGGGTTTCGTTCGACATCGAGGAGCAAGGTATAATCGATAATTTTACAGTAGAAATAGATAACTGGTAAGAAACAGTATTAGATTGGAAGTAAAGTATAAGGTATATATTGAAGTATACTTCTGCAAACAACAACTGCAGAAATGAACATTATGTAGACATAGGCCTGGCAGAAATTATGTCCTTTTGGGTGCTTTGAAAGAATGTATCCATAAAAATGTGTACGATTTTTTCAATAGATGCTGGAACGCATAATTTTTAACCAGATCACATTCTCTCTTTTAGTTAACATCAATGATTAATTCGAAATTATTTCCTTTGGAATCGATTCTTAGGAATCACGTTTTATACAAACAGTGCTAGAACACTTTATTCTAAATATTTTTTTGGAAACTTTTAGGTTCGAAATTAGTTAACAAAACTAAACACAGACAAATTTCGAGTTTTTAGTCTCAATTAGAAAATACATGTTTTGGCATTTATAGCACTTCTGAATACAATACCAGCTGAAGTTTCAATTATTGCATATTATAGTACATTTTAATTAATTTAATGATTATTTTTAAAACGTCTAACCAGCAACAAGTGTAAGTAATAAGACACTAAAAGAAAATATTAACAGCCTTTTTCTCTATCTCGAACGAAAGCTTTCGTTCGTGTTCTTGGGTTTCACAATCTTGTCGTTTCAAGACGAATGAAAACGTAAAAATTTTCCGTACAAATTTTGGTTTCTCTATTTCGAATGTACTGTCACTTACGAACAAACATGGAGTCAGGCGAACGAAAATGTCGACTTAGAGAAACCCAATTTACTCGTATGTTTATTTTAAATTTTGTATTTTATATCGACATTTTCCTCCGCATGGCGAGCGAACCTTTTTAGGCAGATTTTATAAATTTTATTTAACGCTTATAGCTTTAAACCATTTTAAACTGATGTTTGTTTGAACACTCTATTAAATAGAGATCTAGTTTTGAACAAAAAGTTATACAAAATGAACCTCGTGATTTTTAGCCACGCGTATAGCTATTTCAGATTTCAGATTTAGATATTTAACTATGAAACACCAGCGGGTAACACTAGAATACCTTTTAATGATCACTGCACCCGGGGTTTGCATACAATTATTTCAACACAATTTTCAATTATTTTTCATAGTTAGTTAGTTTGAAAAGAGGGGTGCGATGTAGAGTGTTCAAAAGAAAGCACTCTAATCCTTCCCATGTCAGTAGACATACACTAAAGCCGCTGGTTCGACCTGTTGTGCGCTCTCAGTTTACCCTACTAATTTACTATGGTTGGTTGGTTTTCGTGGTTGCTAAATATACTATTTAGCATCAATCAGTGTCTTGAGACACCGGTTTCCATACCACATCACTCCGGAAAGTCCAAAGTACCGTGTCTATATCCGGCCTGTTAAACGGAGATACCTCATTTGATCCCCTAGATCTGTCTCGTGTATCTCAGTGAGGTTATGCAGGAAGGGACGGCCCATAGTCTTCAGGCGTCTATTCATCAAAGCCGGACAACTGCAGAGGAGATGCCTCACCGTCTCCTCCTCTTCTGCGTCATCGCAGGCACGGCAGTGGCCATCAACCGTCTTGCGTGATTACCGATTGGCCAGTGCCCGGTCAGCACGCCAGTTAGCCTAGATATGTCTCCCCGATTATGGCTGATCAGGGAGTTAGTCCGGTGAATGTTATATTCTGGCCATGTGTTTCTGGATATGCGGCACGTTTCTGTCCTATTCCATCTGGTCTTCTCTCGTTCAAGGTAATGCAGGAAAATACCTCTTTTGACCAATCCTATAGGCGTTGCGACTGACACCATGTGGAGTTCGGTGGAAGAGGATCCTGCCCTAGCTAGTTCGTCTGCCTTTTCGTTCCCTAGGAGACCCTTGTGGTCTGGTATCCAAGTAAGAACCACATTGGCCAGTCGTCCTAGCAGTACAAGTTTTCCCCTACATTCACTAACGAGTTTAGATGCAGTCTTGTAAGATTTGAGAGATAGGAGAGCCGCTTGGCTATCTAGAAATATTCCAATGCGCTCTGTTTTTCGCTGTAGTATAAGTGCGGCGCAGGCTTCTTTGATGACCAGTATCTCCGCTTGGAAAACACTGCACTTGTCTGGGAGTTTGAATGATAAATTGAGGCCTGCCTCTTCGGAGAAAACACCCGAGCCGGTTCCACATTCCAGTTTGGATCCATCCGTAAATACTTTGGTGTCAAAACCTGTAAGTGGTTCCCCTTCATCCCACTCTATTCTCTTGGGAAACCTGACATCGAATAGGTTTTCGAAAGTCAATGAGGGGGTACAGTAATCGGTGGTTATATTGAGTTCTCTTGGGATTGTCTGCAGTATACTCGTATGTCCATATGCGTAGCTCTTCCAGATTCCAAGAGCGTTTAGTCGGGTGGCACTGTGATGTGAAGGTCGATTGGTATAATATGAAGCATTGCATTAAGGGCTTCAGCTGGACACGTCCTCATTGCCCCTGTTATGCCGATGCAAGTTGATCTCTGTAATCTATACAACAGTTTCATGGTGGACGTCTTCCCTGCGACAGGCCACCATACCATTGCTCAATAGTGCTAGTGTACATCCATAGCACCATTTTCGGTCGGAGACCCCACCGGCTTCCGAAAATTTTCCGACAAGCGTAGTACGCAACGGTTGCCTTCTGTGCGCGGTGCTCTATGTTACGCTTCCAGGAAAGTCTTCGTGGTAAAAAGCATGACCTCAGTTTTCCCTGGATTCATTCCAAGACCACTCCCAGTGGCCTAATCGTTAAGTGATTTCAAGGCCCCATTCATGATTTCGCTCAACACGGATGTGCACAAACCAAACACCATTATTACCACGTCATACACATACGACACGGTTTTGATCCTCATATTGTCTAGATTCAGTAGTATTTTGTTGATCACGAGTAGGGGAGAGATGACTCCACCCTGGGGATTTCCCCTATTCACTTGCTGTTTCCCATAGAGGCGTTGATAGTTCTGCTCTGTAGCATTGTCACTATCCAACTCTTGAGGAATGTTTCCACGGAATGTTTCCATTGATGGTCCAGGATATTCTGTATGGACTGATTATATCCTCTATACCATAAGTGTCCGAGTATTGGATTGATAATATATGATAATTTTATAGTAAATGATAATATACTATACCTCTGATAGGAATTCGGTGCTATTCACGAAATTCCGTAAGTTAGTCCACGAGTTTGGTCTTGTCCGTTATTATACTGCCCGAAAGACATCTGGATCTAGCTGTGTGTGGCATAGGAAATGCTCCATCGTCTCGTCGTCCTCCATGCACGCCCTCACTATTCGCCACTAGTCCAATACAGTACAGGTGGGCCCGTAATCCCGAATGTCTTGTTAAGACTCCCATCATCTTGCTCAGTTCAGGTTTTCCTTGTTTCAGCATACCTATTGTTCTCGATCCATCTGGGCCTCCCAATATGATCTTTATCATTCTGCCTACTGTTTCCTGGTTCCACTGGACTATGTGTGCCGACTCCGCACACTTACCCAACTCATCTTTCGTCACCCCAAAAGGTTTCGCGCCCTCTACGCTCACCGTTTGGAGTTTCCTGGCTTTCGTTGCAAGGAGGTTCGCTCGTTCTTTGCCGAATATTCCACTGTGCCCCGGCAACCAAATGATGTTGAGTCTGCCGTGCATAGAATAATCGTATATCACCTTCTTACAGTCCAGGACCGTTCTAGATTTGATATTCGATTTCCGATGATATTGCCTTGATTGCCATTTGGCTATCCATGAAGATATTTGCTGCGGCTGGGTTTGTATTATCCCCGAGCCATTTGATACGCTCCGTAATCGCCCGAACTTTCGCTTGGAAGTTCGTATTATGATCCGCGAGGCGTAGATGGTTTTCGGTAGCCGGATTTTTAAAGAAAAATCCTAGACTCGTTCTTTCCCCTAGCTTTGGCCATCCGTGTAGCAGCGTATCCCATTTGGCATGTGTGCCAGGGTTCCATTCAGCCAGACGTCTCTAGTTGGCGTTAAAATCACACAATTCGCCTTAAACCTTAGCTCAGGTATTCGGTCGGATTCACTCGTATCTCGCGACGTTCGGCAACCCCATTTTGCTGTTGACTGCAACGTCAACAGACGTTGAATGTCGTGCTCGTCCAGACATCAATTGAAATCCTTAGGTTAGTGTAGGTTTAGGATACTTGGTAATAAGAGACAGTAGATGACTCCATTATAATCACTACACTCGGAGGTTGTGATTGCCCAGAGGATCTGAAAAGACTAAAAAAGAGAAAAAAGAAAGCGGGAGGCAAGCCCCAGTAATATAGATATTCTGATAGATTGATAGGCGTAGGACAAACAAAAGATATACCCAAAGACGTATAAAAAATTCTCAGTGTCCACGTCGCGTAGAGAGGCCAGACCTGAATACCATCCAAAGCATCCCTGTCGCCTCGCAGTAGGGCTGGCTAGCCATTGACAGAGAAGGTGCTCAATGGTAATCCAGTTGCGAGGGGAACCCCCACGTAATCACTTCAATTAGAAGCCGCAAATCAGTTTTCCCCAGTCGCAGAAGCGACTCAGTCCTACTCGAAATACTCTATAGTGTCGCCTCACTATGCGAGGTGATCGCCGCCTAAAGAAATTTTAAGGAGGTCTGAGCAGGGATCGAACCCTGTATCTCATGTACAAGAGGCGCGCACACTAACCACTAAGCCGTGCCGACTATAAGTATTAAAAGTTGGAGCAAAACTGACGGGACGATCTGCTCACCTGGGTAAAAATTTGGCTGGCCATGAAATCGTTGGGCGAGTGGGACTCGGGTCGATCCCGAGCAAAGATCTGATCGTCGGCAACGTTTGCAATTTGTAAATAAGATCGTGAGATCAATCTTCATTCTTAATATCCTTCATTTATTTCAGCGACGACCATATCGCTTATGGACGGCGGCACTATCGAATGAAACAGCATCTCAAAAACCGTTTTGAATGGGTGTGAAAGTGAAGACCCCATCAGAATGTTTAAAAATAGAAAACTGTTTGTGAGAAAAACTTCTCAAACTCTAATTACGGAAATATTCGACTAGGAAACGTCATAAAAGCGTATTTTTTATAGGGCTAGAAGTCCTTAAGTAAATCTGAGCAATTAAGCACGATTCAATTTTAAATTATTTTAGAACTAAATTTTTGTTATTGCTTCTAGAGTAGCGCTCGATATCTTTAGATTTTTATGGGGTTTTTGATGTCTTAACTTCTATAGGCACAGGTAGGGCAATCTATCAAAGTGAACACATGCAAACAACACACAGCGTTAGCATCACATACGTGGTTGTTGTATAACAATAGTCTCAGCCTGACATGATGGTAATGATGTAGCGGCAGCGATCAAACAAGCAGGTCGTCGTCGCCAAAGAGTATTGAATAGTATAGAGAACTCATGGTACGAATTGTATGACTCAAAAGCACTGGCGATATCTGGCGAGTGATTTAGAACGTATTACCCTCTTTTTGTCATAACTTGGTCAATTCATAATTTTGATGTGAAACATTGATGCCTTTTGAAACATTTATGCTTTTTGTATTGTTTGACGTAATAATATTGTCGAAATGTTGCATTTATATTGAAATATTCTATAAAGAAATTAACCCTTAAATGCATGAATTTTTATTTTATTAAAAACAAATTATATTGGGACAGGAAATACTTATAAACAAGGGAAAAAGTATTGAAAAAAAGTTTGGGCGTATAATGACGGTGTTTTAGACAAAAAATTCATTGTATCATTTTTGATACAACAGGCATTTGAGCTCTACCGAGACATAAAATTACGTCTATGATTAATAATGTAGAAATGAGTTCTAAGATTTTTTATTGGCAAAAATTAGATATGAAATTCATTAAAACAATCAGAATTTTTCTTGAAGCATAAATACACTTTATATTTTTCACACATGACATTACTCAAGAGATTACACCCCGGCATCATACACCTCATATGATGGTTCTGTCTTGATTGCCTATGATCAGTACCATCTTTGATGATGTCCCCTGATGGCATAACCTGAATAACATTCCTTCGCTTGGGCGCTGGCTCCACTCCGAAACTAGTGTTGGTGCTACTGTTTGAACGATCTCTTGTTGGTTTAACATGGGTTTTATACTTGCAAAGCATGTCAGCAAGTTCGGATCTAAAGTCAATTAAATTCATTATATTGTTTGTGGTCATCCCCTTTTTGGCGCAAACTTGTTTATATAAAACCCACAAATATATTACCGTCAGATCTAGGACAGCAAAGTCACCTGTTTGTTGTCCTTCCAACTTACTGCCGATATCTCAATACCATCAAAACTTGTCACGTATTCCTCGTAGGATCCCCTCTCCACAGCCCTTGACATCACTAGTTGCTTAGTCGGTAGTTTGCAGTTTTTACCAAGACGGTTTCTTTGGACTGTCCCTAAGCACAAAATTCCTTCTTTTGCCATATAGTACATAAGAGGCAACGACGTATAAAAATTATCGAAGTAGATAATTTCCGACATCTGTCTCGTTTCCTAAAATAGGATCGGTGTCCTTTCCTGAGTATACAATAAATTTATAAGCGTATCCCATCAATGAATAGAGCATATGCAGTTTGAATCCCCACTTATGTGGTTTCAAGGGCAAATACTGTTTCATGAAGTGGCCTATTTTTGTAGCACACATTTGCTCATCTATGGAAAGGCGCTGATCCATGGGTATGCTGGAGAATTTTTCATTTAGGTGTTCTATTACCGGTCGCAGCTTATGAAGTTTTTTTTCAAATCCATCTACAGGCATTGTTTTTTTATGGCCTGAAAACCATATTTAGTATTCCAATAGGAACGAACGTTAGGGTAGTGGTATATTGACATACATATCAAGATCCCCAAATACTTTGGCAATTCACAATCAGTCACATAATCAGGACGATCAGGTTGCACTTGGACAGAGTATCTGTTTGTTTCTTCTGTTAGTTGATTGATAAAAATCTGGGGTACAGTAATAGGAGAAGAACTGAAAAGGAGTTTCAAGTTCCACTATTTCAGAAGAAAAGTCGTTGCAGACTTGGAATTGTATGTTCTGTTCTTGAAAATCAAGTGATTGCTTTTTCCACCTTAGTCTTTGTATATGTACCTGGAACGTTGCTTGTTTTTGGCAAAGGGTGTTCGATCCACAGGGGATCTTGCTCAAGTTCAGTCTCAGGTTCATGTACAAGCTCCTCATTTTCCTGATCATCATTTTCGACTAGTGCTTGTAACTGCTCACGAGTCAAAAATTCTCCGAGATCATCTTCGTCCACCTCACCACCATCTTCTGACAGACAACCATTTTCTAATTCCTTCAAATATTCTTCGATATCCTTTTCAGACATATTTTTACGAGCCATTCTACATATAATAAAATAAGCACAATATTCAAACAAGCTACCAAACGAAATCACATCCAAAAAAGTCATAAGTGCATGATGTATCATTTTTGATACAAGCAAAAAACTGACTTTTTGTAATTGATGTGGTCTTTTTTTATTGCAGTTATTATTCAATTTTATAAACAAAGTACTATCCTTCACCGACTATATTTTTGGCAAGATGTCTTTGATAATTAAAAACGAATACCTTCGATTTTACTTAAAACCAAAACTGCAGACTGTTAGTGAACAATAACACTATTTACAAAAAAACGGAACAATCATGAAGTTTTTCTATTTTGTGTGGGTTCACAAAATACCGTTATTTTAATCTATATTTCTCTTTTGTTGATAAACAAAATAGAAGAAACAGGTTTGGAACGAGTACAAGTTGTTGTTTCATTTTTGATCCAATATGCATTTAAGGGTTAAGACTCGTTTATGTTCTTTTACTCAGACTCTCTACATGACAAAGGAAAAAGGGAGCAATAAGTTCTCTATACTATTCAATACTTTTTGTCGTCGCTCTATTTATGACAAAACAAAAACAATTATTTCAGCGAGCTTTGTGGCCGTCGGTGGTGCAATGGTTAGTGTGCGCGGCTCTTGTACATGAGATCCTGGGTTCGAACCCGGCTCTGATCACCTTCAAAAAAAAAAAAAAAAAATTTCTTTCGGCGGCGGTCACCTCGCATAGTGACGGCGACACTATCGAGTATCTAGCCATAAAAAAGCTTCTCAAATTACCGTTCGGAATCGGTGTAAAACTGTAGGTCCCAATCAGTGAGTGAAAACTGGAAAGCGCACAGCTCAGTGATTGTGAGAAGTTCTCCCCAGTCCCTTCATGGGATGTAATGGGAAACCATTTATTTATTTAAATATTGCTTTATTTATTTTAACAATATTACATCTAATGTTAAAGCAGATGTAAGAAAAAAGAAAGTGCAATAGCAGAAGAGCCTTCAGCACAAAAACTATTCTTTTTTTATTTTCCAATGTAACATTTACTAATGTGTTCATATAAATCGAACAGGTACTGTGTAACAACAAGGTGTTAACACATCGCCCGTGAGTTCGAACACTCATTGATTTTTTCCTCCAATATTTTATTTTATTTTATTTGCATTCATCGAATATAATATAAACAATAAACCCCTCTTTTGCTTGATCCCATTTTAATTGGCATTTGTGTGTTTTCTTATTGCAGACTCGTTTGGTGGTTCCCAGCCATTCCATTCATGTTGGCCATCTTCATCTATGATGAAACTAGACGTTTCTACTTGCGTCGCAATCCCGGAGGCTGGTTGGAACAGGAAACATATTATTAAACAGCAACAAAAACATACAACCACCATTATACACATATACTTTTTTGTTATATGGCTGCTTCATCCATTTCTCTATAAAACAAAAAATGCAAAAAAAAAAAAAATTATAAACACCTCCGCCAATTTACCTGCTGCCACCACCAGTAATAACCCCCTCTACTACCCATCCATAAACAATCAAAACTATCATCAACAAGGAAATTCAACAACGTAGTTATAAAATTCATTACTTTAAACGTAATACAAATTTCCAAAACTCAACACTACCACCATCAATCACCATTACCATCAACAGCCACCACTACGACTCTTCACCCATCTTTTGATGACAACAAATCATCAAACTTCAAGAAAATTGAAAACATTGAAGAAGTAGAATGATTATTGAATCGATGTTTTGGAATATTTAGAAAAAGAATCTGAAGAAGTAACGAAACGCAAGAGGACGAAGAAGAAGACGCTACTGAAGGAAGGATGAAAAACAACAAAGTAGAAATTACATTTTAAAAACAAAAAGCAAATGAAATCACATACTGCTAATTAATTAATTAAGCGACCCAACCACAGAGTAACAGATGAAAGGGTAACAAAAAGAAAGCAAAACTAATAAAAGAAGAATAATTAGATGAAGAAGAAGAAGGATGTTGATGAATTTGCATTAGAATAACTTCATAAAACTACGAATGTTTAGATGAGAAGAAGTAGACACGAAGACGACGAGAAGATCGATCGAAGATTGAAGATAGATGAAGAAAAAGGAGCATTATTCTTGTATGCCGCCTATGTTATGAAAATAAAAATAATTAAAATAAAATAAAAAATTTAAATTAAATCTGAAAAAAAACAAACAATCTAGTTTAAATACCATTATTATTACTACAACAACATGATGTTAAAAATGTGTGTAAAATCAAGCAAAACAAAAAACAAATCACGAGAAATGCTTATTTCAAGATGAAGGAAAACAAAAACAAAAGCAAATAATAACAACAAATGTTAGTATTTTTCTTTTCAATTACATATTTTGTTTTACATTTGTATCCCCTCCAATAAAAAAAAAAAGAAAGAAAAAATATCATCCACAGCAGTTATAAAAGTAGAAATTAATTAATTCAAGAACAGGCAACACTGGCGCCATCTATTCAGCCAACCATACAACCTTTCAACTGCAACAACAACTTGCAACCAACCAACCAACAAAAATTATTACTATTTTTTTTCTTTAATTTTAATTATTATTTAATAAATTAAAAAGAAACAAGAAAATAAGAGAAAGATAATTATTTAAACGATTAAGTAAATTTAAATTATAAACAAATAAGATTTAAATTAAATAAATAAAAACAAGATAAAACAAAAAATGAAACTACATTTCATAATTACATCTTATTCAGAATATCTCTTGAGATCTGAATAATGATGAATAACATGTCACTTCTAAATGTCGAACAGATACTTGGATATGGGTTGTCTAATGTGGGCGTTGGGGGGATTATATGAAACATCTGGAACTTTTTGTTTGGAGTACGAGACCTAAGATGGCTGGTACTCACGCAGAAGTTCGGTAGATCTATTAAAATCGTTACAATGGCAAAAGGCTTTCTCTTGGTTGTAATGTATTCGCAATCTAATGGGCTTTGGTTTTGGAAAGGAACTTAAAGAATCAATGAAATGCGAGATTGGGAAATTGGAATGCGAGATTGGAAATTACAGGAAGAGTATAGTACTGGATAGAAATTGAGAAGAGGTTTATAAGGATCGTAAATAAAGTGACTAGCAAAGGATTATAGCAGCATGTGGCGACGGGTCTTTTTCGTTACCCTTATGATGTCACGACTATTGAAGTGGAAATGAAAGAATTCCGAGTTTTGAAGGGGTTTTATGCTAAACTCAAATGTTGTTTTAAACTAATTCTGAAATTTGGCAAATCTCATTATTTTAATATTTAATCTTTTAATATCAAACAAATGGTGTTACTCTAAAATAGTATTACAACTTAGTAATAACATTAATAAAGAAGAAGTAGTTACTTAGTCGGGTTATCTGCTGTGTTATGAAAGATATTGGAAAATTCAAAAAGTTAGTTGTAACGTTGTTAACAAGAAACTCGAATAATATTGTGTATGAACCCTCTTTATGTTAAGATGCATGGTAATATGAAATATATAAATTCAATTCTAGAATATTTTGGAAAATTTAAATGTGAATGCTATGTCAGTAGATGGTAAATTGATCATTGGTCAATAAAAATGTTTATAATACATTGAGGCGCCTTTGGAAAATAATAACTAAAACCAAAAACATTCCAAACGGATAATAATCAGTTCTATGGAAGGCACAGCAACAGGTGAACTAATAACCTGAGTGGATTTTTATACAAAAAAAAAATGCCTACAATGATGCTTTGCTTGTTTATTGCAGAATTCTGTTTCTGGATTTTTGTTTTGATTACTTTTTAATCATAGATAGACATGGAAAGGATATTAAAAGAGAAAAAAGTTCAGTGGATAACTATCAGAATTTCCTTGCCCCATCCTTGCAAGGCAATAGTTTTCAACAAGCGAACAGTAATGGAAAACAAGCTGCAGGATCCTGAAAACACAACAGGTGAATAATTGATGTGAATAGAAAATATACGAATACTTATCAAAGATGGCCTTGTTTATTGCAGAATTCTAAAATGCAGTGGGAAGGAGTAGCAGTAGTAATTGTTTCTGCAAATCGTGAATAATCAATCTGTAGCAGCGAGAAGCTCTCCCCAATCCCTTCTTGGGATGTTAAGGGAAACCATTTTTTTTAGCAGCGACAAAGTAATAAGAGGTGCTGGGATTCAACGTGATGGTTTACAGAAACTAAATTGGAAAGAGAATTGTATTGGGAATTCAATTGCGAACAGTACAAGTACTTGTACTTCAGACACTGATGGAGTGAAAATAGAAAACAATGGTTGATTTTCCTTAAAGGACTAGTGATTGTTAAAAAAAATCATCAATAAGAAGATCTTCCAAGGAAGAACAGAAGCGTTGTGTAGAATCCCTCTGCCTTCTCTACTGAATTCTGAATGGGAAATTTGTTATTTTTGGTTAGGAGACATTCCATAAAAGGCTGCTAGCAACGTAAAGTCGAAACAGAAAAGGGGACTAGTTATTCCTCTTGAATCACCACCATGTTGATCATCTGAGTGATGAGTTAATATAATGGTTTGAACATTTATAGGTAACCTATTTTAGGTATGAAAGGGCTATGGATTTGAAAAATTTATAAAATTAATTGCATCGAAATCAATTGGATAAAAATTACTTTATGAGAGATTTTAGATTTTTAAAAAAGTTCTGCATACACAATCATTTTGTATCAGCATTTTCTTTCAGAATAAAAGTCTATGTTCTTAAAACATGAGATATTTTTATTCTGAATTGCTTGTTTTTAAAATCACAAGGCATTTGCATTCTATTTCAGAATGGATAATTTTGTTCTGAATTGTTTTACAGAAACCCAAATATTCTGAAAGGTTTTATGTTTGTCTGGATTCTGTTTACAGAACAGGGCCGATCGACTTGGTTTTAAACAATGACAACTAATAATAAACCAAACACATTTCCCCATTTTGTTTATCAGCTGCTTTTGAGAAGGTATTTGATTTATGAACATCAAATTGAAAACAAACTAATACCAAAATGACCCAGTTTTGTCATTCCAAGGCTTTATTTAGGTCTTCTTTTAAAATGGTTGATGTTTTTCTTTAATCCAAGATAAATCAGCGTTTCACCAATTTCGAGAGAATATCTTTTGGAACTTATTAGCATCCTTATCAACAATATAAAGGCTAGAGAAACATTTAACAAAGGACGAACTGGTCTACATCCTGTGGGACAACAATTTGTAACCTCAGTATTGGAGTGATACATATGCAATCCAAATCCTATGCTTATAAATCACTTCAATCTCAGTGTATGAATTGTCAATCTATTTTAAAATTGGTGATTTTCCTCGTTCTCATAAGTATAATTGAGAGGGGGTCAGAAGCAAAGGGGTGCAAGTGACTTACTTTTACTTTTATTGACTATTTTACAACCTCATGAGGTCAGACGTCTTACACATATTAATTAAACAAACAAATTTCAACATATTCTTCCAAATAGCTCTATCCTTCGCATTTTCTCGCCAGTTGGTAACACCAAGGATACGGAGGGATTCTTCTGCCTGGTCTTTCCAGCGGAGTCTTGGTCGTCCTCTTTTCCTGCTGCCATCGGGTACGTTATCAAAAACCTTTCGCGCTGGCTCATCTTCATCCATTCTGATAACATGGCCTAGCCAACGCAATTGGCCCACTTTGATTCGTCTGGCTATGTCCACGTCAGAATAGAGATTATATAGCTCTGCGTTTCCGCGACGTCGGTACTCGCCGTTTTCCCTAACAGGGCCATATATTTTGCGGAGAATTTTTCTCTCGAAAACTCCCAGGTGTTTTTCATCCGCTTGCGATGTGACCCAAGTTTCGGAGCCATATGTCAAGACTGGTAAAATGAGAGTCTGATATAGCTGGACTTTTGTCCGTCGAGAGAGGGCTTTGTTCCCGAACTGCTTGCTGAGCCCAAAATAGCATCTATTTGCAAGCACAATTCTCCTATTCATCTCCAGGCTGACGTTGTTGTCCTTGTTCACGGCGGCTCCAAGGTAGACAAATTCATCTACCACTTCAAAATTAAACTTTCCGATTTCGACCAAGTCGAGAGGTTTCTCTAGTCGTTGACACCATCAATTTTGTCTTGCCCTCATTAACAGCAAGAGCCACCTTCGCCGATTCCTTTTCGATTCTTGAAAATACTGCAGTAACCTCTAGCAAATTTCGCCCAGTGATGTCTATGTCGTCAGCATACGCCAGCAACATATGGCTTTTCGTGTTAATGGTCTTGTTCGTATTTACTGCAGCCTTTCTCATTATTATCTCCATTAAGATGTTGACGAGATTGCACGAAAGTGTGACAAAAAGTTCATTTCGAGATATTCACCTTCAAAGTTAAAATTCAATTGCAAATTCAGGTATTACTTGAACTGTTCGTAACAAACATTTTTGGATTCCCTTAACTGTCTTTCTCATGTTAGTCTCATCTCATGCTAGTAGACAGAGATGGTGTCAAGGATCAATTATATCAAATATATCAATTTTTGCCCATTTGTCACTTGTGCATGAAGGTGTTCCAATGGTAGTGCTTGGTATTCTTCAAACGAGTATATAAAGGAATTCTCATTAATATGATGAGTGTTTCTGGATATATATTTTTGAAGAATTCACCAAAAACATACCAAAAACGTCTGCTGATGAAGATCTTGGCAAGATCCGAAATAGCTATACAGACAGCCTTGGTATCATTGGAATATTTTTATGCTCGACTTTTTTGAAAGTAATATAAAGATAATAAGCTTTATATTATTTAAAAAGGTCTTGAGCTTGAATAAATTTGTAAATTTTGCTGGATTTTGAAATTAACGTAACTAAACGCTTCTCCCATAAAGCAATAACTTCATACATCGGAATTCAACAGCAGAGTTGTTATTAATTAACGTAACTAAACGCTTCTCCCTTAAATCAATAACATGGTACAAAGAAATGGTAGAAACACTAGCCCAGCTGATTTTAACTTTTTTCTTGGACTGAGTGTGAGTAAGTTTTTCTCTTATGTCAAAGTTTGTTTACATTTGATTGTCTGCAACCCTCGTTCGCCCTCAACTGCTGTTTTTGTAATGTTTCTCTGTAAAAATCACATAGAAACGTTTTAATTTTCACACTTAAACACTTTCAAAATATCAAATAACACACAATCATCTTCTAAATGTCACTTTTTCCAAATTTGTTTACATTTTCATCATTTTTCTATCAGCTGACTTAACACAATACAGACACTGAGCAAAAACAAAATGCTCAGTTGTTGTTGTACTGCATCTACCATTATATTTGTACCACGATCAATAACTTCATACATCGGAATTCAACAGCAGAGTTGTTATCAAGAAATTCGAACTCGAATTTGAATGTATAACACGGTGACTCATTTGCGAATTTAACTGGATGCCAATGCCAATTCTACGTTAAAGATATCAAGAATTTGTAAAGGAAAGAAATTTTATAAAAAAAATGCGATAAGGGGTTTTTACAGAACAGAAAGTTTAAACAGGGGGTTTTTACAGAACCGAAAGTTTAAACAGGGGGGTTTTACAGAACAGAAAGATTAAACACTTTAATCTAAAGTTTGTAGACATTAAGCTTCATATGAGCCAACAAAATAATTAAATTATCCCCCAGCCCTGATGGTGGAGTTTGCCTGCAGTAGACCATTCTATAGACCCAAAACCATAGATAAAGGAATTAACTAGATATCGCACATGCCCTGGGAAATTTCTTGTTCAATGGGATATTTTCTAGATGGAGCTGAATGCAATAATTACAACGTTTGATCCCAAATAAAATATACCTTGCAAGATGTATTTTGAACAGGTGCTAACAATAGGTATGTAAGGCAACATCAACAGGGATTTTGTTTTTGTTTTGTGGTCCGCTGCTCTCAAATCCAACACAAACGAACACCAACAATAACAGTAAACAAAAAGATGCAATCAGAATAACAAAATTTTAATTTGAAAGTGGGGAACACAACGACATGAAAAAAACTAAATTAGTTGTTTGAATAGCACAACCTGGAAAATGATTCTATTTTTGTATTGAAAAAATGTCCCACACTGTTGAATAAACGTCAGTGAAAGTTATGAGAAACGTTAATGAAAGTTACAAAACGATAACACAGCACCTAGTGGCAGTACTTGACAACGCCTGTGGGATATCTACTTATTTCCTTTATCTATGCCCAAAACTAACGAATCAAAATATATAATTTTCACAGATTGCAAACTAAGAAATGTTTAAATTAAGAAATAAAATTAATGGAATACTTACATACATATATATCAATTAATCTTAGCAATTTAGCGTTTAATGTCCAACCACTTCAATCCCCAAATACTTACAAACCATCGTACATTGGGCCTATTCGGAATTGCAACAGCTGGTGCAAGTGCTTGTTTGTTGCGTATTTTGTTTGTAATTACATCCTCAAAACACCTGCATAGTTGTCAGATGTTGCATTTACGAACCTGTTGCGCATCAAATGCAGAGCAGTGTTGCATTTTCGAAAAAGCCCATTCATACATATACATATTTAACAATAACAAGAATATAGAATATAGGAAAATTCAATATTATTTCTAATAGACTATAAAAAATAATTAATACAAAATTTTTGGGATCGAGGGCTAAACTCACAATAATATACAATATTATAAGAAAACACTTTAATACATTTTATGTTTTGTGAAACAAATCGTGATGGGACTACGAATTTCCAATTAGGTGTTGTCTGTCCGTCCGCTCTACAAAGGCGGAACATCACAAAGTTGGCGAACGTGTTGCTAAAACGTCACTTGTTAGTAGTAGATATTAGAAAATTAACATGAATAATAAATGATTGAATGTTTAAATATTTAGTTATATAGTACAACGGTTGAAATTTGCAGTTCTAAATAGTATTAATATCGTAAATATTGAAAAGGAATTTATAAAAATATTTCCATGGAAATATGAAAATGTTGAGTTTGAAGTTACTTAGGAGTGGATTGGAATTGCTGGAGTTTAAGTGTGAGTTTTAAACTGAAAATTGTGTTTCTTTTCTAGAGTAAACACATATCGTCAGCTAAAATGCAAAAGAACGTAACTACAATTTTCATTTTGTTGAAAGTAGTTGAAGAAAAACTTATATAAAAATACAAAAAATTCAGTTTGCCAGTATATTTTCGAATCTTACTGAAGGTAAGACTTTACTTTAGCAAAGATTTGAAAATTTGAATTGAAAAATTAATTCTTCGCACTTTTATGAGGATTGTTTCTTCTCTTGGAAATAGAAATTAAAATTGTAGTTACGTGGTTTTGTATTTCTGCTAACGATATGTAAATCACTCAAGATAATCAATGGAAAATTTATACTGTAAATATAATTCGTAAAATACTTGGATTTATTTTAAATATAATTCGTAAAATACTTGTTTTATTTTAAATATAATTCGTAAAATACTTGGATTTATTTTAAATATAATTCGTAAAATACTTGTTTTATTTTAAATATAATTCGTAAAATACTTGGATTTATTTTAAATATAATTCATAAAATACTTGTTTTATTTTAAATATAATTCGTAAAATACTTGTGTTATTTTAAATATAATTCGTAAAATACTTGTTTTATTTTAAATATAATTCGTAAAATACTTGTTTTATTTTAAATATAATTCGTAAAATACTTGTGTTATTTTAAATATAATTCGTAAAATACTTGGATTTATTTTAAATATAATTCGTAAAATACTTGTGTCTTGATTATATTTTGAAGTATATTATCTAATTGCAATCTTGATTTTATTGGAGTTTTGTATGACTTGTATTGTATATAGTTTATATTGCCTCAGACTTAATAAATTGGAGCGACAAACATCAGGCAGCAGAAGGAATCTATTGTAAATAGTAACTTCCTGGCAACTTCAAACTCAAATTTAAAATAAGCATTAAATACATATTAGTTATAAATAAATACTAGCTTGCTGATGAAAATCGGAAAATATTGAAAATATATGATATATTTTATTTAAATTGCCTGGTATATGATGTAAAACACTTGAGTTGAGTTGAACATTTCGATGTTCCCCTAAACAAAAACAAAACTGAACACATTGTAAGCTCTGAATATCTAATATAACACTATTGCTCTACAAGTAAAACAAACTTTTGTTTAAAAAACAAAAGTAAATTAAAAAATATGCGACCTATTTGTAAACTAAGCAGCCATTAAACATCAAAGGCAGTTTATAAAATAAAAACTAAAAAAAAAACACATATATGTATAGAAATAAATAATTAAATATAAAATTAAATATTTTTATGAATTAAGAATTAAGATTTAACCGACATACTTAAGATTAACACTGGACAAAGACAAAACAAAGAAATGTTGTTTTAAATTTCTGAAACCAAACTAATAGCGACATTTAAATGACATGACAAACAAGGATATTCAAAACCTAATTACTGCCTCTAGACTTCAAGGTGGTAGTTGGGCATCATGACAACCAATAACATCAAATAATGACTTCAAGACTTGCTAAAAAAAAATACATGGCCAAATACCAACAAAACGGGCCATTTAGTAAGATTTCAACAACAACAACAACAAAAAAAAACACGACTTCAAACAACAAATGCCTTCAGAAACAAATAAAAAGGCAACAATTAAATTTAAAAATTCAAAACGAAACATAAAATGCTGCTAAACAAACATTAGCAGCAGCATATATATCTATCTATATGAAATATATATTAGTATGTAGTATTAGAAGTAGATTATAATTTTCATTTCTGCTAAAAACAACCAACTAAAGCCAGTACTAAAATAAGCAAAATGTAAGAGAGGGATACAATTTGGCCGCGTCACAAAAACAACTTTGGCAAAGGCAATCAATCTTACATTCGAATACAAAAAATACAAATTTCAATTCTCTCCAATTAAACCATCAGATCATGTAACCAGCATGATGCTTGCAAAAGTTTAAAAAGGAAATTATTGCAAATGTTGTATATTGTATTAAAGTAATTAAACTGCTTGTCAATAGCTTTTCAAGCAGTTTCAATGATTTATTTAAAATTAAAATAAAATCATAACTTAATAGGTAATTTTAAGGTAAGGGATATAATTAAGAGGAGTAGTCAATGCAATATAATGAAGGCAACAAATTAACATCTTATTTTGCTGGATTTATCAAAACAACTGCAAAATCAACTGTTGTCAATAAAAAAAAAATCAAAATAAATTATTGTAATTAATTTCATGAAAATAGCATAAGAAGCAACACAACAACATAAATACACTAACAAAAAAATATATAATAATTATAAAACTCAAGCACTTAACATATTTATAACAACAATAAATAAAAATATAAATAATTTTATTTAAAAATACACTTTATATTTTTCCCAACAATAAACTTTCTACTCAACAAGTTTAAAATTGCTTTTTTTTTTATCGAAAACAATTTATTTGAAGAGATATAAATGTATTTCAAATTTTTTCCTAATACACTAATGGGAAAATAATAGGAAAAATATATTCTTTCCATCAGCTAAAGAAAATGTTATTATTTTCCTAAAAAAAAAAACATCTAAGCCAGATAAAATTTCCCATGAGCTAAGAAAAAATATTTGAAAAGGGAAATTTATAAAAGGAAATTTAAATTAAAAACCATTTATAAAATATAAAATTAAAACAATAAATAAAATTAATCCAGCTAAGTAAATAATAACATTTAACCCTGCACCGTCATCCTTTGTCAAAACGACGACGCGTGATTTTATTTTCGAGCTTAAATATGTCTTTTCGTTTGTTTTGTACTGATTTATCGTATAGCGCGATTCGGTTGCAAACTGATTTTTTTGTCGAATATTCGCGCTTATTCCCGATGTCGTCGTCGACGTCAATACAATATCGACACCATTTTTATTGGCGACTTTAAAGGCATTTGGGTGATGTTTCAAGAGTGTTGTTTATGGATCATAGACATCAAAAACGTTGTTGTTGTCGATGTGACAATACATTTATAACGTTCTAAAGTTGACAAAAATCTGATGACGACGTCGACGACGACGACAACGGGAATAAGGCCGATTAGATAAAAATGAACTAAATAAACAAATAATATTAATTTTGGTTCCCATGTTTGCTCACGATATTATTTATAACGTTTTGAAATAGGTCGTAGTCGAAATGACGAAGGATGACGTTAGTGTACAAAAGTTATGGATGCCGTTGTAGGGTTAAAAGAGTTCGCAACACTGTATTAAATTTACATTGTGTACACACTATGTGCTGCTACAGTTTTCTTCTAAAATTTGTATTTTTTAACTCGAAAAGCGCAAAAGATTTATTTGAAATATAGATTTTTGATTTTCGTAGTTATGTAGTTCAATGTATCTTTTGTTACAAACTATTAAACTGCCCAAGACAGATGTCAAATATAAACGTATTGGCAATAATATTCTTCACCAACACAGGTTTCCTCCAATCGATTAAGAAGTTTAATCACGACGAGGCTAGAATGATGTTCAAGAAACCAATAAAAACTCTCATTGATATGGAGTGAAGAATTTCAAATTTTCTTCATATTCTTGCTCATTGTAATTTAACCACTGAGTCGATTTCAAAACAATATTACAATTAATTGTTGATATTTCATGGTCTTTATTTAAATATCTGTTGTGAGCATATTGAATGTTTAAAATCTGAGATATTGAAAAACTAGCTACCGAAAAATTCCCAAAAATGTATATCGATACTGACACTTTTCTGTCTTTTCTAAGTTAGAAGGGCACTTCTTTGACAAAATCGCTTTGAACAAAATCTCCATGATTAAATAAATAAATTTCTAAAGTAAATAATTAAATTTTTAAAGCAAAATCAATTCAAAAATTTTAATAATACAATAAATGCAAAACAATTTACGTAACAAGAACAAAAACATAATTAAACATAAAAAACTTATTAAAGAACTTAAAAACAAATATTGAATTTAAAAGAAACAACTTAATGAAACATTAAAAACAATTTTCAATAATAATTAAAAAATTTAGCAATTGCTCTTAAGCCTTAATATTTGAAAGACTAAAGAGTAAACTAAAACAGGGCCTTTAAGGTCAAAACTAAACACAGTAACATACGATATAATAATATATAATATAGAAATTACAAAAACCTAAAATCACGTGTAAACAAGTTTAGATATGATAGGATGTTAAAAGACCTAATTAGATTTGAAAGATGGTTACATCTATTACTATCAGATTTGAACAGAACTGATCTATAACTATCTAACAAGGTATAATTATAACTCATTAGATGCCAAATTTGTTTCCGCCAGATACAAGAGGATCTAACATGATATATAATTAGGTCTAACGCGAGATATAATTAGGTATAACGCGAGATATAATTAGGTCTAACTCGATCTATAATTAAGTCTAGAGCGATATACGGTTATATCTAGAGAGATATCGGATTATATTACTCACGAGATATGCTATATCTGCGTCTAGATATAATCTTATATCTCCTTAGTACTGTGGTTATATACCTAACTATATCTCACGTAACATCCAATTATTTCTTGCCGGTACAAATTTAAGATCAAACTGTTTCTAATTAGATCCACTTAGATAGTTATAGATCAGTTCTCATCAAATATCCTATTATATATAACCATTTTTCGGATCTAATGATATCTAATTTGGTCTGCAAAGATCAATTTGTCAGATCTAATGAGATCTAATTACATCTGCTAAGATCCATACATATCTGCACTTTTTTACACGGGTATTCTTAAAAACAAACTTTTTATTTAATTTTCATTCAAATTCAAATTCAAATACCGACTTTGTTTAAGATATAGTTTATTTTTTAAAAATCTCTGCTTAGAAATTCATTGCTTATCATTTAACAGAAAACGTTATAGTCCTCAATTAAGTGAAAAGTTGTTCTTGGAACAAAGTGTAATCACAATTTTAATTTAAAATCTCTCGATATTTAAAATAAAGTAAAATCTACATTTGGCAAACGTTACATAGTTGGTGGAAATGAAGTAAATCATAACGGCAAGTTAGCCACCGTCTATCATCTGACTAACGATTTTCCAACGAGGGACTACGAAGCGAATGCCTACATACTGACTTTACGAACAGCTGTCGGTTTTACTAATAACAATCACGACTGTCAGGATTGCATTTGGCTAAAATAGGCATGTTCATATTACAAGTTAGACAGTAGATCGGAAACTGTTATAAATCAACTCTTAACTAACAAGGGAATAAGCCTAAAAACATTCTAGTTAGACACTCGTTATATGGAGCGTACATCCAGTGACTAACTTTTCGTTATGAATATAGGGGTTGGTGTTTTCAATATTTAGAAAAAAGTAAAGCATTGCTGTATTGAGAATCTCTAACTGTAGTGGTACTACAAAACAATAAAGTTGTCTATGGTCCCGTATATTTGCAAGTCACAATTGTTCGTTTATAGATTTGCAAATAAAAATCTTCAAGAATATATAGGAAGGGGTATTCTTTGGCATGTGTTAAGCATACGATCCATTTATACAAATTAACACTATTTCGATTATACTTAAAGTGATAACACGATATCGAATTGTTATCGATAATTAAAGTCGCTCTGTTTGCAATATTCCGAAACGTTAATAATTGTTGTAGTATGAATCCCTAACTTTAATGTGGCCATGATAATAGATGTTTTCGATTTTCGAACTAAAATTTTCTGGAAAGTGGGAAAATACATTGAAATTTCTTTGTAACTCGTTAATCTTACGATCTAGATAGAGAAGTTATAACAATGTTTTCTATCCATTATACCGGAACTGATAACATGATAACGAAGTGTTATCGATAATTAAAGTTGCTCTGTTTGCAATATTCCAAAACTTTAATAATTGTTGTAGTATGAACCCCTAACTTTAATGTGCACGTGAATTTTGATGTGATTTCGATTTTTAAACTACAATTTTCTTAAAGAATTTCTTGAAAGTGGGAAAATACGTTGAAATTTCGTTGTAACTCGTTAATCTTACGATCCACCTGGAGAAATGCTAACTATGTTTTCAATCCATTATTCCTGAACTGATAACACGATAACGATAAGTTATCGATAATTAAAGTGGCTCTTTAAATAGGTTTTTTTGCCATAATCCGCAAAGTCAACCAATGCTGTATTTAGAATGTTTGACTCCACAGGGAAAATAGTCTTAACTGTAAAATTACAAGAAATAACCAGTCATCTGGGGTCCAATCGATGTGAGAGTGAACACTGTTGCACCATCTCTAACAATTAACGAATTCGTTGTATGTGATCCAGTTGCTGTGTGCATGACCTATGTTCGATCGCCCTTCTGGTGTCAGTGATGCCTTTTGGAAATCCATTACTACCCTGCGAAGAATGTTCATAAGTTCAAGATCTGACAACTTGGCACGTATCAATGTTCAAATGCAACACTGAATTATTTGATGCGCAAACAGTCAGCGAACACGCATCACAAAAATGACTAATGCAACGAATGAGTAAATCTGTTTCAAGGGATGCGAGGAACAGCAGAGCGAGTTTGGACTTGTCGTAACCCATCGCCCCATGAAGTGGCGGAAGTCAAGAGGCGCCTCTGGGCAGAATGGTCGGCTGAGTATGAAGAATATGTGACCAGAAGGAATTCCAACTATACGAGGATTTCCCCTCACACTGTGGCTAAATACTGGTTCCACCTACTTAATATGGATCCCATGAGGATTAAGACGATTAATCGAATTCTATCCAATCATTGTTTCTGCAGAAATACACTCAACAGGCTTGGCGTGGAGCCAACAGGGGTATGTGATACTGTGGAGTTCTCGAGGACGCAGACCATGTCATTTTTGGCTGCAATAGGAACAGTGCGACTAGGCACAATTTCCCTGAATTGACCAACTCACTCGGGCTGGCCGATTTCTTTCGCTCTCATGGTCTTGGGAAGGCCCATATCATATGCGATTTCCTCGACCAAGCTGGCTTGCAGCTGTAGTCTGAATCCAACGGGCAGGATTGGCATTGGCGTTCTGGATACTGTACGGATCGGTCATAAGTCTTCTTAGGAAGTAACTTTAAAAACGGAAAACAATAAAATCTGTTTTGTGGGAAGGAGTCGTAGAAAATTGTGTGAAGAAGTCGTTTGTTTTATCATCCAATTCAGACTCTAAATTTAATAAAAAAAATTTCTAATTCCGAGTGATTGCAAACAAAATGCGCAACAAACAACCATCTGCATCAGCTGATCGGCATCAGTGCTGCCATATGCGCGGCAGATGCAGAGTTGTGATGGATTTTCGAATAGGCCCGCATTTCCGAATAGGCTTCATGTTTTACAAATATCTATTTTTACAAAACACTGACTTCAAGAAATATTGGAAAAATGTTAAATTAATTAGAAAGAAACTCCGTTCCAACAAGTTGTCATCAAAAAGTCTTTAGGAAAATTTAAATTACTACATCCACTCCCTGTTGGATGAAAGCGATGACCTAAAAAAAACCAAATTATCTACAATAATTTCCATTTCGCCCCATAATTATACCAACATTTTCTTAGGCCTGTAAAACAAATTTGTTATGTATAGGGGCAAAACCGAGTGGGGTTTTGTGATACCACGTCCAAGTACTTTCACAATTTTTTGGTTTGGTTGAGGCCCGAAACCAACTGTTGCTCAGACTAATCAACATGGCGAGAAATCGATTAATCATAAATATGATTCATCAAAGTGTATGATTAAACAATTAATTGATTCATCAGGATATCGATAAATCAGGTTGATGAATCAATTTATTTAATCCATTGATTAATCACTTCATTCAATCAATTAATTAATCAATTCACTTAACCAAATTGATTAATCAATTAATTGCATTTTATTTGATTTTAATTATAAACCATGATCATACTAGATTTATAGAAAAAAGGTTGACTTGTAAAAATATGGCCGAATCGATGTGAGTGTTCTTAGATCCATGTTATAATTTCTACCCACTGTTTGTGATGATAATTCTAATCCCTGATCTATAATTATTAATCCCATTCCTTAACTGCAAAATGTTTGAGATAAAATACCAAAAATCTAAAAAATTTATTGTTCATAAATACAACTAAACTTTTAATTAATACAATTAACCAGATTATTAATATAATTAACGCGTTTCATTAAAATAGTTAAATAGTTAATTGACGTAAAAAGAATTCGGAATCCAACTAATAAAAATATTTTATGTATATTAACACCAAAACACATACATATATAAAAACACATACAGACACATTTAAACTTTAGTAAACACACATTTAAACAATTTACTCACCATTATAACACGAATAAATGTAAAATTTTTAAAACTAAAAAGATTTTCAAAGAAAAATAAAATATTAAAAAACTTAAAAATATTATGTTTACAAAATGAGAAGAAAGTCAAGTGACTGACTTCAACTGGACTTCTCATGAAGTTTTCATATTTTTATATTAAGATTGAAATCAAAATTGAAATGAAATACAAAACAAAATATAAAACCAACAAAAAATTTATCCTCATAACTAACATACTTACATATTTTGTTTTTACCATCTTGAGATTTTAACATTTCCCAACGTGTGATTTAAGTTTAAGCTCTGATTGCACAGCATAATGGATTAATTCGATATAAGTTAAATCGATTTGCTTACAATTCATTACACTACAAAACTTTAAAAAAAAAATATTTTCTAAAACCTTGATCATGTTCGAATCAGAACTAGATTTATTTTCATTAAAATTTAAGTTATACATTTGTTTGATTTGACATTTCATCTAAAGCAGTCAAGCATTTCATATATTATATAATAAAACCAAATTCAAAATTGTACTGGCATAATAATAATATTCAACCGAATGGGCTTGAGGTATTCAACAATTTTGCTCCTTTTGCCCTAGGCTAATAATCTACTGTGTAAATGTAATTTTTTGTAGACTTCAATCTGAATGCAAAAATAGAAAATAAAGAGAAATACCCAAAAATTATGAAGAGAAAATTGTTGAATCAATAAAAATGACAACATTTTAGCAAACCTGACACAAGAACCAGAAAAAATACACCGATGTTTCAATTCTCTCAGTGGGAGTAAAAGGCTATTACGTGATGGTTCATTTATAGGGTAAAAGTATACGGGAAATATTGGTCCGCTCGTAAACCATCTTTCATTGGATGGCACAGCGGCATTAAATACGAAAGGTATTTGACGTCTCTGGAATTTTTTTTCTAAAATATCAATATTCTGTCTAGGTGTTGACATGCTCTCCAGGTAAGTAAGCGATGACACTTTGATGCAAACAAATTTAGGTTTTTGTATTAGAGGTAAATGAATCCTGTACGAAATGATTACACTAGGTGAGTAATTGTCAAAATCCCATAATTCATCTTGAAATTTTTTACAAAATAATTTCAAAAAATCTTGTGTTATAGATTCAAACTAACCTCAAAGCCCTGCAACCCTGCGAGAATGCAAGAGGAAAGAAGAACATGCATGAAATAATCGTCTACTTTTTTGTTGGAATAAATGACTTTCAGTGTGAATTGGTTCAGGGTGAAAACTCCGACTCCAATTCTGCAACGTTAAACTTCTGAACTCTCACTTCAACCAGGGGGTTTCTATGACACAGCTGATGGAAAAAGTACTAGGGAAATGACGTAGACTGAGAGGCCAAAGAAAACTTATAGAATTACACTGCTTTACAAATTTTAACTTTGGAAAAATACCAAGAACGCCATATGCATAGATAAGTTAATTGGAAACGCTGTAATTTTTTTCTAAGTACCGTTTTTAAGATACCGGTACTTTAGTGTTTTTCGGTGTATGGTCCCACTCAAACCCTTGTGGAGGCCCAACCGAAAAGTCCGATTGAATTAAATAGCATATCGTTAGAAAGGTAATTAAATGCCCTTTCCGTCGATATGTTGTAAATTTCTATCTGATAAGAAATGGCTGAGTTATGGCACCTGGCAAAATTTGCCTTTTTTACGTTTTTTTCGCTCGTCATTTTAATTAAAATTTTTTGAATTAACGCCGAATATAGTGTGTGAGCAATGAAAATGAAAATATTGTCGTTCCACAAAATCCTTAATAAAAACTTTATTTTTCATCTGATTTTGTTCAATTTACGCTTAAAATGTTGGTAATTAAATAAACTATATATCTTCACTATAACGTAGAAAAAACGAAATCAAAATGAAAAAGTTTGAAAAAAAAGTAAAAAAATAAAGTTTTGAACTTTGAGGTGCCATAACTCAGCCATTTCTTATCAGATAGAAATTTACAGCATATCGACGGAAAGGGTATTCAATTACCTTTCCAAAGATATGCCACTTATCTCGGTCGGACTGGGCTCCACAAGGGTTTGAGTGGGACCATACACCGAAGAACACAAAAGTACCGTTAACTAAAAATCGGTACTTAGAAAAAAATAACAGCGTTTTTCGTGTTCAGGAGGTCCCAATTAACTTATCTAGGCCTGTGGCGTTGTTGGTATTTTTTTTGGTTGTAAACCAGTGCTATAGATCCTGCAGCAAACTAAGTTTAAATAGTGTTTGATTGATACTAATGACAGCTAAATTATGTTTTATGTAATAATGAAAATACGAAAATACTCCCTTTTATTTTTGTCCATATTATGTCCAACCAAAGAGTAATATACAACAGCAACTCGAACTCAATGAAATGGCCTACTACCTCGTCGTCATCAAGAGAACGTAAAGAGAGGGATAGCGGCTCTTATTTATTTCTCTATGCTTCAACAACAACTCAGACTACACCTAGATCTCCACAAGTAAACCAAAACTAATTTAAATGTTTCTTTTCTGTTCCATGACCCCAATTATAAAGAAATACGTGAATATACAATTTTTTTTATTTGTATTTATTTTTTTTATCCTACACAAGACTAAATCTTATAACTGCAATACAGGAAATGTAAACGGAACCATAGGTGATTTGTCCAAATAAATAACAAAATTGGGAACATGAAATGTATATAAGTACGTATACTACAACATAAAACAAAATATTAAGCTTAAATTAAAAACAAATACAAATTTAACTAAAATATAAAAATTAAACTAATGGTTAAACTATGGATGGCACCCAAACTTCAGTGGCGTTGCAAATAAAAGTTGATATTATGTATGGCAACTTTTGCCAGTTGCCGTAGGTAACAGTGTTTTGCCATCGATAACAGAGTTTTGACACTTCGCCAACTGTAAATATTGTAAACAATCAATAAATCTAAAGTGAGTTTGAGGAATACGTGTCTTCAAGAAAAAAAAAGAAAACTCTCTTTAATAACAAGGATGAGAGTTCAGTGGAATTATTTTTTGATGTGGAAGACAAAGTACAAAACGTGGCGTCTATTAGAAGACACTTAAAGAGACAACTCTAATCCTTTAGAATTGCCGGTTGCACTGAGTAAATGTTATTATTGCTGACAACAATTTTAATAAACAATTCCGTGTTTTAGGTTTAATGCATTTTTCGCCTTGCAAAAGAAGGAATAGATTATTTAACGGATACTTTGGAAAATTACTTCAAACAAAGTAAGTCATTGGGCGACAGCAATACCTCCGCTCTTTAAAGTTTGTGCATTTTTAAAGAGAGAAGTTTCCAAAAGTGCCACGGAAACGACTTCAACGTTGGCAACTTACGTTGTTGGTTGTTTTGAAGGAAGTTGTGCATCTAATTGTAAGATGTGGATTATTTCAAAAATGATGGAGGAAGAAAATACCCAAAATAAAAACCGGTTTTACTAGAAAACTAAGTTTCCCGTACGTATCATTGGACGGAAGGAAGAAGTTCGCCATTTATAGTTACATAAATAGAAAAGGCTACTTTAGGTTGAATGTTTTGGTGGTAAGTTATAATAATAAAGTATACTAATTATTAAATGATCTAATAATGGCCAGTTTTTAAGTGGGTAGTTAACTATCGGATTACTTAATCGTAATTGAAAGATAATTAGAAGTTAACTTTGCATTTTGTTTTTCAGTGGCAAGTTAAAGTAAGCCGTCATATTGATAACGATTATGGCAACCCTCATATTCTTTTTGGACAAAACATCTGTGTTGGGCTAAATAGCAAAACAACAAAGAGGAGCAACCAAATGGAATTATGTAAAATAAGAAGTAAATGCCTAAAATCGAAGTCATTTTATCAAAAATGTGTTAAAAATAATGTTGCCGCAACAATTTAACGATCTAGGCTCAAAGTACGGGTTTTTCAATAAGAGCGATACAAAAGTTTTTTTAAATAAAACAAAACCGGGTTTAGATACCAATGAAATTCTTTATTCCTGTGAAAGTACGTTCGATGCCATTATGTATGGAACTCGATTTCTTTTACATGGCCACCACGGGCACGCTTACAGAAGTCCAGACGGTGAACCCAATTTTCGACGGTTTTCAAGCATAAATCGGCCGATACTGCTGCAATTTCACGTTCGATAATCGTACGAAGTTCATCAATCGTCGCTGGCTTATTGGAATAGAACATAGACTTGACGTAGCCCCACACGAAATAATCTAACGGCGTCAAATCGCACGACCAAGGCGGCCAATCGACTGGGTCATTTCGTGAGATAACACGTTCACCAAACTTGGTTTCCAATAAATTGATTGTGGCATTCGCTGTGTGGCTTGTGGCGCCGTCCTGTTAGAACCACATGTCCTCCAAGTCCATATTATCCAATTATAAAAAAAAAAATGGTTTCCCATTACATCCCATGAAGGGACCGGGGAGAACTTCTCACAATCACTGAGCGCTTTCCAGTTTTCACTCACTGATTGGGACCTACAGTTTTACACCGATTCCGAACGGTATTTTGAGAAGTTTTATCATGGCTATATACTCGATAGTGTCGCCGTCACTATGCGAGTTGACCGCCGCCGAAAGAAATTTTTTTTGAAGGTGGTCAGAGCAGGGTTCGAACCCAGGATCTCATTTACAAGAGCCGCGCACACTAACCATTGCACCACCGACGGCCAAATAATATTCGGTTATCATTGAACGGTAGCGATTCGCATTCACAGTAATGTGACGGTCGTGATCATCATGGAAGAAGTACGGCCCAATGACGCCGCCGGCCCATAACCCGCACCAAACCGTAATTTGTTCGGCATGCAATGATGACTCATGGATTACGTGTGGATTGCTGTCTGACCAATAACGCATATTTTGCTTATTGACGAAGCCATTCAACCAGAAATGAGCCTCCTCGCTGAAGACCATAAATTGGACGTAGCGCTCTTAAAGTTGAGGCCACTGACTCCAAATTTCGGTAGTAAATTTTAATAATTTCGACTCGTTGTTGGCTCGTATATCTTTTCATGATGAAATGTCAAAAGAGCGGGAAAAAATATGGCGTCGTTTGCTGTCCCTATCGATTTACTTTTGTAGCGTCTCTGTTGAAAAACCCGGTATATGTACAAATACTCAAAACAGAATCATGTATTTTATGCAATCTTACATTTCTCATTTTGACAGTCAGTAATGTGATTGTCAAAATCATATGGGTCTGACTACAAGTTAACCAACCAACATTGGGTACCATTGACTGATAACCATTGACTGGGTACCATTGACTGACATTGATAACCATTGACTGAAAAACAAAATTCGATGTTTAACCACAATTTAACTAGGAAACGAAGATCACCACTGACTGAAAAACTGGCCATAAGTCCGTGACTTTTTGAATGAAACACAGTTTGTTTTGCAAAAAAAAAAAAAATATTTTTCAACATAATCTCCTTTTAGCTCAATACAATTATGGCCTGTTTTTAAGTGGGTAGTGAACTATAAGATTACTTAATCGTAATTGAAAGTTAATTTGAGTTCAAATTTGCATTTTGTTTTTCAGTGGTGAGTTAATGTAAATCGCCATATTGTTTACTATTGTATTCTTATTAGAAAAAACAACTGGTTTGGGAGAAATACCAAAACAACAAAGAGGAACAAACAAAATGGAATTATTGTATAATAAGAAATAGATGCATACAATCGAAGTTATTTTAACAAAAATGTGTAAAAAACTGTATAGGCGCAATCGTTTAACGATCTAGACTCAACGTATGTGTACAAATACGCAAAGCAGAATCATATATTTTATACAGTCTAACATTTCTCATTTTGAAACCTAGTAATTTGATTGTCAAAATCATATGGTTCTGACTAAAAGTTAACCAACCAACATTGTAGGTTAAATCATAGTTAAACAATGACTAAAAAACACAATTCGATGGTTAACTAGAATTTAACTAAGAAACGAAGATCACCACTGACTGAAAAACTGGCCAGTAGTCCAACGTTTCTCCAATTTTTGCATCCCTTCAAAAAAATAGGATTTTTCGAGGTCCACGAAATAGGCATTTGTTTGATCAATAATTTCATCATTGGAGCTAAATCTCTATCTAGGTTTGGAAATAGGAAATAGTCACTGGGTGCTAAATCGGAGAATATGGCGGATGAGGTACCAATTCGTAGGTCAATTCATGGAACTCCAAACAATCCTTTAAAGTTGTCACACGATTACGTTTATGGTCAACTGAGAGCAAACGCGGCACCCACCTTGCAAACAGCTTTCTTAAACCCAACAGATCATTTAAAATCGAAACCACGCAGCCATATGAAATGCCTATGGCATCAACAATCTCCCGCACTTTTACTCTTCGATCGGCCAACACCATATCGTGGATTTTTTCGACATTTTCGGGTGTATTGACCTCAATTGGCCGTCCAGAACGTTCAGCGTCATTTGTACTTGTGCGACCACAACGAAAGTCAGTAAACCACTTTTTGTACAATTGAAATCGTTGGTGCAGCGACCCCATAGTATTTATCAAGCTTTTCCTTGGATTGATTGACGGTTTTTTTCGCAAAAAATAATGTTTAATTAGCACTCGAAATTCACTTTTTTCCATTTAAAAAAATGCACGAGGTTGTATGTTTGCTGTTGTCAGCTGTTAAACGCAAAGTAAATGGGAGCAGTGTTGCATTTCATATAACTACGAGGGAAGTTCGAAAAGTCACGGACTTTTTGATCCGCCCTCGTAGATGTGCGACTACGAAATGCGAATGAGGTATGTTGATGCGAAACATCATGGTGCTATTCACGATGCCCTCATTTGGAACAACAGTCTTTTGAAGCAACAGGTTGCTGATTTCAGGGCAAAAACATGACTACTAGTACTAAATTGCTGAAGTTCGGGCGCAGCTCAAAACTTGATAAAAAAAAGCCGAAATTAGAGAAAAATATGAGAACACGAAAAAAATATGTTATTTTTTCCCGGATGGACCTATGTTCCAGACTTTTTGTTTAAAGTCTGGAAAATTTTTCTTGAAAGTTTTTAAAATGACTAGCAATGAAGCAAATTCATAATTTTCTTTAATTTGAATACCCACACTAAATGTTTGATATTACTATATTCAAAACTCTAGATGCGAACACTCCCCATAAACGGACAAATATTTGAAAACTTGGTTTTATATAACATTTTTAGAACAAATTCCACTCCAACAAGCGGACACTCTAATAACCGGACGCAGACACTTTTTCTCCTATTTTTGGTGTTAATGAACTTTTACAAGCGGATACAGACCTCTTGCTAGCGGACAAAAAATCAAAGCATTTATTCAAAAATTTAAAAAATATATAAAAACCTCTAATAAGCGGATGCGAGACTCTTGTTGCGTGAGTAAGGAGAATAAAGTTTTGAATAAAAAAATCCAATGAGTGTTCGAACTCACGAGCGATGTGTTAACACCGTTTGCTACACGGTTCCTGTTCGATTTCTATGAACACATTCGTAAATGTTACATTGGAAAATAAAAAACCATAGAATAATACATACCATAGAAGCTTTTATTCGCTCAATAAATTAAACGTCATAGGTACGATGGAAAGTAAACATTGGATGGTAGAAAATATGGGTTCAATAATACCAGATGGTGGCAAGAGTATACAACGATCAACAAAGGAACAACAACCGAATTTCGTGTTTTTGTACCAAACTAGTTGTGTTAAATACAATACAAATGTATACCAACGATAAAAGTCAACAAAAAAATGCAAAATACATTTAAATTTTTCAGTTCTACACCAAAACGACATGAAAAAGTTAAGTGAACACATTTTATAACTCCACCTGGTGTAAGGTAATTTTAAATTTAATTGCTCTCATTTCCACAAACCTACGATGAAGAGTGTGAAATGAAACGTCAGATGAGAGAATAAGTTTATCTACGTATGTATTATTCTATGATAAAAAACAGTGTTCAATCATATGGTGACGTTACAGTTAAATAATATTAATACTTAAAATTATTTAAAGACCCAGTGCAAGCACATGTGTCATTATTTTCTTGCTCAATACTTTTTGTTTTATTCCCACAAAAGTCAAAGAATGCAAAGCAACAGACACTTGTTATATTCGTACATACGCTACACAAATTCACAAAATTGTCGTTGCTCTCTTGCTATCTCATTTTTATATACGTATAATACGTCATTACTCTCTTTGCTCTGAGAGTGCTCCGCACCCACATTTTATTGGACTTACCTTTCACTATAATAAAAAAACAACAACACCAACAACAACAACTACTACTACTACTGATATGTTGGTGATTTATTTGTGCTTGCTGTATCGTGGAGTCTTTGTGTGGGCGGTGCGTCTAGGGGTACCTAAAATAAAAACTGTTAAGGGAATTCAAAGAGTGGAGAGTGTGATTGTAAATTGTTATGGTGGAGGGTATATAAGCTTCAGCCCGGCCGAACTTAACACCGTTTCTACTTGTTTTTGTATACACCGGGCAATGCTGAACATCAAATGACTCGCTTTGTTTGGCCATAGCAACAACAACGAAACAACCAAACACACAACATCACACATACTTTGTCCGACGTAGCTGACATAGACGTGTGTCACATAACCACATGTTTGCCATATCAACAGCAACGAAACAGCCACACACAACATCACACATACTTTGTACGAAGTAACTGACGTATTAGTATGTCACCATAACGTCGACTGCGATGGTTTTAGCAGCAGCATAAAATCTGGTTTTGACTTTGATAGATTTAGTCCCTATACTCCGCTATAGATGTTAACACATCAATAAAGATGCCGCCTAAAAAGAAAAGTCTTTCAATTAAAGAAAAAATGGAAATTGGAAACGCTTCAGAAAAATAAAATGTATCAGTTCGTTCTTTGACAAACAGGTAGATAAATTATTTTGATTACATTTTTAATAAATTTGTTGCATAAAGCATTTTCTGTTAGATTCGACATTGGAAAAACTCAGGCGGCTGTTATTGTGAAGCGAAAAGATGAAATAAAACGCAGCGATAGTGTTTGTCAAAAACCTTTTGTGAAACCGGATGCTTTGAAGGTACTATGGTTGCTTTAGTAAAGCAAGATCTCAAAATATATGTACCAATATCGCGACCGCTCATTCAAGAAAAGGCAACGCAGATCTCTGAGAGGGCCCCATTGTGCACCGCCGTATTGTGTTAGAATACTCGTTGTTCAGAATGAAGAACTCTTCTACTCGACCGACTGTCCAATTGTGTATTGAAATTTTAAAATAACTATACTGTAGAATGTACTCAATTATTTCCAAGTCGGATGAATTGGCTAGCATCATTGCAGGGCCTGGAGGTCCAGTTAGTTCAAGTATTGCCCTTGTTTTTGGAACTGCTCGGCAGTAATCTACCCAACGCTGATCTCATACCGCTACAATTTTATCTGGGTTATGCGAGATTTTTGATTAATACGTTTTAAATATGTGCATGGAAATATATTTAAATTTGCCACCAGATGGCGACACTCAACAACTACCCACTGAAATACATAAATCTACAAACACTGTGTGTGTAATCAAAAACAAAAGAATAATCTCAAAAATAACCTAATCTTTCGTCTCTTTCGAACTTGTTTACCTCCGTGAGTTAACCAACATGATACTTTATAAAATTTGTATGTAATGAAGACAGTGAAAATGGCCCATATCTTGCCCCTATCTACAACTTGTTGCAGCAGTGGCCATTATGAGAAGTTGGGTAAAAATCTAGAGTTTTTAGGTGAAGGTTGGCAAATCTGATCTGATATCTTACTATTGCAAGTGGTTGTTTGGTTGTCTATCATACCTGGCGTTTACACGGGACAGTTTTACTCCGACAGTAGCAATACATTCACACATTTTTACTACCCCATTTACACTTCTCTCACTTGCCTAGCAACTGTCTCTGATTTTTCACCGACAGTGACTTCGGCAAGAGATTTGACATAAGCGGCCAGACAATGGCTGAACTAGTAAAGGTTGGCGCAATAGAACAACTGATTTTACTTTCTTATGACTCCATCTGTTAAATTCAGTGTATTTTGTTGTTGTACTTTTTTGTTTACTGTGTTCGTTCATATGGATCTGCGTTGAATTTGATGATTAGTCATGAAACATGATGATTAGTCTGTTGTTGGTTCACACAGTTACAACAAATCCTACTGCGTCAACCTCTACTAGTTCAACCATCGGCCATATCGGTGACGTTTCGTAGTAATTTAAGAAAAAAGCAAAACATCGCAAACGACTTTACAAATTGGGAAATATATTTATTTGTATTTGAAAATGTTGCTAATTTTTATTGAAATGTTGATAATTTTTATGAAACATGAATACATGTCTAATTTTACAGAGTACATGATTTCCATTGTAATTTGGAGAAGTAAGACAAAACACAATTCCAAAAGAGCGAAGAAATAAAAAAATCAGAGCACGAAATTTAACGAAACGACACTGTCGGCGGTTGCTTAAAACTGTACTGTCTTTATAAATGGCTGAACGCGTACGTCACACAAACAATTTTTGTCTTTGTGACAACTAATACATATTCTCAACTATCTTGTCTCAAACTGTCCCGTGTAAACGCACCGATAGAGAAATAGCAAAGAAGGTTGCAAAATATACTAACAATGGTTCCAAAAAAGTACCCAAACAAAATAGAAACACAGTGTACCAAAAATAGTACCAACAAAGTGACAACAACTGACAAATTGCATCAAAAAGTGATGAAACCAACAAAAAAAGTACCCAAAAAGGTACTAAAATGTAAAAAGTAAAAAATTGTTAATAACACCATAAATGAACGGAGAAAGATAGCCAAGGATGATCACATAGATGTTGACAAACGGGACAAAAAAGTACTAAAAAAGTACCAAAAGTACAAAAAAGGTACAGAAGACTACAAACAGATTATAAGAGGTCGGTCGGAAGACGGGCCCCATGAAATCACACCCCAATTACAAAATGAAAATGGGCTCCAAATTTAGGGTTTGTTTTCATTATGAAGGTGGGCACCAAATTTAAAAATGAAATAGCCTTCCAAGCAATGATGAAGACCCCCAAAAAACCGCTTCGTTTTGACGAAAGTACTATATTTTCCCCCTTTTTACCCTATTTGTATCTCCCACAGTTTAAATGTTGAAAATCACATATCTTCGTATGTCTGCATTATAAGCCGAATGTGCAACATAAATTTCATGATTCGGTCTTCAGCCGTTTGGTATGTACAGTAGTACCATTTTCGTTCCGGTTTGCCCTATTTTTCTCCCTAAAAGTAAAATTCTTTAAGTCACTTATCTCCCATTCCCCACCGTTTGTATGCGGTAAGAGAAGTGTACACACCAAGTTTCGTGATTCTGCCTTTAGCGGTTTGGATTTTAGCGTAATAACAATTTTGTGCCGTTTCGCCCCGTTTTTCTCCCTAAAAGCACAAATTTTTAAAAGTCACTTTCTCCCCACGTTTCTATGTGTTAAGAGCAATTTACACACCAAGTTTCGTGATTAGTCTTTAGCCGTTTGGATTTTAGTATAGTACCATTTTTTATCACTTTTTGCCCCATTTTTGTCCCTTAGAGTACGAAAAAATCCCTTCTTATCTCGCATATTTACCACAAAAGGAGTATACAGTCCAAATTTCATTATCCTACCGTTAGCCGTTTGGCCAGGGCGCTGATGAATCAATCAGTCAGTCAGTAACGCAACAATTTTATATATACTACTGACCCGGCAGACGTTGTCCTGCAAAATTTTTCTTCAAATACCGTTAGCAGGAGCAGAAATAATGGATTTTTAATTTGTGGTTTGTATGGGAGGTACCACGCCTCTTTGTCCAATTGGACCGAATAGTAAATCTAAACCACCCAGGGCGCCACCCAAACGCATACAAAAAAATGTATTCAAATCGGTCCAGAAGTTTAGGAGGAGTTCAGTCACAAACACACGTGCAGTAGAATTATATATATAAAGATAGACTATTTCCTAGACTACTATTTGCAAGTACAGTTTACATATGATTCGTAACAGGTTTAATGATATCAAAAAAATACATCGGCTGCGTTGCGAGATATGACCTCCACAAGCATAGCGTGGGAATCCAGCAATCCCACTACAAATAGATTTAGACCTAAGGCAAACTGATTTTATCTAATACGATGTAAAACGTACATCATGTGAAAAAATCGGTCAACAAATTGTTCTTCTCGTACATTTCGAGTTTTGACGGATATGCTAAATATCGAAAATTTTAAAGTCAACTCCGACTCCAGGCACTGCATTCTTGAAAAAACTACGAAACAAATTAGAATTTTTTTTTTCAAAATTGTATGCAAATTCGATTTGAAGAATATAACGACTTAGAACCGAAATCTTGCTATTTGTTCACATATTATAGCCCAATTTAATTTATATTTATGTTTAATTTAATGCAATTAATATTCTTTGAGAAATAGTGACACAATTGTGGGATTTCTACTCAAAAAAAAAAAAAACTTAAGAAAATTCGAGTTTTTTTAAAAATTGAGCTTTTCTGACCAAGATTATGCGTACGATCAAGATTTTTTTCCCATGTAGGTTACAGTATTTCAGCCTAGAATTTGGTTTAAAAAAGTATAGAAATCAACTAGCGAAACTTTTTTAACTCGACAAGTGAAAATTTTGTCAAAAATCTACCATTTTCTGTCAATGCCTATCTATAGCCAGGTGAAGTCCAAAACTATTTCAAATTACATTTAATGTTCTTTTGTAGTATTCGGACCCCGCCCCCCGTCATTTTGGAGCAGTTTTTTTTGCGAGTTTTAAATAAAAGTATAAATTATGGTTATACGTGAAAGTTAGAGGGTTAATTTGTTCCACAAAAATGTTTATCTGAATCTTTTCTATAAAACTTGTGAACATATTTTGTACGTCAGAAGTAAAGAACACACAACTTTGGATGCCGATATGTTGCAGGAAAGTTCCGAGGGGTTCTGTCCTCTCTCCTACTCTTTTTCTTATCTTTATTAACGACCTCTTGAGTCTTACTTCGAGTCCAATGTACTCATTTGCGGACGACAGTAGTATATGTCATTCATATTCATTTGATAGTCGGCCAAGTCCTTCCACGGTGCATGAGAGGAGACGGATGATGAATGACTCACTTAACCAGGACATTCGCCTGGTAACTGAGTGGGGTAGGTCGAATCGGGTCGAGTTTAATGAGCGTAAGACCCAGTGCTGCATATTATCGCACAAGCGCACGAATGACATGTCCCTGTCACCTATTTCTATGAATGGCGTGGACATTGAGGAATCAGATGCTCTTGAAGTTCTTGGCATGAAAATACAGTGTGATGTTCGGTGGAATGAACACGTATTTAACGTGTCCAAAGAAGCTTTTCATATATTAGACCGAAAATGGAATACAACTCTCATATTTGGGCTGGTGCCCCTAGGTCCACATTGGAGCTTCTGGACCGCGTACAACGGAGAGCGATGATGCTTATAGGAGATAGCAGGGTAACCAACTCTGTTGCTTCCTTAGAGCATCGTCGAAACGTCAGTTGCGTATCACTTATGTATCGGTATTTTCACGGTAAGTGTTCATATGAGATACACGCCTCTATTCCGGAGGTAAGAGTATTTAATCGGTCCACATTGGAGCTTCTGGACCGCGTACAACGGAGAGCGATGATGCTTATAGGAGATAGCAGGGTAACCAACTGTGTTGCTTCCTTAGAGCATCGTCGAAACGTGAGTTGCGTATCACTTTTGTATCGGTATTTTCACGGTAAGTGTTCATATGAGTGTGTTCATATTCCGGAGGTAAGAGTATTTAATCGCTCAACGCGCTTTTCCAGAAGTTCACATCCACTTGTTGTTTGTTTGTCTTGGCCTGTGGATAGAACTACTCACCACAGGGAGAATTCGTTTTTTAGCCGTACAGTTCGTATGTGGAATAAACTTCCGGCGGGTGTATTCCCTAATTCTTTCAATATCGAGAGATTCAAATCAAACATTATACCCTTTTTCCTCCCACCTCTATCCCTACTTCCTAAGTCCAATACAATGCACGGCATTTATAGGGGACATCCCCTGAGTATTGGTCAATGTGAAAAAAAAAATATCCGTTAATTAGTTTTAGTTTAGTTTAGTAATTAGTTTACAGATTTTGATATTATGACCACTTTTTTTTGCAATTGGCCCCACTGTGCGTCTAGAGGAATACTACTGGAAATAAGAGGCAAACTTCTTTGAGATAAATTGCAATTGGCCCAACTGTGCGTCTAGAGGAATACTACTGGAAATAAGAGGCAAACTTCTTTGAGATAAAGGTGGTAAAATGTTGTGCCTGTATAAAAGGACTTAATTTATTTGCTAAATTTATTAAAAGCGACACTCAACTTTAACTTAGAGATTTGCATTTAAGGCCCAATTTTTGACTGGTTATTTAAATTGGCAATCAGTTGATTTTGATTTATGTTTGATCTGACTTTAAATACGAAAAGAGTTTTTCAGTGCAGCAAATGCTACGAAGAGTAACCGATATTCATACATTTATCGACTAAACGTTACAATAGGGGCGTTTTTTTCGTAACTTATACACGTTAACTCAAACAAAATGAAAACCAGGACTTTAACATGTATAATGTTAGAAGTTGAGCATAACCCCGATAAAACTGTTACCAAGTTTGTCTTTGTTGTATGATATAAAATGTTGTAAAATATAAAATGTATGTCATTCCGATTATTATATTTCTACGACGTTTCCAAAAGGATGACGGAAATATAAGAAGTAGTTACGTTTTTTTAACAAAATATCTAGAAAGTTGTATAAAATATTATTGATTTTTTCTACTTCCACAAACAGAATTCCAAGACAATACTGGAGACAAACAACAACTAAAGCAAAAAGGAAGTGAAGTGAAGAAGAAAGACGAGGAATAGCTAGATTCAAAACAGATACTTTCACCGATATTCTCCCATGACTCGATTCGCAAGAACGCCTTCGGCTCTGTCTGCTTGAAGAACTTTATATTCTTTTTTCATACTCCTTTTAGTACCTTTTTGTACATTTTTGTACACTTTATGTAGTATTTGCATATACCCCTTTCACACTCGGCAAGTTACTTGCGCAAGTCTCTTGCCCAAGTCTTGGTTTGTTGATGACAGAGGTAAGGTCGGGATAGGGGAATCAATTTTGAGTACAGATTTGCTTGTACTCGGAAAGTTGAAAATCTGACTTGCGCAAGTAACTTGCCGAGTGTGAAAGGGGCCATATACTTTATATACTTTTTGGCAGTGATGCCAATTTAGGTCTTTTGGGGCTAGATTTAGCACTTTTCGACCTTGGAAAACGCGAAATAAATGTCAATGGCGCGCTTTGGGAATTTGGGGTTTTTATTTAGCCCTTTAGCCCGTTTTGTACACAACACTGATTTTGCTAAAGAATGTTAGTTTTTATTGTATTTTTATGCATTACTGTGGATGACGAGCGAAAAATTATCAAAATTATATTCATCTTCATTGACCACACATGCTACGTTTGCTTCTATTTTTGTATTGGTTATCGGCCAAAAATATCTCAAGGTATGGGAAGCAGATTCCACTTTTGCTCCTGTAGATGCAAGAGTAAAACAAAAATGTCAGACAATGCTGGTTCCGTAAAATTTGCATTCTAAACATCGTTTTCTTCGCTTGACCATCTGAAAGGATTTTCCAAAAGGGAGAGTTAAAATTTAATAAAAATAAGTTACGTGTGAGATATAAACGAATATGCCCTCGTTGAAATGATTGGCGGCTCTTCGGTGGTTGCCGAGTTAAAATTTCCGATAACCGGCGCATAGATCAAGCTGAATTCTGGCTTATTGCAATAATTCTGCGACTTATGGAAACGCCATTGATGGCTGTGTATCAAGTAGCGACATCCTGTTGGAACCACATGTCGTGATGCGTAAGGCTCTCCTTTGATGGGGACAGTAATGTCATCTTCGTCTTCGAAGAAGTATTGAGGGATGATGCCTCCGGGGACCACAATCCAGAGCAAACAATGGCATTCTGTGTGAATTGCCAATTTGTAATGACTGGTAGTGTCCTAAATCCGGAAATGCTTGTTTATGTACCGGTTGTTCCAAAACTGGGTGTCGTCGCCACAAGGGAACACCCATTGCTCGGCGCTGTAACTTGCCATGTTGATTTGTGTCTATTGTCTGCAAAATAACTAACAGGAACTAAGAATCGAAAAAAACAACGTAACCGCCGTGGACTGTCAAAACCTACCGCTGCCTATTGAAAACCAGTTATTTATTAAGCGCGTTTTAACACTTTCGCAATTTTTCTACTTGTTTTCGTTATTTGGCGCGTTTTACCGCTTTTTTGGTAGTTCGGCGGCGCGTTTCGTTCCTCCAGAGTAGGCATCACTGCTTTTTGGTACACATTTTAGTAGAGTTGCGTGCTTCTGGTGTGTACTTTTTTTAAATTTATGTACTGTCTGGTGCGGGCTATGTACGTTATGGACCATGATATGTACTACTTTGTGGTACATTTTCAGCACTTTAAAGTACATAGTATGGAAAATAAATGCTGTATGTAGTTTCTAGTACATTGTATGTACGTTATGGTAAATTGTATGTACTTTTCGTGAAAATTAGTTACTTACTTACAACCCCGGGAGGTCAGGGACCTTACAAAACGACGATAACATACTTCGCCAACCAGTTCGATCTTTTGCTTTATTTCTCCAGTTGGCAATACCAAGTGTACGGAGGGATTCGTCAATCTGATCCCTGCAGCGGAGTCTTGGTCTTTCTATTTTTCGTCTTCCTTTGAGTTCGGTTTCAAAAACCCTTTGTGCTTGTTCGTCTTCATCCATTCTACTGACATGGCACAATCGCGTTATCCTGACCCGCTTAACTATGTCAATGTCGGGATAAAGCTCATACAGCTCATGGTTCATGCGTCGCCGATACTCACCGTTGTCCACTATAGGGCCATACATTTTTCGGAGTATTTTGCTCTCGAAGACTCCTACAGATGTTTCGTCTGCTTGCGATAGGACCCAGGATTCTGCGCCATAAAGCAAGACAGGTTGAATGAGAGTCTGGTACAGCTGGACTTTTGTTACTCGAGAGAGGACTTTATCTCTAAAGTGCTGGCTTAGACCAAAATAGCATCTATTCGCAAGCACAATTCTCCACTTGATCTCACGGCTGACATTGTGGGTTTTGTTGACGGCAGATCCGAGGTAAATAAAATCGTCCACCACCTCGAAATTATAACGGTTATCAACGTTCACCCTTTGGTCTAATCGCGTGGAGGGCCTGTTCGTTGAAACCATTAATTTTGTCTTGTCCTCATTTACTTTCAGACCCACTTCTGCTGACTCCTTCTCAATTCTCGACGACACCGCAGTAACTTCTCTAATTGTGCGCCCAATGATATCTATATCATCAGCATACGCGAGCAGCATGTGACTTTTGCTGCTGATGGTTTTATTCATGTTGACCGCAGCTTTTCTCATAATGATCTCCATTAAGATGTTAAAGAGATCGCACGATAGGGTGTCGCCTTGGCTGAGGCCTCGCTTAGTTTCGAAAGGTTCGGTAAGATCCTTACCAACTTTCACTGCGGATTTGGTGTTCGTCAAGGTCGTCCTGCAAAGGTGTATGAGTTTTGCAGGAATATCAAGCTCAGACATTGCTTCATAGGGTTTCTCCCTTATCGGACTATCGAAGGCCGCTTTATAATCGATAAATAGATGATAGGTGTCGATTTGTTTTTCGTGTGTCTTCTCCAGCATTTGGCGTAGCGTGAAAATCTGGTTACTTGTCGATTTTCCAGGCCTAAAGCCACACTGGTATGGTCCAATCAGGTCAGCGATGATTGGTTTTATTGTTTCGCACATTATACTTGATAGAACCTTATATGCTATGGATAAAAGGCTTATTCCACGGTAGTTGGCACAGATACTCGGGTCACCCTTTTTAAATATGGGACATAGTACACTGAGACTCCAATCGCCGGGCATGCATTCATCTAACCAAATTTTGCTAATGAGCTGATGCATGCACCTTATCAGCTCATCGCCGCCAGCCTTAAACAGCTCCGCCGGTAATCCATCGGCTCCTGCGGCTTTGTTGTTCTTAAACCGGGCAATAGCTGTTCTGACCTCGTCTTGGTTAGGAGGGGGGCAATCGACGTCGTCGTCCATATTGTGATCGATTGTCCCATCGTCATCGGATATCTCAGGTACTAGTAGCGCGGAGAAATGCTCTCTCCATATTCCCAACATGCTCTGCACATCTGCGACGAGATTTCCGTCCTTGTCTTTACAGAAGGGGGGCCCTGAACCATGTCCATTAGTTCCGTTTTTAACTTTTTGGTAGAATTTTCGGGCTTCGTTCTTCCTTCTGTATGTCTCAATTTTCTCACTCTCGCGCTTTCTCCACTGCCGTTTCTTACGCCTAAAGAGACGGTTTACCTCCTTTCTTTTCTCCCTATACCGCTCAGTTGCAGCTCGCGTTGCAATTGCCTGAAGCATTACCATACGTGCAGCGTTCTTTTCGTCATTTGCAATGCGAGACTCTTCATCGTACCACGGTTTACTGCGAAGCGGTTTTCTAAATCAAGTACGGTTGTTGAAAATTATGGCGAATAAATGAGGACACCGTGCCACGTTCAGCACTTGCAGCCATTTGCCCTTACTTCTAAGTGCCTGCGAAAATGCATATAAACAAATGCACGGGGCTTGCTCGGAGATGCCTGGGTTTTTTGTTTCTCTTCGCACGTTTTCTCGAGTCGTATTTTGTATGACTCGTGGCGATAGAGCGGACTGTAGGTGTTCGTTGACAATGCCCGGTGTATTTTTAATTTCGGTGATACCCCAATGTAGCATTAAAGTACTGAACCATTGCAAACCAAATCTCGTGCTTGGAGATTTCGTTTACCCAAACATCTGTTTTTCAGTATAATAATTCACTACTACTAACCAAGTGAGAGAATGCTGCAGCAATGTGAATGCAGTATAACCATCTCATATATTACATTGAATTTTTTAGAATTTTGTTTTGTGTTTGACTTTTAAATTAACGAATTGACAAATACAAAGGAAGAATTATCGGATGAAGCCAAGTTGGTTATACTCAACGTCTATGCGTTTTTTCCTAACAGTTGATGTTAAATTATATAGGTTACGAAAAAAACGCCCCTAATGCATCAAACTGACGCCATTTGCAAAAGAAAATACAAAAAATTTAAAGAAATTGGAAAATATTTGAGCAGAAACAAAGTTCTAACTGCACTACGAGTTAAATGATACGTTTTTATTGTTAAAGGGGTTTTCAATAAGAGCGCTACAAAAATTTTTTTAAATAAAACAAAACCGGTTTTAGATACCAATGAAATTCTTTATTCCTGTGAAAGTACGTTCGATGCCATTATGTATGGAACTCGATTTCTTTTGCATGGTCACCACGGGCACGCTTGCAGAAGCCAGACGCTCAACCCAATTTTCGACGGGTTTCAAGCATAAATCGGCCGATACTGCTGCAATTTCACGTTCGATATTCGTACGAAGTTCATCAATCGTCGCTGGCTTGTTGGCATATACCATAGACTTGACGTAGCCCCACAGGAAATAATCTAACGGCGTCAAATTGCACTACCGAGGCGGCCAATCGACTGGGCCATTTCGTGAGATAACACGTTCACCAAACTTGGTTTCCAATAAATTTATTGTGGCATTCGCTGTGTGGCTTGTGGCGCCGTTCTGTTGGACCCACATGTCCTCCAAGTCCATATTATCCAATTGGGGCCAAAAATTTTCGGATATCATTGAACGGTAGCGATTCGCATTCACAGTAATGTGCCGGTCTTGATCATCACGGAAGAAGTACGGCCCAATGACGCCGCCGGCCCATAAACCGCACCAAACCGTAATTTGTTCGGGATGCAATGATGACTCATGGATTACGTGTGGATTGCTGTCTGACCAATAACGCATATTTTGCTTATTGACGCAGCCATTCAGCCAGAAATGAGCCTCATCGCTGAGGACCATAAATTGGACGTAGCGCTCTTAAAGTTGAGGCCACTGACTCCAAATATCGGTAGTAAATTTGAATAATTTCGACTCGTTGTTGGTTCGTATATCTTTCCATGATGAAATGGCAAACCTTACTGAAGAGAAATGTTAAAAGAGCGTGAAAAAATATGGTGTCGTTTGCTGTCCCTATCGATTTACTTTTGTAGTGTCTCTGTTGAAAAACCCGTTATTTCAATTAGGATGGTGATTATAATTGTTCACATTAACAATTAAAGAAGCTTTGTGTTCGTTGTTCTTGTTGTATTCTATCAAAATCATATGAACTTGATCATAGTTTAAATGCCGGACTTTGGCTGTGTAAACAGCAATCAATTACACTAGTCAACAGTCAAAATGTACTCGGGATGCCATAATTTTTTCTGTGTAGATAACCTTGACATGAGCTCGAAAAACGCAATAAAAATGTTTTTTTTCGTTTTGGTTTTTTTTTTTTAAATTTTAAAAAATTTTTTTTGGTTAATTTGTTTTTGTATGAAAAATTGTTTCAGCAACTAACAAATCTCGTCAAAATATATACTAAATGGATGGTAGTAGACCCCAAAACATAAATAATGTGCGTCTTCATTCATCGGCTAGCTACAGCGGTCGTAATCGGTTGTTGAATCAGGAATTTTACAAAATTTTACAAAATTTAAATATTTAAAAAAATATTAATTCACAGAGTGCATTTTTTTTTTGTATTTTATACGCAATGTAGCAGGGTTTAGAAATCAAACAAGCTACTTTTTAAGAAAATCCATCAATTAATAATGAAGTTGTGAATTTTTTCGCTAAAGCCCTCAGAATCTACTTTTTAGTTCGAACAATGAAAAAATGTCATGTACTTCTAATGAAGTATTTTTTCTGTGTAGATAACCTTCAGATGAGCTCGAAAAATACAACAAAAACTTTGTCTATGGTAAGGTTTTTTCTTTTTTATTACAAAAAAAATTAAAATTTGTTGGGTGACAAAAATATATGACTTTAAATTAAAAAACAATTCGATATATGTACAAGAAATTATCCTAAGGATATCAACATTAATTAATTATAAAAAAGTTTTAAAAAAAAAATATCTAAACACAAAAATAAAAAGCTTGAAATTAAAAATAATTATGTGCTTTTGTCTTTCTTTTATATTGTTGTGGGTCTGTTTCTCTTATCAGGAACCAGATATAGTCCCCATCATAGCTTCGTTCCAAAATCCTTGGTATCGGTGCTCTATTTCTTTCATTTGCTGATGAAAACGCTCGTCATGCTCGTCACTCACATCGCCCAGGTTGTCCGGAAAGAAGTCCAAGTGCGAGTGTAGAAACAGTATCTTAAGCGACATATTTGCTCCAATTTTTTTTATAATTTTGGAGTAGTTGTTCGACGATCTCTCTGTAATTTGAGCTTTTGTTGTTTCCAAGAAATCCGGAAACAATTTGCCGAAATGAGTTCCAAGCTGCAGCTTCATTTGGTGATAAAATGTGCTCAAACTGGTGGTCTTGCAACAACTTTTTAATTTGTGGGCCGTAGAAAACGCCTTCCTTAATCTTTGCCGACGAAAGGTGAGGAAAAATGGTTTTTAAATAGGCGAACGCTTCACCATCTCTGTTGAGAGCTTTCACGATGTTTTTTATGAGTCCGAGCTTTATGTGAAGAGGTGGGAGAAAAACATTTTCCTTTTTTATGAGTGGTGTATGTTTCACGTTGTCGCTGCCGGGGATGAAGTTAACTCGTTCTGTCCAACTCCTCCTGGTGTAATGATGTTGACGATCGCGGCTGTCCCAAAGGCAGAGAAAACAACAGTACTTTGTAAATCCACCTTGTAATCCACAAAGGATACCGATAACCTTAAGGTAGGCACAAACTTTCCAATCGTGCCTCTTATAGTTAAGGCACTTTAGTAGATTGTCCATGACTTCGTATGTTTCCTTGGTGTCAACGGCATGAGCAATTGGAATCGAGGGTTTCTTGTTGCCGGTGTGGAGTAAAATTTCTTTAAGGCTCTGCTTGTTGCTGTCGATGAAAAGACGCCACTCTCCTGAATCGTAAGAGTACCCGAGTTCACCAAATAATCCGCGAATGTCCTTACAAAAACAGATGTTGCCTTTTTTGTGTAGTACCTTGCGTATGGTTCATGACGCTTCCTGTAGATTGTTGTCACCACAACAGGAGCCAAGAAACCGAACTGTTTCATGCGCGATGCATGCAACTCTGCACCTTCCTTGGAGAGTTTCAGTTCTCTAACCCAATCGTTCAGTTCTGCTTGCGAACATAAGCGTTGACCTCCATGCAATGTATATGTTGACTCGCATTCTGATGTGGTTTCTACTGTCTCCGGATCTGATGTTGGATCTATCGCCTCATTATTAGATGCCCATCTTGAAACGGACGGTTGCGGGTCCACTGGTTCTTCGGAAAATGGCACTGGAAAAGTCACTGTTGAAACAGCAGCGTAAGTCCATCGTATATTTTTTCCCACGCCGGTTTTTTTGCTAAGACAGAAGTAGCAATCTGTTACATGGCAAAGCGGTTCTCTCCAAAGCATTGGCATGATGATTCTCGGCTGTCGTCTGAAATAATTTCAATAATAAGTTATATATGTTCTTGAATTTCGTAATCTACACTTACCTTGAGTCAGCTAGCTGTACGTAGCACCTTGGACATAGAGCACTTGGTGTCCACCGCTCATCTATGTTTGAGACCTGTAAATTGAAGCTCTCTTCAAATGAATCTCTCAATTTAGGTGAAAAACAACGCTTGTTTTTTTTCAGAAACGTATTCTCCGCACATGTAACAAAAATTACTTGGATTGGTATTGCATTCAAATCCTCGCGAACGTTTGCTCATTTTGAGGTTACTTGCGAAAGTAAGTGATATTTGGCAATGTCCATCCTTAAATACCTAAAATACCTAAAATAAAATCAGGCACAACAGGTAGTGGTTAAGGCAGTTGCAGAGGTAGCATAGTGACCAACAAAACGCATTGTTGCGTAGTTACATTACTACCTTCCGTTATTATTTTGTAAACGTACCCAAGTGCAATATCTATAAGTGATACATACCAGCAAAGGTGCGCATATATTGAGCCATCCCTCACTGCGATTGTTGCATTTTTCAAGCTCATCTGAAGGTTATCTACACAGAAAAAAATACTTCATTAGTGAGATAATTTCAAAGGTAAAATGCAATGTTCGAACTAAAAAGTAGATTCTGAGGGCTTTAGCGAAAAAATTCACAACTTCATTATTAATTGATGGATTTTCTTAAAAAGTAGCTTGTTTGATTTCTAAAACCTGCCACATTGCGTATAAAATATAAAAAAAAAATGCACTCTGTGAATTAATATTTTTTTTACAATGCTTTAAGGGGCTTTCACTTGTAAATTTTCGGTAAAATTTTGTAAAATTCCTGATTCAACAACCGATTACGACCGCTGTAGCTAGCCGATGAATGAAGACGCACATTATTTATGTTTTGGGGTCTACTACCATCCATTTAGTATATATTTTGACGAGATTTGTTAGTTGCTGAAACAATTTTTCATACAAAAACAAATTAACCAAAGAAAAATTTTTAAAATTTAAAACAAAAAAAAAACCAAACGAAAAAAAAATGTTTATTGCGTTTTTCGAGCTCATGTCAAGGTTATCTACACAGAAAAAATTATCGCATCCGGAGTACATGAAATTTTTTTAATTTTGTTGAGTAGTGTTATTAACCTAAATAATGAAGTCAGAGTTGAAATTATGTTTGATCGATCGTTGATCAAAGATGATTGATTAGTCAAAAATTGGGCCTAAGTGTAGTACTGTCTAATTCCTGAATTTGGTTCTAATTAACGTACGCAATAACTAACATACTCTCAAAATACTACTCAAAATACTACTGAAACTGGACAATATGAGGATCAAGACCGTGGCGTATGCGGATGACGTGGTAAAAATGGTGTCTGATTTGTTCCCATCCGTGTTGAGCGAAATCATGAATGGGGCCTTGAAATCACTTAACGATTGGTCCACTGGGAGTGGTCTTGGAGAGAATCCAGGGAAAACTGAGGTCATGATTTTTACCACTAAGATCGAGATAAATGGTTTCCCATTACATCTCATGAAGGAATCGGGGAGAACTTCTAACAACCAGTGAGCTGTGCGCTTTCTAGTTTTATTCTCACTGACCAAGATACCAAAGTTTAATCCTCCTCGGCTAAATGGAATAGAGATTCCACTGTCAACTCACGCCAAGTACTTGTGCGTTATTCTAGACCCTAAACTTCCCTGGAAGCGTAACGTAGAGCACCGCGCACAGAAGGCAACCGTTGCGTACTACGCTTGTCGGAAAATGCTCGGAAGCCGGTGGAGTCTCCGACCGAAAATGGTGCTATGGATGTATACCAGCATAATCAAACCAATACTCTCCTATGGAGCAACGGTATGGTGGCCTGTCGCAGGGAAGATGTTCACCATGAAACTGTTGTATAGAGTACAGAGATCAGCTTTCATCGGCATAACAGGGGCAATGAGGACGTGTCCAGCTGAAGCCCTTAATACGATGCTTCATATTATGCCAATTGACCTTCACATCACAGCTAGTGCGGACTGCAGTGCCACCCGACTAAACGCTCTTGGAATCTGGAAGAGATACGCATATGGACATACGAGTATACTGCAGACAATCCCAAGAGAACTCAATATAACCACCGATTACTGCACCCCCTCATTGACGTTCGATAACCTATTCGATGTCAGGTTCCCCAGGAGAATAGAGTGGGATAAAGGGGAACCACTTACTGGTTTTGACACCAAAGTATTTACGGACGGATCCAAAATGGAATGTGGAACTGGTTCGGGTGTCTTCTCCGAAGAGGCATGCCTCAATTTATCATTCAAACTCCCAGACAAGTGCAGCGTTTTCCAAGCGGGGATACTGGTCATCAATGAAGCCTGCGCCGAACTTATACTACAGCGAAGAACAGAGTACACTGGAATATTTGTAGACAGCCAGGTGGCTCTCCTATCACTTAAATCTTACAACACTGCATCTAAACTCGTTAGTGAATGTAGGAAAAAACTTGTCGAGCTAGGCCGGCTGGCCAACGTGGTTCTTACCTTGATACCAGGCCACAAGGGTTTCCTAGGGAACGAAAAGGCAGTCGAACTAACTAGGGCGGGATCCTCTTCCACCGAACTCCATATGGTGTCAGTCGCAACGCCTATACGGTTGGTCAAAAGATGTATTTTCCTGCATTACCTTGAACGAGCGAAGACCAGATGGGATAGGACGGAAACGTGCCGCATATACAGAAACATATGGCCAGAATATAACATTCACCGGACTATCTCTCTGATTAGCCATAATCGGGGAGACATATGTAGGCTAACTGGTGTGTTGACTGGACACTGGCCAATTCGGTAATCACGCAAGACGGCCATATAATGACCACTGCCGTGCCTGCGATGATGCAGAAGAGGAGGAGATGGTGGAGCATCTCCTCTGCAGTTGTCCGGCTCTGATGAATAGACGCCTGAAGAATATGGGCCGTCCCATCCTGCATAACCTCACTGAGATACACGAGATAAATCTAGGGCATCTAATGAGGCATCTCTGATTAACAGGCTGGATATAGACACGGTACTTTGGACTGCCTGCAGTGATGTGGTATCCAAACCGGAGTCTCCAGACACTAATTGATGCTAAAATAGTATCTTTAGCAACCACGTAAACCAACCAACTAACTATTTACCAACATTGGTTTAGGATATATTTTTAATACTGGTTTGAAAGCAAAGCAAGTGGTTCACGTAAGAAACCTATTTTAATTTTGTGATTAATTTTTGCGTGATTGGTGTGATTCACGCGTGAAAGTGAGCAGGACCAAATTTTGCTCACGGGAGCGTGCGTAGCTAACAAATCTTCGTGCATGAGCGTGCGTGAGTGACCGTCTTCTTTCATGAGTGTGCGTGAGTCAAAACTTACTCACGCGTCCATCTCTAATCTGAAGTAGTAGATACATAACTGATTGGCTGGTTCTATAATTAACACTCTGGCTACTCGTATCGATAGCCAATTGCAATGTAACTAATTGCGAAAGATAACAAACATTGTTCATTGTATTTTTAAAATCAACAAGATGACCCACTTACTGGGAACACCGGGGAAACAATGTAAATAGGTGAAGTTTTTTATTGCCTCCTGTTAACTCATTAAAAATCAAAGGTTTGTGATTAAACAGTAAGTTAAGCTAAAACAAATTTCTTAATATTCGAACCTAAACTTTAATGCACTGAATGGTAAATAGCGCTTGGACGAGCAAATTGATGGGCATGCTAACACCGGTGAGTCTCAGGTAATAAAGTGACAACCGTCACTGAAGCTCATCGAACTATTAGGGTAATATGTTGTATTACTGGTCAACAGGGGTAACAAAACCAGATAGAAACCACATCCAGGTCCAACATACTCACGGAGCCCTGTTCCCTGGTCAGTATCTGATCTATAAAGGGTGACTGCAGTATGAATACTGGCGCTAGGTAAAATGTGAAACTCTGGCGGGCTGTCTTGCCAATATCCCGTAAGGACAATGAGAATACTTCAATCAAACTCCCTACTTGTTGTTGACATGCGCAAATATTATTAGGACAACGACTTACAGTTATGCAGCTGAAAATAATTTCCTATCCATCTGACAGATTGCGTCGAAAATTACAAGGCTAATATCACAGCCTTCCCGAAAATGTGATCTGAATATGAAATGAAAAAAAATCTGTGGCAAATCAATACTAGAGCTGCCATGAAGAAAATTATGAATTTGGTGTCTAGGTTCAATCCAGTCTAGGTCCAACTATCCGCATTAAAACAAAATTCTTCCCTATCGGAAGATGGTTTAACTTTTGCAAATGGCGGCAACTGTCAGTTTTGTTTTGATAGTTGTGAAGTATAAAAATGCAGGATACACGTCGGTAAGAATGCGGTGTACTCGTGCCCATTTTTTTATGGAATAAATCTTCAGAGATTTTGAAGTACTAGGTGCTGTTTTTCAAAACCAGTTTGTTTCAAATTTTTCTTCTCGTAGTCTCTGTCTAGAATTATTCTGAAGGCAGGAAAAAATAATTCCAATTGGCCGTGACAAAACTTAAATTTTCTTCGAAACCTTGCTCCAATTCAAGTTTCAGCCAAAATGTTCACGATACGATAAAATTCGAATGTGGCCGTCGGTGGTGCAATGGTTAGTGTGCGCACCTCTTTCTATCGGCAGCGGTCACCTCGCATAGTGACGGCGACACTATCGAGTATTTGGCCATGAAAAAGCTTCTCAAAATACCGTTCGGAACCAGTGTAAAACTGTAGGTCTCAATCAGTGAGTATTAAACTAGAAAGCGCACAGTTCACTGGTTGTGATAAGCGCTCTCTCCAATTCCTTCATGGGATGTAATGGGAAACCATATATTTTTTATTTTTTTAATAAAATTCGAATACGAGCTAATCCAGAATGACCCAAATGCTGGTTTGTTACATTCAATAGGGAACTGAAGTCAAAACAGAGTGCACATTTTATGTGTTGCACTGTGTTATCCATACTCTGGTAATCCTGATCCCCTTTCTGGGGCATTTGTTGTACTGTCCTGTAGTATCAATAGTCATATTCTGATGCCGTTTGTAAATCTTTACCTGCCCAATCCCAAATATGTAGAATAAACATCGCATATCTACGGACATCACCTGTCTCCTTCTGTCGACCATTTTTCCAATTGTATACTAGAAGTTCGGAATTAATATCGAAGGAGATGACTTTTTTTTTAAATAAAATTGGCATTGACTTCACTTTGCTCCATTGCCCATTGAACGAATTGCCGGCGCTTTCCATGGTCTACTGGTTTGAATTGCTGAGTAAGCTGAATTTTGTGTGCATGAAGGTGGAGGTCTATTGTCAATATTCGCTGCGTAGTGCTTCGTGAAATTTCAAGTTGTTGTTGTAACAGATTGTCTGTTACCACTCGTTCGTCCCTAGAAGATATAAAAAACCAAATTAAGTGTAATTCCGCTATGTGTCTCTTGAGGTAGCGGTGGGGAGCTGGAAAAATTGCGCCACCTCCTAGGGTCTGTCCCATAGGTCCACTGGGTGCAAGTCAGTAGGCCTATCAGGACAGTTACAAATGTGAATAGTGTCATGAGGGCTTTGTAGGCAGTGTGGGCACTGATCTAAGGTGCCTGGAATTATTCTTGATCTGTATGACTTCAGAATAGAACTCCAACCAGATCTAAGCCTGGCCAGAATAGTTCTGAAGTGCCTGGGCAGAAGCCTCTCATTATTCAAAATCGTAGGTGAGTGTTCATTAAGGACCCTGTTGCAAGAGTAGCCATTTATGGCCTCTGACACTGCCGTGTTATGCAACAATATCTGCGCTACTGCTATCGACAGTCTGTTGACGTCAGATGGAATGACGTCTTGGATGTCCGCACAATAGCGCCTGATGTCCTTCCGGATGTGACGAGGAGGTGGTTCCTGCATCAGAATATGATGGTTGGGGTGGCTGGGCAGATGACAAGCCGTAAGAAACTGTATCGTCAACAATACATTATGTTGTTGCACTGACAGTATCTTGGTCTCCTAATGCAAATGATCCACGTTCGTTATTTGTGTGAATCCAGTTGCGATTCGTAGTGCACTATTTTGGATCCTCTGCAGACCTTTCCATTAGGTATCGCCTAGGAAACAGGACCACACTAGGGCGGCATAGTTGAAGACCGAACGACATATAGCTTTATAAGTCACTTCAATTGTCTCCTTCTCCTTGCCCCAAGTTGTCCCAGCAAGGGCCTTTAGGACCTTGTTGCGGGTATGGACTTTTCTTCTAATGTAGTCCGCATGTTTCAAGAAAGTATGGAGATTATCGAAAATAACTCCGAGTAGTTTGGGGTTACGGACTGTGGGTATATACCCCCCATTGACAGAGATGTCGAGCTCTCTCCTTACTTCTTTGGTCCAAGAAGTGAAAAGGCTTACAGAAGACTTCGACGGAGATAACTGTAAAATCCGTTCCTGCAGAAAGCTAGTAACGGTGGCTAGATAGCTGTTAATCCTAGCACTTATGTCGTCTACATTTACGCCCGAGGAGATGATAGTACAATCATCGGCGTACGACACAATACTAACTCCTTGAGGGGGTGCAGGAAGATTCGCAAGATAAAAGTTGAAGATTATACCTGAACTCTACAAGTGCCTGCCTCCCATTGAGATAGCTACAAATCCAGCGCAGGAGAGACGAATTCAAAATGTCCTGGAGCAGGTTCGGGTGATCAACAGTGCCGAAAGCTTTCGACTGGTCTAAAGCTGCGACCACTGTGCGTTAAGCGGGTTGTTGAGAACGAAGACGAACTGATGTGTTCGGCGACACTCTTGTTTACAACAGCAATGTTGTCAAGAGATCGACCGGTACGTTGACGCACAGGCGAGTCGTACTGTACATAACCGATCCAGTTTCTTAAAATTGTTAGACCAATCTTCGAATAGTTGATACGTTAAGTTCACTTTTCGACTAAAAATTCGGCGAAGTTTACGAGCGTCTCACATAGACTAATACATACCTAGATAAACTTATTCTCTCATCTGACGTTTCATTTCACACTCTCATCGTAGGTTTGTGGAAATGAGAGCAATTAAATTTAAAATTATCTTACACCAGGTGGAGTTACAAAATATGTTCACTTAACTTTTTCCTGTCGTTTTGGTGTAGAACTGAAAAATTTAAATATATTTTGCACTTTTTTATTGACTTTTATCGTTGGTATACATTTGTATTGTATTTAACACAACTAGTTTGCCACAAAAACACGAAATTCGGTTGTTGTTCCTATGTTGATCGCTGTATACTATTGCCACTATCTGGTATTATTGAACCCATATTTCTACCATCCAATGTTTACTTTCCATCGTACCTATGACGTTTAATTTATTGAGCGAATAAAACCTTCTATGGTAAGTGTTATTCTATGGCGTCTCAGCATAACTTTCCAAATTTTTGTAATAAGTTTTCACAATTCCACAATTGCCACTTGCACAAAAAAATTGACACTAAACGTAAAAAGTGTAATTTTTCCTAGAGGTAGTCGAAGCTGGCATTGAAGTAACGTATATCAATCCGAGGAAAATACTCCGAACTTACTGGCCTAATGTACTTAGGCATCCAACATCAGATATTGTGAGAGCGGCACTTAAATGGAGTCCTTGGAAGCGGTACCAGGAAAATAAATATAATATAATCACGGAATCAAATTAAATCACTTGGCAGAGACAGAAATCGTTGGAGAGAATTCGTTGACGTTCTTTGTTCTTGGTGTCCTTTTAGTTCAAATTTGTGTTCCAAATAATATTAAGGCTGTTTTTTTATTCCATTAAGCTATCGCCACTTACGACTTGCCAAATAAAACGATCCACACTTAATACTACTAAATGTGGCCACATTTGCTGTAATGGGTGAAAAAAAGTGCGATACGGCAACACCTTTTTAGCCAGTGCCAACAAATATATGGTAGCAGCAGAGGTTGTTGTTGTACTTGTAAGCAACAACAATAGACATTTTATTTTCGTTCATTCGTTTCAGTTGTCAAAGTCTACACAAATACATACCAACAATATAAAAAAGTATAAAAACAAAATACATATGATTTTGACAAGTGAAGCGAAAAAATACATGGAAAAATTGTCATCAGCTGTTTAAACGACTATACCTGATAGATAATTCTACCATGATCAATATAAGTAACATTTACCGCGCGCTGTTGTGAACAATTTAGTTCCAATTTTGTTTTCAATCGGAAATAAAAACACATCCTTCAAATTTAGAGATATGAAAGTGTACGAAGTCTTCAATTAAATGAAATAATTTTAATGACCTTAAAATGTGTAAGCCATTTTGGAAATTTCTGCTTTTGAGTCTCTCCTTGATAGCATTTTCATTCGCAAGAAATTATAACAAAATTTATCTAAGATAACTTTTTGTTGCCATTTCTTGAATTTGAGCATGTGGCAACATTGTCAATGCTCAAGTCAGAATTTAAGTGGGAAATTGAAATGCAACTTAATATCGCTTAGCTTAGCCCGTACAAATTAAGCTATAATTAACTTTTGCGGGGTAAAAACAACACACTTATTGTTATGCTGTCCCCACACGTTACAACTGCTTGTACAACCTTTTGACAGTTCTACATGAGTTACAGTTGGTTTGTGACGTGTATGACCAGCATAATATTTTGTTTAAATTAATAAAAGATACGTCAGTATCAGTTATTTTCATAACAAACCCGGTGTAGAAAGTTTTTTTTTGTTTAACCCATTTTGAGCCACTGTTCGAGTTTTCGAACAGCTATTTTCAATCCAATTGTTTACTATGACGATGTGTTCGCGATGCAAAACGCAGTGATCCAGTGTTATAGGAAATTTTGTTGGCTTTGCTCACCACCCTCTCCTTTATGGGCTCAGGGAGGGGGTGTTGAAAAAACCCTTATATTTAGACCAAATTTCTAAAAGGAAAATAGGACGCACTAAAATAATTATGTTTTCAAAAATATATTACTTTTGAAGAAAAAGCTACAAATACCTTTTGTTGAGGTACCAGATGCGTTCGGTTGTAAAAAAATTTTTGCGGTCGCTCAAATGGACATTTTGCAACCTCTCGAACAGCCGATATCGGTGAAACTGTATGGGATAGCGAAATTCTGACAACGGGTTTGAGTTCACCCAAATTACCATAAAAAAGTAATTTTCAAAGCTTTTTCAACGCGTCTCAAAATGGGTTAATTTATGATATGGCATTGGAAAAAGTCGAAACGTGAAATCAAGTTGAGTTCACAAGAATCTTAGTGACATTATTCGCTTGTGCCACTAAAACCGTCACTATCATATCTTTTCGTTTAGTCTCAAGAAGTTTAGTAAACAATTTCATTACCACTTTGACGTCTAGAGATATGATAGGCAGTAATACTTGACTGTTAGTCTCTGTCAGTGAAACTGCTACAAATTAATGAAAAAAAAATTCCATACAATATAGAATTTCCCACTTCATATTGATTAATTCCATTAAGTTCAAATATTACGCTCTTAGCTTTCGAAATCCCCCACAATCTTCGATAACAGAGATAATGGAATTTAAAAACAGAAATTAAAAAACAAAAAATAAATTAAAAAAGTTTAAACGTCAATGCTTTCGTAAGGAATTTGTTTTTACTTGATAGATTACTAAGAAATAAGTGGACTGGTGGAAAGATGAGTATGCGTGAAGTAAAGTTAGGCTGCTGTAAAGTTTATTAAAATGTTGCAAAGGAAAAACGGGAACATAGTTAACTGTGAGTACCAACATGTGCTGGTTGGGATTATCTTCCGTATCTAGATTCCATTTGCAAAGCTTTCGCATGGAGTAAGTTTGGAATTTACAGCTCAAAGTGATTTCACCCACCCACTCATGTGAGAAGATATGAGGTAATACGTTTGACGATGTTGAGGGTTAATTGGTATCGCTTGAACTAATGCCTGCAGAGGTAGTCGTCAACAATTCCTTTTCTGGTTATGGCATATTAGATCTAATCGAGTGTTAGCGCTACATTTACATACGGTGCCCTTATTTGTGGCGATTAATTATAAGAACCACCTTTGAGACTAAATTGACATTTCAGGTGGCAACTTTTTGCTTATACCAATTTAGAACAACTCCGTGCCGATACCAAATTTTCAAAGACGGCGTCACTATAGAAAATTAAATTGGCGGCTTTTTTTGCCAGTGTTGTGCAAATTTGGGATGCTTATGAAATAATTGAAGCTTTAAAATTTTGATCAGTCGGCCATCTCGGGACAGTCGGTCAATTCGGCTCACATTTTAAACCGGTGATAGGCAATTTTATCGATGGCGACGTGGGCTTAAAAAAAAGTACTGGTGATGGCTACGCGTCGGAAAGTTTTCAGTCGGCTTCCGTCTGTCAAACTGCTGACTTTTTGTGTATGTTTTTATTATCGTTGGATTTTTTGGTACTCAGCAGTGTAGCATCATACAAAACTAATTGTTCGGGGGAGCTCAGCGATATTAACCCGAAATAACCTACGATTACCATATGGTAATACAAATTGTGACCATAGAGTAAATATGGGTAGAGAAAATCTTTCACTCACCAATTTTCTGACATTTGTCCTCGTGTGATGTATACGTTTGATGTTGAAAAGAATTGCTTTACTAATACCAGATAGAGGCAATGGTTCAAAACAACGAACAAAATAACAACAACGGCATTTCGTTTTATGTGTTAAATACAACACAAATGTATGCTAATAATAACAGTCAATAAAAAAGTTGAAAACACATTTAAATTTCACCAAAATGGCATGAAAAATTAAAGCAAGAAGTTATTGTAATTCCACCTGGTGTATATCACTTTTCGTCAAACATCTCTCTATCACACCGACCGCATCACGAAGAGTGTGAAAGGAAACGTCAGATGAGACAAATGGCGGCTCTACTATAAATTTACTCTATGATTGTGACGCTACATATACATGCATAACTCGGAAATTGCAAAACACAAAGTCAAAAATACACCGTTATTTGACGTCTCACATTTGTAGCCTCCCAATAAATTGATATGTGTGTAATTCAGTGTTTAATTAGCGAAGCTATAGCGCTTCAAAATGAAGTGTAAACAATTAAAGTGAAAAATTCCCGGTTTTCAAGATGGCACGTCGGCAAGTATGTACATTAGGGGTAGTCTATTTTTGTAACACCTACTTTACATGGCATAACACGATGAGGAATAGTAAAAAAATGATAACTGCGTTTTTAGTTTTTCGATTTATTTCAAAAACTTCACGCAGAATTTAAATTGAAAAAATTCATATGTTATATGCGAAGAAGAAGAAGACAAATTTTGATTTAGAAGCAATAAAACTAATTTAAGTACAAGACAAATACATTTTTATAGTAAATATACGTTTTAGTTCATTATTTAATTCATTTTTATATTATTTGAGATAAACTTAAGATTTAAACTATATTCAGATTTACAAAAAGGGTAAATTTCCTGAATAACTTTGATGGCTCTTTCAGCGCAAATATTAGATCTTTTTAAATTCAGAATGGCAGAATCTTCCCTTACCCAGTGTTTTAGAAAACACTTATGCGCAGTTCCGAATTGCTTGACGGATTTTTCCAATATTTCAAAATCATTGTTATGAAAACGGTGATCCGAGAACCAAACATCATACCATGCGCTGCATATGAATTGGCAAATTGGCAAAAGTTGTATTCTGTGTTCCGGTATTAGTATGAACGTTAAAATCGCTAGAATAGCTCTAGAATTCCATCGAGCGTTGCTGAGCGCTGGTAAAACTCTACATTTTATGTATGGGAACTTGTTGCTTACTTCATAATATTCAAAATATTGCCCTAGTTCATATAAAAATTGCATGTCATCACGCCATTTAATAGATCTTAAGGTCAACTTTTCTTCGTTTTGTTTGTAGTTTTGTTTTAGGTTTTCGTAGTTCATAATCAATTCGGTAAATATGTCATAACTGATGTTTGGCGATGTCGACTTTCCACTTAGTAACTCATTCATCACATGCTTCAAAATTAAATCTAATACATGATGTTGGCATCCAATATACTGCGGTGGGGACAAATGTTTTTCCTTAAAACAATTCTGCAGTAAACGAACAACTCCACTTTTAACCCCTGTATTAACGTTTGTTGTGTCACTAACAATCATTTTTATGGAATTCCAAAGGTTAAATTTATCCAAGACATTCCTTATTCCTTAAAAAAGTTATAGAAAGTTAATTAATGCTCTAAAAATATATTATTAAATAGAAACCTTCAAAAATTGACAAACTTTTCCCGTTTTCAAGAACCATTGCCGCTACTCTTACTTCCTTAGTTTCATTTGTTAACACCACGGCCTGCACTTCTTTCTTCCCAAATTTCTTGCCGTCGAAATGAATACACCAAATGTCATCTCTTAAGGAATTCTTATAATTTTTTTCCAAGTTCAGCGCTGCTTTAATCATCGCTTTGTGAATACCTGCTAGTGTTGGTGTTGGTATATTTATTCCTTTTTTGGACAATTCTTTGCATATTTTAGCGGCATTTTTGGTGCTTACATGGGCTGTTGTTACCATTGTCACTGCTTCTTTTGTTGAACACTTCGCATTTATTTTTCTTGGAAGAGGAGCTTTATATTCAGCAACAGGTGGCGAATGTGATTGCTCGAGAGATTCAGCTGATGATGTTGACGTGTTGAGCGCCACTTTATTTAAACACGAGGTGCTTTGAACATTTTTTCTTGAAAGGGCAGCTTTGGAGGGATGCACATTAACTGCTTTAGCTGTCGTGTACCCAACTTCTCCATTTGTAGTTGTTTGGAGTTCATACAACTTTTTGTCCTCAGTTCCTAGCCAGACACCATTTAAATCAGTTATATCACATAACTTGTTGAACGTCATTGTAACATTTCTGCCATCCGGGAATTTTAAAAATGTTGAATAATCATTTAAAACTTTTGTTATCTTCCGTTCTGCAGCTATACGTGTTATGCTCGGAAAGTTTAGTTTCGACCACAATACAATCATTTCGTTTGTAATAATCTGGCATCTTTTCTTTTTAAATTTCTCCGTTTTTGCTAATTCATTATACCTTCCTATAATCACGGTCTGTTTTGGAATCTTACACAATTCACTCAAGGGTTTTTCAATGTTATTGATTTCTCTTCTCTTATTCTTAGATTTTTCAAATGTTATTAAATTGTTTTCCCATTTTTTTGAATTTTTTAAAACTTCAGCACCACTTTTTTTAAAAGACATGGTTAATTAAAAAATACACTTTCACTCAAGCCGCCACGCACTGAATAAGAGATCGACAGCTAAATAAAAGCAACTGGCGCGACGCTTATACGAAGTTTCAATCATTCATAAAGCATTTACTCAAATTTACCGTTATGTACTTTTGTCATATGCAAAAATACGATGAATAACAGAAGAAGAGCAAAACAAAACAGACACAAAGAAAAGAACATAATCTCATATGGTGTTTTTTCTTGGCATATGTATGAAATTTGCATACGAATTTTAAATTTAAATTCTGCGTGAAGTTTTTGAAATAAATCGAAAAACTAAAAACGCAGTTATCATTTTTTTACTATTCCTCATCGTGTTATGCCATGTAAATTTTTTTTTTTCAAAAAATGCAAAAAGTTGTACCCCTAATGTACATGCATAATATCTTTATTTTCCGCATAATTTTAATAAAAATTACACTTATCGACAGGTAATGAAATAATCAATGAAATGCAAGTTTAACTTTGTAGAAATAAAATTTGTTACATTATTGTTTTTATAATATTACTCAAGGCGTTACCATATGGTAATCGTGGGGCGCCTAGGGTACATGTTTTTTTTTCGCATTTTTTGTGTTTTTATAGCATTCGTGGTGATATATTGTGTACTTTTAATGCAGTCTTTTAATAACTATAATTATATTTTGTTGTAATTTTTATATATTTTACCATGTAAAGAGATGTATCACCGGAAAAAATGCTTGATTACATTCAAGAACTCGGTGAAGCAGAAGATTAAAATCAACTAATTAACCTGCCGACAACCATTTACATTCGAATCATGAGCTGTCTCTTGTACCCATCTTTGCCGATGCAAATTATGAAGATTTGAAAAGTTTGTTGATGCCGCATTATTGACACACATTTGCGAACATTCTGCATTATATGCAATCGAACTGAGTAGGCCTAACCCAAGTAATACAGTCATCGAACTTCGAACATTCATCTGCATATTAATTATTACTGGCTATAATTATCACCCCAACTACAGAAATTTGTGGAGACAGGATGAAGACATTCGCAATAACTTTGTTAATGACTCCATGCGTCGGAACAGATTTCAAGAATTTTTGCAATGTCTTCGTTTCGAAGACAACTCCAAGGCTTCCACAAGAAACGGCAGTAATCCCGACAAAATGGGGAAATTGCCGCCTCTTACCGATTATTTAAAAGCAAAAGAGATTAAACTCATCCATACCAAGCTAAATCTTTCCTTCGACGAAAGTATGATATCCTGTTTTGGTAGACATGGATGTAAACTGTTCATTAACGGCAAACCGCTTCGATTCGGCTTCAAAGTTTGCTCTATTTGCGCTCCATCTGGCTAAATGGTGAAATTCGAAATTTACCGCGGAAAGAATCCCCGTTCAAAGGTTGAGTGTGAAGCCAAGTTTGGAAAGTGCGCTGCTTCTTTGGCCAGCGTGATAGATTATTTTAATGACGAAATAACTGGAATACAACTGAAGCAATTCGCAGAAAGCTATCCACTGGGGCTCAAAAAATACTTGAAGTCAATGGAAAGAGGTTACTCGGAATCAATTGCGATGAAAAACACTGGAGTTCGTCTGGTGAAATGGAGAGACAATAATATTGTCTGCATGTTATTTACCACCTTTGATGAAAATCCAAAATCAATGGCACATCGTTATTCAAAGGAGAATGCAGCCCAAATAAATATACCCCGTCCTTGTGCGATCATGGAGTACAACAAATATATGTGTGGAGTAGAACGATGCGATCAAAATTTGGCCCAATACCGTATCGTATACAGGGGAAAAAGTGCTGGTCAAGCATTTTCACCTGGCTGATAGATGATCCAAAGTGCAACCCATAATGCTTTTAAGGTACAAATGCAAAAGCATCTGATCCGATGCCTGCCCACAGATATGCCCAGCAACCAGGACGAGTTGTGCACACTCTACGCTATGATCAGACGGAACATTTTGTGGTCCCATCTAATCGTAGGCATTGAGCGGTGAACGTTGCAAAGTTGACAGACGAACAGCACGAGGAAAATGCTACGTCGGACTTTGTGTCAAGTGTTTTGCCAGCTACCATACAAAACCATACGTGGTTTGACTTCAAAATATGAATATTTCACATGTAATTTCAATAAAGAATTGCATTGGATGCATTATTTTCTGTAAAAACAAAAAAAAATGTATATTTTCAAAACGAAACCTAAAGAAAATCGATTTCTTCTACGTCAAAAACATGTACCCTAGGCGACCCACGGTTACAATATGGTAACGCTGGTTCTTCACGTGTTCCGGAAAAATGTTATCAAATACCGGAAAATGCCCCACATATTCGTGCTCAGGAGGTGTACGTCTTTTCAATAAAGCCTGAGACAAAAAAGTTCTGGGCATTGCCGGGTTAAGCGAGTCGTCCCCCATACAAAGTCGTGGAAAAATTAGTTTAGCGGGAAATAATTACGAGGGTTGCTGTTTTTGTTTCGGGAGCTGGCAATACCAGTGTTCCCACATGCAAACAGGAAGTTCCATTGGAAAGTTTAAAATTGTTTAGCATAAATATGCATAGAACGTTTCCACTTACGAGCACTATTGGCTGTATTTACAGTGTTGCATCTCGGTCAAAAACGATAATTTTTTACGAATTTTTCAACTTGTTTCGACATTCGGTGATGAAGCACCATCAAAAACCACTGTAAATCGCTGGTACCAAGAGTTCAGTCTCGGACGCCGTCCGCCCCTGAATTAACACGAGAGGAAATCATGAATTCGCTCCGGCAATTGAAAAATAACAAATCGGCCGACAAGTAATGACAAGTACGGTGCCGAACCAATCGCGGTAGCTTTAACGTCAATGTTCTCCAATATCTGGGAAACAAACACCATACCAGACGATTGGAAGAAAAGAACTGTAATGACAATACCTAAGATGGGAGATTTACATCAGTGGAAAAATTTACGAGGTACAACAGTCCTAAAAAAAGAATGGTGTTCCATAACATCACATGAAGGGATTGGGGAGAGGTTCTCACAATCAGTGAATGGAACCTAAAGTTTAACACCGGTTCCGAACGGTATTTTGAGAAGCTTTTTCATGGAAAGTACTCACTAAGCGAGGTGACCGTCGTCGAAAGAAATGTAAGGTGGTCTCAGCAGGGATTGAACCCACGTTCTCATGTAGAAGATGCGCGCCCACTAACCACTGCACCACCGACGACCACCAGCAAAGTCCTAGCGCTCCTAATACTAAATCGCATAACAATTTTACGAAAGGAACAGGCGGGATTTAGACCAAATCGCTCCTGTTCGGACCATACAATAACGTTGCACATACTTATCGAGCAATCGCTGGAATTCAATAGCTTGATATACTTACTGTTCGACGCTATATGGGCATCTCTATATGACAATGGTTTTCTAGAGGGAATAACAATTCTGATCCCCGAACTGTAGAACAATGCTACCTGCACTGTTCGCTTTAATAGCAATGATAGCATTTCCTTCTCTGTCGACACTGACGTGAGACGGGGCTGTATTCTGCCTCGATTGCTCTTTCTTATTCTACTGGATTTGGTAATGCAACAGGCAAACTTCGATAGCCGATCTGGTATCCCTTAGAACTTATCTGAACGACTGAATGAAATTGATTACGCGAATGACATTGGTCTCATCGCAAACCGCCGTAGTGAAATACAGGACAACTCAGCGATCTTGCTCGTAACGCAACGAAAATGAGCCTTACTATGCGTATCGGTCCCGCAAATATGCGTCCAATCTATCTTGATGGAGTCTTACTAGAAGAAGTAAATGCATTTTGCTATCTTGGTAGCACTATGACTGATCAGATAGGGACATCAATGATAGCATTAATAAAGTCCCCTCAGCTTTCCAATCGATCTATAAAATGTGGAGAGAAAATAACATCTCCAAGGCTACAAAAACTTGAATTTTTATCCGTAACATCACAAGCGTGCGCCTTTATGGTTGCACCACTTCGAACCTAACCCAAACCAGCGTGAGGAAACTGCAAATATTTACTAACCGATGTTTGCGCCAGATTCTTCATATATTCTGGCCCTATTGGGTCACGAACGAACAACTGCTTAAATTGGTAAACCTTAATACCACACGCTGAAAAATTTGTATTTGTTTGTCGCTTGTCGTAAATATAGTATACTTGTGTTCAAACACATTGTGTTTGCTGTTCAATATAACATGTTTGGTGCACAATGTTAAATGTGTTAATATATATATATGTATATTTGAGACCCAAATGTCGTTTTGTTTGTTGAATACTGCTGAAAACAACAACGTGATAGACCACAAAGAAACAAAAAGCATCAGATCTTCTATTCACGAAAACAATGCTTACAAGCATGCACTGGGTTCCTGCAATATATTGCTCGGGCCGATACTTTTCAGCGTGCATCGAGTGTGAAATAAACAAACTGAAATGGAGCTGGATCGCATAGTGACGGCGACACTCGAGTATTTAGCCATGAAAAAGCTTCTCAAAATACCGTTCGGAATCGGTGTAAAGCTGTAGGTCCCAATCAGTGAGTGAAAACTGGGAAGCGCACAGCTCAGTGATTGTGAGAAGTTCTCCCCGGTCCCCTTCATGGGATGTAATGGGAAACCATTTATTTTATTTATTTTTTAAATGGAGCTGGATAGGACACCGACGGAAATTTCTGCTGCCATCTTAGAATGGAATCCGCAGGGGCAACGAAGGCCAGGCCGCCGTCGTTCTACATGCATTAGAAATAATAATAATAATAAATAACTGTTTTTGTAATCAGTGTATTTCATTTATTGTATAGAAAACTCAACTTTATTTTATATAACTAATTCATTTCAATTCACTCAAATTCCACCTCCTGCTTGACATAACCCCATAAAAAAACGTCTGGTGCAGTCAGGTCTGGTGACCTTGAGGGTCAGCGGAAAGTAGAGTTTCTGTATATTAACTTGTTTGGGAATTTTCGTTGGAGGTCCGCCATAATCGGTCTGTTGCTCCATCTTGCTGGAACCAAATGCTGTTGAAACGGATATGTCTTTGGCGCAGTTCTGTGTAAACAATTCCTTCATCACCTTTAAATAATGGTCTCCATTGACAGTTAGTGTTACACCGTTTTCTTCAACGAAGTATGGCCCCACAATGTACCTTGATGTAACTGCGCACCACACAGTGAGTAGTTCTGAGTGCAGTTAGGTCTCATGGAGTATTTCTGGATTAGATTCACTCCGTATACGGCAATTTTGCAGCTTGTACCAATAAGAATCATTTATATTGGCGGCGGTGTGAGCTTCAAAAAAGTTTTGGTGGCGGCGACGCGTCGGAAAATGTTCGATCGGCTTCCGTCTGTCAAACGGTTGATTTTTTGTGTATGTTTTTATTATGGTTGCATTTTTTAGTAGCTAACAGTGTTGCATCCCATTTTAAATGAGGTTAAAAATTAAACTTCGGTTTCTAAAGATTAAAATTATACGAGAAATCTTCTGGGTTAGAGCGGCTTAACGGAGTGTTAAGGCGGAAATGCGTTAATCTTGTTTGCTGTAAATGCCGTATTAGATCGAAATGGGCCTCATCAGACATAAACAAGCAATTTATGAAGTTGTTATCTTCATCCATAATTTTTTGCAAAAATTCCAGACGAATAGGCAAATCCAGAGGGGTTTACTTGCTTTTAATTTGGGCTTTGTACGGAAACAAGTTTAAGACATCATGAATTATGCCTGAATTATGTCTGTCTGCCAACTCCAATTTTGCGCCAACAAGTTTCAAGTCGAAACGCTCGGGTTTGCCTGAATTGCCGATGCTACAGCCGCGATTGTGTCCTGAACTCGAACATAGCGATCTCGATGGTGCTGTATTCGCTTCCAGATTTGGCAAACCGGTTTACACACCTCATAATGGTCCATATACTTGGGGGAGTGCCGTCAAACTCTCGCCTAATTCCCTTGGGACGGAAATGAAGGACTGCAAACCATGGTACCGCTGCACTATTCCAATCCTCCTTTCGATATCCCAAGCTATTCTGATTACTCACACACAAAATAAGTTATTATATTATGTTTTGCTTTTGTAGCACGATTCGCGCGCCACCTACAGAGAGAAAATATGAAGAGTTTGGAATGACATGAAACCAAGTCGAAACTTTAACAAATCATCGTGACAGATGGAGAGAAATCGATAGCGCCCTAAGTTTACATTTGCATTGATTAAAAAACGGAAAAAATATCGAAACATTGTACTTAACTTAAGAATTCCTTATTTGCCACTTTTTCTTATGCCGCATTTAGACCGCAGTTTATCGCGACCAGGTTAGCTATAACCTTGTTCTCTAATCTTTGCCGTTTACACCACCAAATTTTAGATTAAATTGACATTTCAGATGGCAGCTCCGTTCTTAGGACAACTCCGCGCCGAGACAAAATTATCGAAGACTGCAGCACAACAGAAAAATTAAATTGGCGGCTATTGATTTTGCCGGTTTTGTAGAAATTTGGAATGTTTTTTAAATAACTGAACCTTTAAAATGGATCAGTGGGTCAAATCGGAACAATCGATAAAATTGGCTCACATTTTAAACCAAAAAGAACCAATATATCGGCGGCGGCTTGAGTTTCAAAAAATTGTTGATGGCGGCGACGGGTCGGAAAATTTTCGGTTGACTCCCGTCTATCAAACAGTTAATTTTTTTATGTATGACTGCAGTCACACCTACCAAGATTATCGCTTTTTCGAGATTATAAGTGAGATTATAAGTATACAACTAGAAAGCGCACAGCTCACTGCTTGTGAGAAGCTTTCCCCAATTTCTTCATGAAATGTAATGGGAAACCATTTATTTTAGTTTTAAGTGTCAAACTCCATAAGAAAAACGTCGATAATCCCGAAAATACATTAGTCTTGTTTGGTTTGGTTTTATTATGGTTGAATTTTTTAGTAATTAACAGTGTTGCATCAACATGTACACCAGTTTAAAATGAGGTTAACAATTAAACCTCAGTTTCTACAAATTAAAATTTTATGAGTAATCTTCTGGGTTTAATGGTGTTAACCTTCGAAATGCGGTAATATTGTTTGGTGTAAATGCCGTATACGAATCGATTCAGATTTATAATCTCTGCACGCGATAGTTGTTAAGATTGGGGCATTTGTATGGGCACTATATAAAAGCGTGGACCGAAGTGATATCAATTTTATTAGTCTGCCATGCAAACACATACTTTGGTCGAATTTGATAGTTAGAGAATTCACATAGTCTCCTAAAGTCATAAGTCGTAAAGTCATATTTAACAAATTAGTACACATGACTTATGCATGTGAGCAGCATGTTGCATGTGCTAAATCAAAAGTCATAAAAACATCAAATAAACGTCAAGCAACAAAAGAAAATTATTAAAAAATGCCAACAAGAAGCGAAAAAGATAAAATTTTTACGGTTTTGTGTGAAAAGTGTGTGCACAAAAACTTACCGAAGTAGTTTCTTCTCCTTCCATTTGTCCAATTTCCTTTATTTTTTTTTATTATTTTACCAATTACAATTAATTCTTGAGTTAATGTTGTAGAAAAATGCAAAATTTCTTCAAAACACAACAATATATCTGATTAAATAGTAAACAAAAAACAGCTGACACTGAACATACAACATAGTACACTGGAAAAACAGACATGCTCAGGTTGTGTAGTCGTAAAATATATTTACCAACCACATATTTACAACTGTTGTATTATTTTAGCATATACGATAAATACAACACAATAGTACACCATGTGAACTCCCTAAGTGTTATAGAACTGCTGCTATCGAAGCGGTTAATATGCTTATTATGTGTTTTTGGGATTGATGAAAAAACAATTCCTTGGAAACTCTTTCAGATTTTTGATGTGTTAACATCTATAGCGGCGTATAGGGACTAAATCTATCAAAGTCAAAATCTGCTAAAACCAGAATTTATGCTGCTGCTAAAACCATTTCTGCGACTGCGAAAGAGAATAATGACGTGTTAAACAAAAATGAGCGAGCAAGAGAGCAATGAAAGAGCGGTGTGGCAGGGGTGAGGCAAACGAAATTGTGTCTATAGCGTATGTTTTAACATAATAATGTATGTATGGACATGTGTCTGTTGCTGTTATTGAACGGAGATATAAAGCATAGCCATGCAAAGCATTTCATTTGCAAGCGCATGGGCTTGCCCAGTCGACGTTATGGTGACACACTAATACGTCAGCTACTTCGTACAATAATGTGTGATGTTGTGTGTTTGGCTGTTTCGTTGCTGTTGATATGGCAAACATGTGGTTACGTGACACACGGACTACTTCGGACAAAGTATGTGTGATGTTGTGTGTTTGGTTGTTTCGTTGTTGTTGCTATGGCCAAACAAAGCGAGTCATTTGATGTTCAGCATTGCCCGGTGTATACAAAAACAAGTAGAAACGGTGTTAAGTTCGGCCGGGCCGAAGCTTATATACCCTGCACCATGACAATTTACAATCACACTCTCCACTCTTTGAATTCCCTTAACAGTTTTTATTTTAGGTACCCCCCCCCCCCCAATACTAGACCCACCACCCATACAACACTCCACGGCACAGCAAGCGCAAATAAATCACCAACTTATCAGTAGTAGTAGTAGTTGTTGTTGGTGTTGTTGTTTTTTTTATTATAGTGAAAGGTACTAAGTCCATGGTAAAATAAGTAAGGTAAACGCACTAGGAATTGTTACAACAAACACAGACATTTTGTTTTTGTTTGGTGTCCATAATCTGTCAAATTTTCTTCATGGGTGTAAAAAAAAAAATAAATGGTTTCCCATTACATCCCCTGAAGGGACCGGGGAGAACTTCTCACAATCACTGAGCTGTGCGCTTTCCAGTTTTCACTCACTGATTGGGACCTACAGTTTTACACCGATTCCGAACGGTATTTTGAGAAGCTTTTTCATGGCTATACTCGATAGTGTCGCCGTCACTAAGCGAGGTGACCGTCGTCGAAAGAAATTTTTTATTTTATTTTTTTTTTTTTTTTAAGGTGGTTGGAGCAGGGAACGAACCCAGGATCTCCTGTACAAGAGGCGCGCACACTACCCATTGCACCACCGACGGTTCATGGGTGTATCTACTGTAAAAGTAAACAAAAAAGTACAACAACAAAATGCATGTGAATTTGACATAAGAGTAACACCTAAGCAACAACTATGTTGAAATCAGCTGTTCTAACGAGTTTACCTTACTCATTTTACCATGGGTAAGTCCAATAAAATGTGGGTGCGGAGCACTCTCAGAGCAAAGAGAGTAATGACGTATTATACGTACATATATAAAAATGAGATAGCAAGAGAGCAACGACAATTTTGTGAACTTGTGTAGCATATGTACGAATATAACAATGTATGTATGTATATACAAGTGTCTGTTGCTTTGCATTCTTTGACTTTTGTGGGAATAAAACAAAAAGTATTGAGCAAGAAAATAATGACACATGTGCTTGCACTGGGTCTTCAAATAATTTTAAGTATTAATATTATTTAACTGTAACGTCGTCATATGATTGAACGCTGTTTTGTATTTTCCAATGTAACATTTACGAATGTGTTCATAGAAATCGAACAGGTACCGTGTAGCAAAAAGGTGTTAACACATCGCCCGTGAGTTCGAACACTCATTGGATTTTTTTTGATGGATTAGAATTCTAATGTCTGCTTCTTTAAGTCTATGATTTCCAGTTTTAATGTTTGATTCTCATTCTTGGTGCGTAAAATTAACAAATAACCTATATATTCGTCTCATTTCATTTTCGTTTCTATTTTAATAAAATTCTGTTATTTTTTGTTTTGTATTTGGTTTATATCATAATCTTAAAAAAATAATAATAAAAAAATCATTATTAAATTCAGATTCTTTGCATTTTTTTCAATAGAACCAAATTTTAGATTCAAAGAACTTTTTTATTAAAAATCTGATATTTCCAGAATTTTTTTCCGATGGAAATAACCTCCGATTCTGAGAACTATCTCCAATTCTGAGAACTAGAAAAAATCTAAACATTTGCCGATTTTTGTCTATAGGAAAAGTTCAGGGCCCCTACCATGTAATTCGATTCTATAAGAAAATAGAACGAAAACGGATTGTTGCCACCATGTATCTCGAATTCGAATGAACAATTCTCGATAATCGGATTTCTTACTCGACTTTCGAATAAGTGGCAATTATGCAACTCGATTGTGAATGTCAAAAGTGCTCGTTTCTTCATATTTTTATTCGTTTGCAATTAAATTCGCGAAAGGGTACAGAAATGTAAGTTCCTTATATATTTTTTTCGATTTTTTAACATAAATTACAAATTAAATTGATTAAAGGGAATCGACCAACAAAAGTAAAAACACAGAAGAGAGGGCAATTGAACTCCTAAATATGCGAGAAGCAGACGAAGGACTGCAAGTAAAAAAAATCGGCGCAAAACATCCCACGACTGCTGATTACCCGACAGAGCCATCAAACGTGGAAGACGAACTTCTTGTGGAAGCAATCAATGGTTCAATACCTGATCAGAACATTTCGCCCACTTCTCCGCCTCAATGCTCATCAGCGCTTCGATCGTCTACACCTTGCCCTCCGACCCGAAACCGTCGTGTTGTCAGCGAAAGACAGTTATTAAATATACAGGTAGATAACCAAATAGACTATCAACAGAACTCTATTAAAGTCCTGCGCAAAAAAACGACAATTTAAAATCTTTAGTAAGCCAGAGTCGGAAGAAATTGCAGTTTAAAGAAAAAAGTACAATTTGGCAAAACAGAAATTCGAACACAAACTTAAAATGGAGATCGAAAACCAACAATTGAAGCGCTCAAAGCTGGAACTGAAACGAAAAATGTTCGAATTGCAGAGCTCAATAATTAATGAAATGTTTATACATATACCATTGAATTGAAAGTTATTTTTTTTTTATTATTTAGAGTGAATTTTAATTTTAAGTCAACATTTCAGCATTTCGTAGCATTTAATAAACATTGATGAATTAGTTTAAACTGGTTTTTATTTGATTTCTGATCGCTTGAGCTATTCTTGATAATTCACTGTTAGTATCGTGATATTCTTCTGGTACAGCTTCATCTTCATGCCCGTCGTCAAAAGTATCTTCGCATTCTGGCAGATCAACATTATACTTAATACAAATGTTATGTAAAGCGCAACATACATTTAAAATTTGCGCTACCTTTGTTGGCGAGTAGTGGTGTTCTCTTTCTGCAAGCAGGCATCTAAATCGACCTTTTAGTACTCCGAACACTCTTTCAATAATCGACCTCGACTTAGAAAAACATTCATTGTAACGACTTTCTGGAGAATTTTCAGGTGCATTACGGTAGGGTGTAAGTATTCAAGGTTACAATGGATATCCTGAGTCGCCTGAAATTATACGTACGTTAGTATACAACTACTTAACATGTACAGACATTGAACAGAAAATCACATTACTTACCTATTACCCATGAAGAATTGTCGCCACTTAAATAGTTATTTCTTAACAATTCTCTTTCGTCAGAAAGGGCCCATATGTGCAAGTCATGGGAAGCACCTCCAAAACATCCATTTACTGCCCTAATTACCATATTGTGGTCACAAATATGTACATTATACATGTATGTATATTATTGGAAGTTTACAAAAAATATTTTACTTAGGAATGTAATACTATGCTGTGTTTTAATTTTCTACTGAAAAATAGATGTTCATTTGTAGCTGGTCGCACCATCTGAATATGACTTCCATCCACGGCTCCGATTACACCAGGTATTCCATACTTAGCATAAAAATACCTTTTAGAACTTTGTTTCTCATATTCAGTCATATTAAAATTTATGTGCCGTGGACACAACACCTGCTCAATGGCATCACAAACTTCGGCGATACAATTTGAGACTGTTTGCTGTGCCAGTCCAGCGAACCTATCTTGACCAATTTGGTGTTGGTATCTGCCGTTGATCGCATGGACTGGGGTAACACATCCTTTAAGCTTTCCAGTACGTAATTGAAAGCTTCCTTGGAAAGTCTGAAATTCTTTACAAAGCTAAGACAACATTTTACCTATTATTTGCAAAGCATATAAAATATAACCTTACCTTTTGTCCGACAAGGATGAGATCCGTATTCCATCTCGTAGAGCTCTCCGTTCACCACGTTCGTTTGCAGTTTTAAACCACAACGCAACAGAATCCATTTGTTTTATTTTTTAAATTTTTGCTGCTCAATTGTTTGTGCACCTGAAAATCTGTTGCTTGAATAATTACCAAGTGAATTGACATTTGACAAAAAGCATTGCCAACTCAATAAAATTTTAATTCGAAAGTACTGCCATTGTGTGGCCACACTTTTTGTTCGATCCGTAAGTTTTACATGGTACCATTTCAAATTCGAATAGAAAATAACTTTTGAGTAGTTTTAGTCTTCGAATCGAGTTACATAGTAACCCCCCAGATTAGGAGATCTTTTTTCTATAGTACATAAATACTCAGATCCTAACGCCCTTCTCTGCAAACGTTTTTACGATATACAAATCTCACATTCCAAGGACTATTGGAAAAACACAAGATACGGAAAGATTTCTCTATAGGACAAATATCAGATTGTGAAAAGTTTTAAATTCTGAGGTATTTTTCCAATAGAAAGTGTGTGACTTTATGGTTTTTCTAACCTCAGATTCTGTCGACGTTTTACCTTAGAAAAAATCTCAGACTTTGAGTACCTTTTCCGATAGAAAGTTAAGGCTGCCTCAGTAAGAGTGCACTTTTTCATTTTAAAATTAAATACGTATTTTTTGAGGCAGTCATGATTTTTTTTATTGGATTGTATTATCTTAATTTATTGCAGCGTTTAAGTGATGAAATTGTGAAAAAAGGGCGCATTTGGCGAAAAATAAAGTGATGTTTCATCAAGTTAATGCTCCAGTTCACACATCCGCTATTGCGTTGGCCACAATTAATGAATTCAAGTCTGCCACTTTAAGCCTACGCCTAGCAAAAGATGACCATCGGTGTTGCAATGGTTAGTATGTGCGGCTCTTGTACACGAGAACGTGGATTCGATCCCTACTCTTACCATTCATTCAACGGCGGTCATCTCGCTCAGCGATGGCGCCACTATTGAAAAAAACCTCTTCAAAATACCGGTCGAAACAGTTGTAAATCCGATGTAGTTGTGAGAAGATATCCCCAATCCCTTCATGGGATGTAATGAGAAAAACTTTCTATCATAAGGTGAGGTGGATATGGTCATAATCAAAGAGCCTAGGGATTGTGGGTTGGTGAAGAAGAGATACAGGAAAATAATCACAGCAGGCGTAGGCTACTCCAGACTTGGCATGGTGGCCAGAATCGATTTGAACATACTCCTGTTAAGGGCATATAGCGACAGAGACAACGTTGCGGTTACCAGGTTACTTGGTTGCCCGCATCGTATATGCCCCATAATGAAAGGGGATCACAAAAATCTGTCCCGGAGCCAAGAGACCAGTAGCCATCAGTACCCTTAAGCTATCTCATAGAGGAGGTAAAAAGGGTAAGTACCCAAGTGATTATGTGCGCTGTCGCTAATCCACATCATCCATTATGGGGTGGCACTGACCCCAATGAGGCGGGTGAAACACTCATAGAGTATCTAAAAGGTACCTACCTGGATGTATGTAATAGAGGCAATGAGCCAACTTTCGTCACCAGCTCCAGATAAGAGGTACTAGATGTCACCTTTGCAGCGGAGGACCTGTATGCCATGATCAGGGAATGGAATGTCCTTATTGACAATTTGTTCTGTGATCATAAAAACATTCCAGTTGAACTGGAACATGATCCAGTCTGAAGTTCGTCATAATGTGAGGAATACTGACTGGTCCCTCTATGAAAAGACCTGTAAAAGTTGTTTGGGGTTGAGAAACATGTGTGTAAATAAGGTACTACGTAGATGAAATAGATAATGTAGCGACCAAGGTCACTATTGCTCCCAACAAGTCGCTACAAATCTCTTGCCCAAGAACGGGGAAAATAAGCCTCCCTGGTGGAGTGCAGAACTGCGTCATACAGACGACCATTTAATAGAGCCCAGTCTTCGAGAGACAAGCAGGACAGGGGTGAGTACAAACTGGAGCTAAGGAAATTCGAGGATGCCCTTCTGTAACTCAATAGAAGACACACCCGATGTCTCGAGGCTAAGGAAAATAATGGAGTCAGGCAGTACGACAATAGGTAACCACAAGGATAATTCTGGGCATTCTCTTTATGGACAGGTCAACATACTTCTACATACTCCTCATAGATCAGAAGTTGTCATTTAAACCCCTGGCTGATAAAGATATACATCGAGTGGATAAACTTTAGACGATGGAGGGATTCAAGAGTGGTGTTTACTCCCAAAGCGGGAAAAGCCCCTCGCACTGATCGTTTCTACTATATAGTAGGGAAAAGTATCCCAATACCCTAATGCGCATAATCCAAGGTAGCTTATGGACTTTGGGAAGATGGGCAGGTGAAAATGGGCTAGGTACAAACCCGGCCAAGATCGAGCTTGTCCGTTTACCCAACGGTTAAATAACCAATCATGTTGAATGGTTCTGAACTTAAGCTTGCAGAGTGTGCCAGCAATGTTAGCTTCAGACCCAATGTGATGCGAAGGGCGAATAAGTTGGCGACATCCCTATTCACCTGCAAGAGGGCTATAGGTTGTAAATAGAGGCCTTCCCCGAGGATTGCTTACTGGATCTATACAGTGGCGGTGAGACCGATAATGCTCTATGTTATCGTGAGATGGTAGCTAGGCTTGAGAAACCCACCTATTGTGCACTAGTGACTAGGGTTCATGGCTACGATGTGCATCTCTCCACTCTCACCACTCACTGATGCACCGAATGTAATGTTATATTTGTTGCAGGTGGACATTAGAGGCAGGAAAATTTATATTTATATTTATATTTATATTTCACCACCGATGGGTCGAAAACGTATGATCAGGTAAGCTACGGGGTCTACTTTAAGAAACTAGGGTTGACTTCCACTTCCACTTAGACTCATTGTACATTGCATCCGGATGAAATTTTGGCTATAAGAGATGTGACCTACTAGGTGAGTAATAACAGTCCAGCAGTCAGTGGTCTCAGTGTCTTCTCGGACAGCCAGGCGGTCATCAGGTTCCTGGAATCAGTATTCCTGAATTTAACATCTGCCTAGGCCTGCCGCAGATCTCTTAACGAGTTGACTCAGCCGTACGATATTCACCTAATATAGGGGTCAGGGTACAGATACATTCCACGAACTACATAGCGGATAAGCTGGTCAGACTAGAGGCTACGCTACAGCTTCCACAGGAATTGGGGCGTGTTGGCGGGAAATGACTTCTGTAGAAGCTGTAACCTGAGAGAATTATCTCAGATACCCAAAATTATTTTTAACATGATAGTGATGCGAATAACTTCGATTAATTTTTTATTTGGTATCAAGGAGAGTGACAAAATGGCAATAAATATCATTGTTAATCGATGTTCATGCTCATGGATGAAATAAGTGTCTTCTGTGCAATACCAGCGCAACACCAGTTTCGAGAAGTAAAGCATACTGCGCTGTACCTACCAAAAGAATGGTTATTGATTTTACAAATTTGAACTTACGATAACTCGATAACTAATCAAATTATCAAAGAAATCTAAAATGTTATCGTTTTTTTTTGCTCAGCATCTAATATCTCGAAAATTGGGCGTGATATAGAAATAATAGATTTTTTTGTGTAATACAAGATTTTTTTCAAATCTTTGTTTTTAAATTTAAAATGTTATCGATTTATTCATATATTGATATTTTACCCCCATTATTACTCATATTATTCTGTGCTATCGCTACTTCGATATTATCTCAGTAATCCTCGGTTACAATAGTTCCCTAGGAATTTAATTTAAGTCCAATTCAATCTTGAAAACCAAGTCGACGCCGATCAGAATTTAGTGGAACACACAGTTGTCAATCATTAGCATGAGCAATGGTTATCGGTGACATTTATTGTGGTTTTACCGACAAATCCCAATGTGAAACAAGAATGCAATCGCTGTTGGACAAATCCATAACTTGCTCGCAAACAATTTTGGGAATATTTGTTGAATTTTATGAGCCAGGGAAAAGTTATCGACAAAGCTCATGCTCATCGCTGAGGTTTCTAAAAATCGTTGTTTTTTTTTAAACAAATTTTCAGGAATGTTAAAAAGTAAAAAACTCAGAAACTCAGTAACCGAATTTCGAGGTTATCACAATCGAATTAGAGGTTGCCACAACCGCATTTAAGGTTGTCACAGCCGAATTAGCTGTCGTCACAACCGTATATGAGGTTGTGTTAACTGAATTAAAGGTTGACACAACCGAATTTAAAGGATGTTAGAACTGAATTTAGAGTTTATCACGTCCTACCGCATTATAGGTTATTACAACCGAATTAGAAGTCATCGTAATCGAACAAGTGGTTGTGTCAACTGAATTAAAGGTTGACACAACAGAATTTAAAGGTTTCTTCAACTGAATTTAGAGGTTATCACGTCCTACCATATTAGATGTTGTCACAACCGAATTAGATATCGTCACAAGCGAATAAGAGATTGTGTCAACTGAATTAAAGGTTGACACAACAAAATTTAAAGGGTGTTGTAACTGAATTTAGCGGTTATCACGATCTAGTCAAAAATTATTTATATTAATTAAAAACGCATTTAATAAGAATTTTTTAACATTTTCGTAAATAATTACAAAACGGAGAATTAATGCAGGGTATATGGAGTAATATCTAGGCAAACAAAATAATTTTACATGACACTTTCGACCTTTTCTGAAGTCACAGATTTCATTGGGGTTGTGTCTGTCGATTTAGGCCTTAACCGCAACCCAACTCGGAGACCAATTGATCAAACTTTTCAAAACTGTATGTAGAGAAATTTGAAAAGAAATGTGCAACTTCTTCGTACTCTCAAACAAATCTGATGCGAGGCCTACAAATACTTTATGATTACTCCTTCACCATGATGATAATAAATGACGAAGTATTAAATAAGACAAGATAAAGATATTTTAGTTTTAATAGCATCAAAATCTCACAATAGTTAAAATGTGGAGTTAAACGGCATTTACGCCGACCAAGATTAGCGCATTTCGAAGGTTAACTTGGTTAACCCACACTAACCCTGACGATTACTCATACAATTTTTATCTGTAAACCCTGAACTTTGATTTTAAACTCATTTTAAAGTGGTGTACAATTTGATGCAACTCTGCTAATTACAAAACAATCAACCATAATAAAAACATGCACAAAAAATCAACTGTTCGACAGATGGAAGCTGATCAACAATTTTCAAACGCGTCGCCGCCATTAAAAATTTTTTGAAACTCACGCCGTCATCGATGTTATTGGTTATCATCAGTTTAAAATGTGAGCCGATTTGACCGACCGGCCCGATTTAGCAGACTGATCCAGCTTCAAAGGTTTAGTTATTTCAAACACATCCTAAATTTGTACAAAACTGGCAAAACCAAGATCCACCAATTTAATTTTTCTGTTGTGCCGCCGTCTCCAATAATTTGGTATCGGCACGGCTTTGCTATATATTGGTTTATGCACAAAGTTTCCACCTGAAATGTCAATTCAATCTCAAATTGGATGGAGTAAACGGCGAAGATTAAAGAACTAACCTGGCCGCCATAAACTGCGGTCTAAACATTAGATTTATTGGTATCGGAGTAGTTTAAATAGATACAGAGTGTCTCAGTAAGAATGCACTTTTTCATTTTAAAATATAAACACGTATTTTTTGAAATAGTTGTGATTTTTTTATTGGATTGTAAAGATGGAATAAAATATCCGTCAAATTTCCCCCTCGGCTCTGATGACAGGTCATTACTCTTTTTATCAAATTTTCCATAACTTTTTCACAGAGGCGTGTATCTCGCCGATTACGCATTGGATCTCGGATTTGAGCTCAGGTATTGTTTCTGTTTTATTCGCATAAACCCGATATTTCACAAAACCCCAAAGCACCATTGTCAGGAAAATAAAATAATCCCATGATCTTGGTGGCCAGTTGACATCAGAATTTCTTGAGATACTTTGTTCTGGAAATCGCTGCTACAATAAATTGTTTGTTTAATGCGCGTTGTGTCAGGTGGCGCCGTCTTGCTGAAACCACATGTCGTTCAGATCCATGCTGTCCAATTGATGACACAAGAACTCCGTTACAATGTTCCTGTAAAGAATACCTTTCACAGTCACTGCAATTTCGTTCTGATCTTCAAAAAAGTAAGGCCCAATTACGCCAACTGACCAAACTCGCCACCAGACTGTTGCTCATTGTGGTTGCATTTGTTTCTCATGGATTGCATGAGGATTTTCTGAGCCCCCAAATTCGACAATTTTTATGTGTTCACGAGACCATTCAGATGGAAATGCGCTTCATCGAAAAATATGATTTTTTTTAAATATTTGCATTGACTTCACTTTGCTCCATTAGTGAATTGCCGGCGCTTTCCATGGTCTGCTTGTTTGAGCTCCTTCGTAAGCTGCATTTTGTACGCATGAAGGTGGAGGGAGGTCTTTTGTCAAAATTCGCTGCGTAGTGCTTCGTGAAATTCGATGTTGTTGAGTTTGAAGCCGAATTGATGTTTTCGGGATATCGGCGAAACTCTTGTTGACAGCTGCAATGGTTTCAAGAGACCGGCCAGTACGTTGACGCACAGGAGGAGTCTTACCGCCCCAAACCGTCCCAGTTTCTTGAAATTTTTTGACCACTCTGAAAATGGTTGACACAGTTGCAGTTTCTCAACTGAAAATTCTTAGTAGTTTGCGAGCGTGTCATCATAACTTTCCAAATTTTTGTAAAACGTTTTCACAATTATAACGAGTTGTTCTTTCGTAAATCGCCCATTTTTTAATAACAATGTGCGACACCAAAAAAAATACGGGGATCTGTCACGGATTCTGGTAGAAAGGTTTAAAAAAATATACGTGTATCGGCGTTTTGCCAGATCTGATCACAATTTCCGCCGGGTCAAAGTTTCCGCCCCTCGGAACTTTCCTGCAATATATCGGCATGCAAAATTATGTGTTCCTTACTTCTGACACACAAAATAAGTTCAGAAGTTTTATAGAAAAGATTCAGGTAAACATTTTTGTGTAACAAATTAACCCTCTAACTGTCACGTATAACCATAATTTTTACTTTTTTTTGAAAAAAATGTTCTACAAAAATTATCGCCATAAAATTTCACTATATGTGTTCGAACACTCCAAAACACAAATCTTAGCCCAAGGGCTAGATAGTAAGCAAAAACTAACTGCATTCTAAGGGTTAATAATGCATTTTGTCATTTTGCTGTTTCCATTAAAAATAGTCCACACAATATAATGAATTTTGTCATATTTCATCTTTTATCTAGCACTTGGGCTAAGATTTGTGTTTTGGAGTGTTCGGACACATATAGTGAAATTTTATGGTGATAATTTTTGTAGAACATTTTGACCACGCCCCCCGTCGTTTTGGAGCAGTTTCTTGCGAGTTTTCAAAAAAAAGTAAAAATTTGTTCCACAAAAATTTTTTTCTGAATCTTTTCTATAAAACTTCTGAACATATTTTGTACGTCAGAAGTAAGGAACACATAATTTTGCATGCCGATATGTTGCAGGAAAGTTCTGGCAAAACGCCTATTCACGTATATTATTTTAGACCTTTCTAACAGAATCCGTTGACAGAACCCCATCATTTTGAAAAAAATCACATTTTGTCTCACAGTGTAATCGGAATAATCATATGTGACAGCTGCCGAATTTCAGAGTTGTCACGTGCACAAAAAATACAGTAAATTTAAAAAGTGCAATCTTACTGAGACACCCATTATGATGGTATACTAACTGACCTTTATCTTGTAAATATAGAAGTATGAGATCTTCACAAATTACGACCTTGAAAACATTCAGTATTATTAACGCCTGCTTGTACTGCATGAATTGAAAATTAGTTCGATTGTAGCAACAGAATTCATTGAAAATTCGGTTGCTGCAACCTCATATTTGTTAAATACAGTGGTTGCAACCGATTTGGTAACAAATTCGATTGCTGCAAGCGAAGTTATATTAATAAAAATATTCAATTTATAATTGAAATGCAATTGTCACAACCGTATCAATTATGGCAAGGGGCTAATTTAACCGAATTTCAGTTATGGGGACTAAAAGCAGTCGTGACAACCTCAATTCAGTTGAGGCAATTGCAATTCAGTGGCAACAACCGAATTTACGGTTGTTATAACCTCCTTAGCCCATCTTAAAACTCAAGCATTACAGAAACGTCAGCAAATTTAAAGAATCAAGATCCTCCCTCGATAACGACATTTGGCTTTAAACCACGGTTTATGATTGGTACCTGGAATGTGAGAACTCTCTCCGAAATATCGAGACTCGAGCAGGTTAAACGGGTTATGGAATCCTACAATGTGGACATCCTAGCTCTGAGCGAAGTTCGTTGGCTAAATAGTGGCAAAACCCAATTACCATATGGACATTGCTTTATATATTCCGGAATTGGCGTACAACGAAGAAACGGAGTTGGCCTTCTTCTTTCGCCTAAGGCTAGAAGTGCTCTAATTGAGTATAATACTATATCTGATCGCATCGTCACTGCGAGGTTCAATTCAAAATTCCGCAGGATTTCTGTGGTACAGGCGTATGCACCCACCGAGCCTGATGAGGACAGTGCTAAGGACGATTTCTATAGCCAACTAGATTTTTCTGTAAGTTCCCTATCAGTTGGTGACAGAAAAGTATTTATGGGAGATTTCAATGCCAAAGTGGGTAACGACAACAATAACCTACAGGAAGTTATGGGAAGACATGGGCTTGGAAATCTGAGAAATAACAATGGTGGCAGGCTCATAGATTTCAGTACTCGCCATCACTTGTTTATCGGTGGAACGAAATTCCCCCATAAAAATACACACAAGTACACATGGGAATCACCCGATGCTCAAACATTCAATCAAATTGATCATATACTTGTCAGCAAAATGTTTTTGGGTTCCCTGCTGGACGGCCCCAGCGGTGGAATTTGCGAGGCCTTCCACGAATAAGGCATGCGGAATCCTTCTTTGGTAATGCCTACTTTAATAAGGCCTGCGAAATGCATGATTTTATAAGGCTTCCACAGGCCTTTTAAAAGAATGCCAGAAGACGCTGTTGTTCATGAAAACCTGTCGTTCCACATGTTTGCAATTCGTCGTTGCAAAATCATAACATCAGAAAGCCCAGTAGATAAAGCGTCTGACTATAAGTTCTAAGGTCGTGTGCAGAATTTAAAAAAATTAATTTATGAAAATTACAATTGGTTAAAGTATAAATCTGAAATATGAAACTAATTTGCATATATTTTTTTATTTTTACTTAAGTCCTTCTAAAACTACTCTTTTTGCAGGCCTTCATAAGGCCTTCTAGTAGAGAGGGATAAAAGGCCTTGCCTTCCAATCTCACGCAATGTTAAAAAGAAAGGAAGAGGTAATGTGTAGGGAAGGCCTGCCGTATTCTATAGAATGCCTTCTGGGTCATAATTTCAGGCCTTCCAGCTCCTGATTTCCGCCGCTGGGTCAAGTCAAGGCGTAGTGCTGATACTGATAGCGACCACCAACTCTTAGTGGGCACCATCCGTCTACGTCCAGCGGCTGTCAACGGCATTAGTAACAAAATCGTTCAATATAACACAGACCGTCTGCATGACCATCCACAGCAAGGATGTCTGATCAAACTCTACGAGCTAAATTGGCACGGAACAGTCAGAATACCTGGCCGGGCATTGTTCGAGTGCTGAAGGAAACTGGCAAGGGTGTCCTTGGTGAGAAAAGACGTGAGAATAAACCTTGGATTAGTGCAGAATCCAGGGCCGAGATTCAAAATTGTGAACGCCTGCACAATATGCGTATAAGATCCAAGACACCAACAGTGAAAAGGCAGTTAAGAGCAGACTTTCGGCAATCGGCGCGAAGAGTGGGACACATGGTCCGCTGCGATTACGACAACTATCGGAACAACATTGCGGAACAAACCGAAAGAGCTGCACATACGGGCAATCTACGTAAAGTAAAACTGCTAAGCGGCAACTACATCAGAAGTACTGCATCTTTAAAAGCGATGGATGTTACGAATATAATATCACCAGACCAACAAGTGGAAAGATGGCGCGAGCACTTTTCGGCACAGTCTAGTCCTCCAATTGATGAAGATCACAGTACCACTTATGCAACATACTCATGTCGCAACCCAAGAAAGGATATTCCAAAGGAACCCCCGACGCGAACGGAAGTGGAGGCCGTTCTGGGTAAACTGAAGGATTACAAATCTACTGGCCCAGATAACATTCCAGCGGAGCTGTTGAAATATGGTGCATCAGTGTTAGCAGATGTCATTACGGAAAGAGGGAGTGGTTATCACTATCCCGAAAAAGGGTGACCTAACGCTGTGCAAGAACTGGAGGGGTAACACATTGCTCAATGCAATTGGCAAAGTAATTGCGACCCTCATACTACAGCGGATCTCACCAGTGTTGGAGCAAATTCTGCGCAAGGAGCAAGCGGGTTTTAGGCCTGGTCGATTGTGTGCCGACCACGTTAATACGCTCCCGATAATCATTGAGCAATCGATTGAATTGCGCTCGCCTCTGTGTCTACTTTTCGTTGATTTTGAACAAGCATTCGGTAGTATACACCGTGATTCAATGTTGTTCACCCTGGCCAGGAAAGGGATACCGGACAAGATAGTCTCCATGATTCGGGAACTATACAGGGATGCAGCGTATAAAGTTCGTTTTAATGGAAAGGAAAGCCAACCTTTCACCACATCTGCGGGGTTTAGACAAGGATGAATATTGTTCCCCACGTTATTCCTTCTGCTTATGGACGAGGTAATGGAGGCAACCAATGCAGAAGCGCCGTCCGGCATTCAGTGGAATATGTATGAACACCTACATGATATAGACTACGCAGATGACATATGTCTTATGGCCCACGATTTTGACGACGTCAATGCCAAGCTACACAAACTCTCCGAAGATGCGGGAAAAGTAGGATTGAGTATAAATGTCGAGAAGACGAAGTTAATGCGTATTCGCACAGAACGTGATACTCCACTAACAGTTGATGGTTTGTTAATTGAAGACGTGGAGTCGTTCAACTATTTAGGATGCAAAATTACCAAGGACGAAGGCGCCGCAATGGATATAAATGATCGGATCAATAAAATTCGTGTTGCATTCCTAAACTTGCACAAAATCTGGCGTAATAAGAAGATCTCGCAGAAGACGATATTGCGAATATTTAATTGCAGCGTAAAGTCTGTACTATTGTACGGTTGTACTACTTAGAGCTTGACGAAGATCCTTATGAAGAAGGTCCAAATGTTTCTCAATCGTTGTCTGAGGCAAATACTACGTATTTACTGGCCGAATGTAATTTCTAATGAAGACTTCTAGAAACGCACAAATAACAGATCTATTGAATTCGATATACGTAGAAGAAAATGGACCTGGATCGGTCACATACTTAGGCGTCTAACATCGGATATTGCTAGAGCGTCACTAGAATGGAACCCCCAAGGGTATCGAAGGCCAGGACAGCCACCAAATACGTGGAAGCGGTGCCTGGAAAAGGAATACAACCAAACTCGACTATCCTGGAATCAAATTAAATCACTTGCTAGAAACAGAAATCGATAGAGAGAATTTGTTGACGCCCTATTTTCTTCGTGAACCTTTTATTTAAATATTGTATTTTAATTGTATAATTATATACTATTTCGTTTAAATGCATACAAGACATATATATATATATATATAACGGGTTTTTCAGCAGAGACGCTACAAAAGTAAATCGATAGGGACAGCAAACGACGCCATATTTTTTCCCGCTCTTGTGACATATCTCTTCAATAAGATTTGCCATTTCATCATGGAAAGATATACCAGCCAACAACGAGTCGAAATTATTAAAATTTACTACCGAAATTTGGAGTCAGTGGCCTCAACTTTAAGAGCGCTACGTCCAATTTAGGGTCGTTATAATCGTCCTACCAGATCATCAATTGAGCGTCTAGTGGAAAAATTTGAATCCACAGGCACAGTACCAAATGTTCCCGTGCCAGTGAGACAAAGAAGTGCCCGTAGTGTCGAGAATATTGCTGCCGCTGAAGCCTCAGTTCAAGAAAGCCCAAATGTGTCTCTCACACGTCGTTCTCAAGCGTTGGGCATCTCTGTGACGTCGTTGTGGCGAATTTTGCGAAAAGATCTTGGCCTACATCCTTACAAGATCAAACTGACGCAAGAACTGAAGCCGCTTGACCACCATAAGTGTCGTATGTTCGTGAATTGGGCTGAGCAACAGCTTGAAAATGATTCGCATTTTCATCGGAAGATCATCTTCAGCGATGAGGCTCATTTCTGGCAGAATGGCTTCGTCAATAAGCAAAATATGCGTCATTGGTCAGACAGCATTCCACATGTAATCCATGAGTCATCATTGCATCCCGAAAAAATTACGGTTTGATGCGGTTTATGGGCCGGCGGCGTCATTGGGCCGCACTTCTTCTGTGTTGATCAAGACCGGCACATTACTGTGAATGCGAATCGCTACCGTTCAATGATAACCGAATATTTTTGGCCCCAATTGGATAATATGGACTTGGAGAACATGTGGTTCCAACAGGACGGCGCCACAAGCCACACATCGAATGCCACAATAAATTTATTGGAAACCAAGTTTGGTGAACGTGTTATCTCACGAAATGACCCAGTCGATTGGCCGCCTCGGTCGTGCGATTTGACGCCGTTAGATTATTTCCTGTGGGGCTACGCCAAGTCTATGGTCTATGCCAACAAGCCAGCGACGATTGATGAACTTCGTACGAATATCGAACGTGAAATTGCAGCAGTATCGGCCGATTTATGCTTGAAAACCGTCGAAAATTGGGTTCAGCGTCCGGACTTCTGCAAGCGTGCCCGTGGTGGCCATGCAAAAGAAATCGAGTTCCATACATAATGGCATCGAACGTACTTTCACAGGAATAAAGAATTTCATTGGTATCTAAAACCGGGTTTGTTTTATTTAAAAACACTTTTGTAGCGCTCTTATTGAAAAACCCGTTATATACAACCTCTCTTCAAGCAATTAGTTCTGCGAGTGAACATTTGTTAGACAAAGCAGCCGTTGCTAGCATTACTAACTTCTAAGCCAATGTAGATTTCGAGAAATTGCATGACTAACAACAGTTCACGATTGTGCAGTAAAATAAAATTTGTAAAAATTGTACATAATACATTTTACATAAAAATCGACGATACTCGTATTCATACCATTTAAACTTCTAGGATTTGATGCAAATATCCGTCTGTCTGTCATGTTGCCTTTGAAATTTAACAAGTTCTCTTAAAAAACCCGCACAATTCTCTTAAAATTTTAAAGGAAACTTGCGCAGTTTTATTTTGCTCCGCATAGGATACAATTGAAGTGTTTGAGTGAAAATTTTTTCGCAATTGCAACAAGAACCTACGGTTAGATACATATGTATATAAAAATGATTGCATACATATATAATATATGTATTTGTATATAAGTATATGACTAATTTACTACTTATATATATAAATGTATCTCAAATAGTATAAACAACAACCGGTATCAAATATACTTTTTTTTTTTTTTACCGCATTTTAACTAATGAAGTTTGAAAGTAATTAGATTTTTTTAAAACTACAACAAAGAGGCTTCATCACTATACGATAAATCGATGATTGAACCTAAAGGTGAATCAAGGATAAGAAATTGATGGCAAACATATCTCACTGTCACAAATATAATTTTACAGATTAATTTGTGATAAATAGGATACACGTCATCATAGACTGCGGGCGGTATATTAAGTCTGCCCAGCAAACAACGCAATATTCCCAAAATATAGCCGATCATACTATTGCCTGGAAGATTAACACTATTGCCGCAAATATTCCATGGAGCGATGGATTGCCAATACGTCCAAGTGATATATATCAATAGATAATCACTATGGAAGGACTATAGAAATTTCTCCAAATTCTCATATCAATGTGCAATTACAGTTGTCGGAAAAGGTCAAGTATCTGGGAGTAATTCTCGATAGAAAACTGTCTTGGAAACCGAATGTGGTGGAGAGGGTGAAAAAGGCGTCTGTTGCTCTTTACTGCTGTAAAGGGCCGACAGGAAAGCACTGGGGACTGTCTCCTAAGATCACCATGTGGATTTATACTGTAATAGTCAGACTAATACTTCTCTATGGCACCGTAGTTTGGTGGAGGTTCCTCCAAAAGAAATATATTCTGAATTCCTTGATGAAAATTCAAAGATCAGCATTGATTGGCGTTAGTGGGGCAATAGGCACGACGTCAGGTACTGCACTTAGTGTTATCCTGAACATCTGTACTCCTGATATCATGACCGAATCGGCAGCCGCTACATCCCTGGTGAGAATCAGACATTGTGGCGTCATGATATCGGAGCATTCCGAACACGCAGAATTACTACACCGGATCAACTCTATTCCCGTAAAACCGGACAACTGTATCCCTTTTAAAATAAATAAAAAAATAAATGGTTTCCCGTTACATCCCACGAGGGAATTAGGGAGAGCTTCTCACAACCAGCGAGCTGTGCGCGTTCTAGTTTCACACTCACTGATACCTTCTACCAGCGACAAATCTAAGGACTTCTGTTCCGAACAAGAATACCTGGGAAATGTCACTGGAAGGGGACACCAGTAGTATCAGATTTTTCACGGATGGATCAAAGTTAGACGAGCAAGTAGGCTATGGGGTCCATTAACCGGATCTAAATGTAAATATCTCCTCCAAGCTACGTAATCACTGTAGTGTATTTCAGGCGGAAATTACCGCCATACTGGAGGTTGCTGAACTACTGAAAAGTAATCTCACAACCCTCCGGAGAATATGTATCTACACAGACAGCCAGGTTGCCATAAAATCCCTGGAAGCCATGTTTGCTACGTCCCTGACGGTGAAAGAATGCCACTCATCACTTAGGGTGATGGCAGAGTATTTTGATATCAGGCTCATCTGGGTACCGGGACACAGCGACATTCCAGGCAATTGCGTTTTCGGATGCGTTAGCTAGACAGGGCACTACGGCACAGGTTCTTCCGGCAAAAGAAGGTGTTAGTATGCCAATCTCTACCTGCCGTTTGCAGATCAGGCGGCCCACTGCTCAAGGACAAGTGGAGACTTACTTCAACTTGCAAACAAGTCAGGGTCCTCTGGCCACAGGTGGACAGGAAGAGGACTAAGCAACTACTTAACTTGCCGAGAGGCAGGTTATCCACAATGATAGGAACACTTACGGGACATTGTTTTGTAGGAAAACACGCCCTAAGATTGGGACATAGAAACTCCACTCTTTGTAGATGCTGCATGGAAGAGGACGAGGAAATGACGAAACAGCTTCTCTTGGATTGCCCTGCTCTGTCAGGACTGAGAAGTAATATATTCGGAACACATCTAGTTAGCACCGTAGCCGTACAGGATATTCCTGTAGGTCTTATAGACAAATTTATTGAAAGGTCAAATTGGTTGGACGACAAGTCAATAGTTGCTATGGAGGAACTGCAGGTATTACAATGGGCTTCTTTAGCCTGAGTGTGCTAGACAGCGTGCTGTCTTGCAGCCTTTTCAACCAACCAACCAACCAACCAAGCTTGTAGTATGAATTTCTCATACATTAACCAAGAACTGACAAATATCGGTCGATAAAATTCAAATTCAAATAAATGTAACTGACACTAGCACGGTCTTCAAAAAAGGGTTATACCACGGAAAAATACAGCTCTGTGATATTGATTAAAAACTCACCTCAAGGCATTGCAACAATGCGAGAATGCATGAGGGAAAAAAAAACATGGTGGAACAATTCTGTCAGCTCTTGTTTGTTTAATTATAGGCCTTTCAGCGATGTTGATACTTAGGGATCTTCGATCGATTCTAATTCGCACATGTGAATTGCAGAATTGAGTTTGTGTATATACGATTGATGATCGATCAACCGATGGTATCTGAAGATGAACTTGTCACGGAGAACGTGACTTTTTGTATTTTTTTTACGAAATGATTTTTGATGTCTTTGCATGGTTTTGGTTAAGTTCTCTTGGAAAAAATCATATTTGTATAATTTGTCTTCTCTTCTCATAGACTAGAGATTATAATTAGAGATGGTAAAATGTCGAAATTTGATCGTATAATCGGATGAAAAAAATAATCTTGGATTTCGCAACATTTTGAAATAATCAAAAAGGCATGTTTTTTTCTGCGATTCCTCAAATAAGAAGATATCGCTTGACAATCGTCTAGAAGATAAAAAGAAGAAATGCACGGAAACGAAAACATATTTTTTTAAATTATAATCTTTTGATTACGTTTTTTTAATAAGTACTAATATTATGAAACAAAACTATAAAATTATATTGAATATAAAATTGGAAATACCGCAAAGTTATAAAATATTAAAAATAAAAAAATTAAATGCATACAAAGGGAGATATTGGGTTGTATGAATAAAACGTAAGAAATATTTTCAAAACCAATAAAAGCATTTTCTTGAATTGATATAACTAAGAAATTACTCTGCTTCATCTGTTTTGGACGCAACTCTCTACTTCCCAATACTACTTCTACTTCCGGCATTGGTCAAGTATACCCTTGTAATGAATCCAGACCCGCGACTGATGGCAGTTAAAATGAAAGACTAGTGTATACAAAACCGTAACCGGTTAACCGAATTCCGGCCGGTTGACCTTACTTCGGTTTTGTGAAAATTTGGTATTTTCAGAGAAACGGTTTCGCCGGTAATTTCAAATCTATTAACCGGTTTTTACACAACTTATATTACAACACAGAATTACAAACATAATGCATTTTCCGTTGCTCAATATGGTTACTGAACCCATCAGATAGACAGAAAAGACTTTTCAAACGAATTTCTTCGCCGCCTGTCTGTAAGTTCCAGAACAAATAACAAAACAAGTACACGCAAAGAAAAAAAACGTTTACTGCTCGGTTGCCGCAACAATACTTTGATTGGTTTGTATTAATTTATTAATCGCAACCGTTCATGTAGTTCTCCCAAATAAACTCGTATATCGCAAATGTCTATCAAGTTGTTGCAAACGGGTTCTTGTTTGCATCAAACGCGTACAAAATTACATTTGCCGCAAATTTAAAAACGTTTGCGATAACTGAAATTAGCCATTTTTCTAATGAGAGCACAGATTACGAAGAACGTAAATTGCTCTTATTCTCTCATTCTGTCGACTGTCTTTATCCACACGTTTGGCACACACACACAAGCATACACTTACAAGTGATCACACACACACTTAATTAAGCTTGTTTTTCCCACAACTCGTTTACTGGAAACGCTTTTTAGTTCTCGCGAACGTTTTTTTTTAATTCGGAGTAACTACAACTCGGTTGCTGTAACCGAAAAAACAGTTGGTGGAATAATTTTTCGATTCTCGCAAACGTTTTTTAGCTTATATTTCTCATAACTCGTTTACTGCAAACATTTTTTGGTTCTCCCAAATGAAATGACATGTATAGCTTAACAGAAGTTCGTTTCTCCCAACTACAGTCCTCAAAAGAACTTCAGTTATCTGAGATTTCATTTGGGAGGAGCGAGATTTTTCTTTGCGTGTAGTATGTTAGCAGAAGCCCGCAAGACAATATGCAGTATCCACACTCGTAATAAAATTGCACAACGTTCAAAGGAAAATTTACTCAACGAAGATTTTGCCTACTTGGATAATTCAAATAAGAGAACAGAACAGGTTGAAGAATAGTCAGAACAGGTTGAAGGTCAGCCTATTTTCCCGGTGAATATACTGAACCACGGTCGCCACTTCTGATGAGGAATTTAATCGATGAGGTCGAGAAGTATAATAGGGGTCTCGTTCTTTTTGCGGACATCACTGTTCACCACACAATTTGATGAAGTACAAATATAAATTAAGGTGATGAAACACTTTTACAGCCCTATTCTGGCAAGGTTACAAAAGTCACCACGGTTACTATTTGACAGCAATGTGACAATTGTCACAAATCGGTATACTGACACATTTTTTTGGTGACAAAAGTAACAAAAATTGTTACCTGCCAAAGAGGAGGTAACAGCGCGTGACAGCTATTTTATTTGCCGGAAAGTTGATACAAAATCATTTTATAAATTCTGCAAGTAAACAATACAACTGTATACGGAAAAAATTAATAATTTATTTTGTACCAAAACGACAAGAGGGCATAATTAAATGAAGGAAAGACTTTTGTTACTTTGTCCTATGGAAATGGAGAAAGAACTAGATTTTGTGTTAGAAAGATTGAAAAAGCGCGAACAGTATTACAAAACTTTTAACGTAAATATCTCCGGTCTTTCCAGGGATATTGACTAATTACCTTTGAAAAGGCAAAGGTCTTGTGTATTATCGGAACCTGCCAAAAAATAAGTATAATAGGTAATTTTTTTGAAAAGAAAAATAAATTTTTAGCAGAAAATTGAGGTTAAAAAAGTTTTTTTAATTGGCTCCCCCATTGGACTAATAAAAATAAATATGTTTATGCAGTGATTTATAGAGCTTAGAAAGACCTTTGTAATGATTCCCATTTCAACCAGATCAGATTATAAATCCCGTATATACGAACGATTATATACTCAAGCTTTAAAGGCCTATATCTCAAGAAGTTGGACCGACCGCGGGGGAAAGACAACTTTTTTGAACTCAGCGCAGAAGCTTTTGACGTTGGTTCAATTTTGATGTAAATCAGAGAGATGGCGCTAAAGTAAATTTCTTCTATATGGCGCGGATGTGCAAGAGTAATATAGCAATATAGCATTCCAGCTGTGCCTTTGCGGTGCGCTCAAATTGCTTAAATAATATTGTATTAATTTTAATTCAATAAAACATAAATATACTTTTCCTTTTTTTACCGTGTTAATTTTGTGGAGAAAGCCATATGTTTTTGTTTTTTTTTTGTCCCTGCTTTTGACAACCTGTTATTGTCAGGTGAATTATTAGTTACGAGGTGAATTTTTCGTTGTGACTGTGTAGCCAGAATACCAGATATAAACAATGGTGACAACTTGGTAACAATTTTGTGAGTATTATTAGAGTATGTTTTGTCTCCTCCCTAACCTTAATGTTTGTAATCAGGGCAATGAGCCCATCTTTATTACTATAGATAGGCAAGAGATACTCCATACATCACAGGACTCCTTTCAGTTGATCAAAAGATGGGAGGTGTTTCTGACAAGTACAAAGTTTTATCGGTATTATAAAACACATTCCTCTCTCCGAACCACCTAATACCGCCGAGGTTGACGATCTTACCGATCAGATTTTAACAGACCACTTGAATTCGCAGTTCTGCAAATCCTGAGAAAGTCTTGCAGAATGCGTTTTAATTGGGCAAAGTCTTTAAGGACTGAGTGAGACTGGAAAGTAAAAAAATCAATGAGCGTTCGAACTCACGGGCAATGTGTTAACATCTTTTTGTTACACGGTACCTGTTCAACTTCTATGAACACATTAGTAAATGTTACATTGGAAAATAGAAAAGGAATGTTTTTTGTGCAGAACGCTCTTTTGGTATTGCATTTTCTTTTTTTACATCTGTTTTAACTGTACTTACTTACTTATCCGGCCTCGGACAACCCCGGGGGGTCAGTAACCTTACAAAACATATTTCGCCAACCAGTTCGATCTTTTGCTTTATTTCTCCAGTTGGCAATACCAAGTGTACGCAGGGATTCGTCAACCTGATCCCTCCAGCGGAGTCTTGGTCTTCCTATTTTTCGTCTTCCTTCGAGTTTGGTTTCGAAAACCCTTCGGCTGGTTCGTCTTCATCCATTCTACTGGATGGCCTAGCCAGCGCAATCGCGTTATCTTGATCCGCTTAACTATGTCAATGTCGGGATAAAGCTCATACAGCTCATGATTCATGCGTCGCCGATACTCGCCGTTGTGCACTATAGGGCCATACATTTTTCGGAGAACTTTCCTCTCGAAGACTCCTATAGATGTTTCGTCTGCTTGCGATAAGACCCTGGATTCTGCGCCATAAATCAAGACTGGTTGTATGAGAGTCTGGTATAGCTGGACTTTTGTTACTCGAGAGAGGGCTTTATCTCTAAAGTGCTTGCTTAGCCCAAAATAACATATATTCGCACAATTCTCCGCTTGATCTCAAGGCTGCCGTTGATGTTTTTATTTACGGCATATCCGAGGTATATAAATTCGTCCACTACCTCGAAGTTATAATGGTTATCGGTTATTATTAAAATAAAAAACAATATTTACCCCATCGAGATAATTGTTTTTGTTTTGTCATAAATAGAGCGACGACAAAAAGTATTGAATAGTCTCATGGTACAAACAATTGGTTTGCACTCTTTTTCCGCTCTCATGTAGAGAGTCTGGAAAAAAGAGCTTAAATGAGTCTAATTCTCTTTACAGAATATTTCAATATAAATGCACCATTTCGACAATGTTATTACATAAAATAATACAAAAAGCATAAGTGTTTCAAAAGGCATCAATGTTTCACATCAAAATTATGAATGGACCAAGTTATGACAAAAAGAGACTAATACTTTTTGCTTTTGAGTGATACATGAGTTCTCTATACTATTCAATACTCTTTGGCGACGACGACCTGCTTGTTGGTTCGCTACCGCTACATCAATACCATCATACTTATTTTCAGGCAGAGACTACTGTTGTACAACAACCACGTATGTGAGGCTAACGCTGTGTGTTATTTGCATGTGTTCACTTTGATAGATTGCCCTACCCGTGCCTATAGATTTTAACACATCAATAATACAAGAAAGAGGTAAGATCCTCAGAGAGGAGAAGGTATTGGAAACATTTCTACGAAGCCCTTGAAAACGCATCTGAGACTTCCAAACTGCGCAAAGTCCTCTCCACGACTCCCATATCTCTAGAATATCTGAAGGAACAAACCAGGCGATGGGCGACATTAAGTGCTGAATCGATAGACCTCCCGCTTAATATATACTTTCCAGGAAACTGGTCCGAAAACATGACTCACAGAACAACTACGTCATCTCGCAGGTTGCGTTACATATCTTAATAAAAGAAACACTACACTGGGCAATAGGTACTTTTAAGCGCTACAAGTCACCTGGATTCTGAAACTTTATATGAGCTGGATCAAGCTATTCTAAATTTCCGTTAGATGGAGAGAATCCAAATTCCGAAAGCGGAGAATTCATTGCATATTAGTCCTGAAGTCTTTAGACCAATCAGTCTGTTGTTGACTCATATCTGCGAACGATCGTAGGTACTTCCCAGCTGTTCGCATGCCACCCCTTTTACAATAAACGAAAATCGACGGAAACAGCTGAGCACGCTTTAGTGAGTTTCAGAGATAAATCTATTTACCTGAAGGAACACACTCTACACGCACTTGTCGATATAGAAGGTGCCTTTAACAACGTCTTTCCGGGATCGATAAAATCAACTCTACCGGCACTTTGAGTTGATCAGGAAATCATTAATTTTATATATGGATTGTTTAGGCGAAGGCGCATAAACTCGTCTCTGTGTCACACGCACGACTTTTACTCGAAGGTTGAATAAATGGACACCCCAAGCGGAAGTCTTATATCCATTTCTCTGGAATTTAGCTCTGGATAGTGATTTGCTGGAGTTGGAGGGTTTAGGTTGCACAGTCGTAGCATTTACTAACGACCTGGAAATTGCTGTGTAAGGTAAATACCATTCCATATGCAGAGAATGAACTGGATGTAAAAACGGAGAAAACCGAGCCTCTACTCTTTACCAAGAAACAGAGGCAATTGTCTCAATGTGGTAGAGCTATTTGTCTAAAGGATAGTGCAAGATATCTGGGTGTGATTCTGGACAGAAAGCTTTGTTTTAAGTCAAACACTATGGATTGTATCAGAATAGCCAAAGTTTCTTTATATTCGTGTAATAGGACCATCGGAGGACGACACGTGCTGTCCCCGAAAATATTTTAATGTAAATATACAGCTGTTATCCGCCCGATGTTGGTTTATGTTATTGTCATTTGGTGGCCGGTACTGGCTAGAGAATGGTGATGGTGGGTAGCACGGGTGCCCTTTGCACAACCCTAACGAGGGGTTGGAGGTTGTCCTCCACATACATAGAACCCGTAATTTTTCTGGAAATAAAAATGGCTGAAGCGTCGACAATCAGCCTAAGACGTCCTTCGTGATGATTCACAAACCCATATGGGAACGGGACGATTCGAAGGAAACTGCGGCAATCCACAATATAAGTCGATTATAACACTTACTTCTACCTTTGAGGTTCTAGTAGCTGTTTAGGCTCCTCCCCTGATAGCTCCAAACTAAATGACAAAGTAGGGGTTGGAATCTATGCGAATAAGCTGGAGTAAGACCTTTCACAAAGACTACCAGATGATTATAGTGTCTTCAGGCAGATTTCGTGGCAATCGGAGAAGGTGCCAATTGGCTGGGACGAAACGTCATCAACATCTACTCTGACATTCTGTATTTCTGACCTGAAGAACTGCGCATCTGTAAATGAGATGACCATGCAGTTCCATGGGAAACCTAACCAAATCTGGGTTGACTCATCTATATACATATTGACATCCATACAACTAGTCCTACGTCTACTTTCAGCAGAAGTGTATTTAACACTTAAATTAACATTGAAATAAACAAAGAAATCATGTAACAGCAAAGCAAGTAGATTGTTAAACAACGAAATATGTTCTTTATAATTGTTTATAAAATTTGTATAGATTTTTATAATAAAGTCAATCTCAATATATAAATAGTATAAAACGTATACACGCTGAAAAAACGGCCTCTGTAACATATTCTCCCAAAAATGTTCTGCAGGAACGATGTATATGTTTGGAACACACTTCAAACACTTATATGTTTGCAAGTCCCAAACTCAGGTGTATTTAAATGCAAACATTATCATGTTTACTTACAAATATGTGTGCTTTTACGTGGAAACATATACGTACTTTATAATAAACATACATATACTTACGTGGAAGCATTCGCGTGTTTCCCCCAAACTTCCATATAGTTACGTGGAAACATATGCGTATTTTCTCCCAAACATAGTAATAATTAGAGACGAATTGTTCTTTCTTTCTTTATTTATTATTATTAATTTTATCAATATATATCCACATTTACTTGTGTAAATAATTAATACAAAGAATTAAAAGATTTAAATGATTTTTATATTTACTTGCATTGAATGCATTATTTGTTTTGTTTTGAATCTGCTGCTCTGTTGCTTCTACTTTCTTTGTTGTCTCTCACGTTTTTGTTTTCAGAAGGTTTCAACTATGCCTTGGTTATCACTATGCGTTGGTACACGAACGATATTCTTATATACAAATATAGTTCATGCAAGACAAACGTGTATTAAATACTTGTGTTTTTTATTATATTTCATAAATGGTCCGTCATTCCGATTTTTTCAGTAGAGGCTCGGGCAGAAAAAGGGATTCACATTGTTGCCCTCTCCAGTTTCTTTCTACCAAATCGTTTCTCAATCATTTTTTATTTGTTGAAAGAATCTTCCACAGCTGCCAGTTTTCGTGCGGTCTAATAAGGGGGGATTTTTTTGCTATTTGGTTTTTGAAAATTGAAAAAAACACAGAAAATTTGTTGCGAGTGAATGAAATAATTTTTTTGGATCGATTAAATCAAAATTTAATATTTAAAGATTATTTCATGCAAACGTTGCTCACGGCTACGCTTGACGTGGTCCATTCTGAAAGTCCAATTTTGGCACACATTTTTCAAAATTTCGCGTAATGTTGTCTTCCAAAGCAGCAATCGTGGTTGGCTTGTCGCTACAGACGAGGCACTTCACGTGCCCCCACAAAAAATAGTCTAGTGGGGTCAGATCGCACGAACGAGAATGCTAATTGAGGGTACTACAATGTTGGATGAATTGCTCATCAAACTCGCCTCTCAATTGGCTAATGGTATCGCGTGCAGTGTGGCATGTGACACCGTCATTTTGAAACAACATGGCAACCAAGTCCAATTCTTCTATTTCGGTGGGAAAAAATGCCGTGATCATTGAAAAAATGCCCACACGCTCCAGTTTTCGTTTGCATCAAACGAGTACATTATTACATTTGCCGCAAATTTAAAAAACGTTTGCGATAACTGAAACTAGCCATTTTTCTAATGACAGCACAGATTACGAAGAACGTAAATTTCTCTCATTCTCTCATCCTGTCGACTGTATACCCAGTCTTATCCACTCGTTTGACATACAAACTCACACATACACATAATAGTGGTCACACACTCTAAAGCGCCTATTAGACGGTCATACCTGGTATGATACGACGGTATGATGAAAAAAATATGTTTTGCTATTACACTATCATACCAAGCTGACATATATCAGTTTGAAAGAAACACCGAAGTGTGAGGTTGTTTGCGCAATGCATTTATTTTTTTTAACACTGTCTATTGTCGCTTCGGCTTCCACTTCTTTTAATTTATTTAAAAGAATTTCGTATGCTTTTTGTTTCTTTTGCTTATTGTGGTATATTTCGCTTTTGACATTCCACAATTCTGGGAAATGCTCATAAAGCGATAAAAACTCACGTAAAAACCCGCGATCTAGCCACGCCATCTGTCCACTTTGAATGCTTAACAACAAATGAAATTTCTTATTGTGATTGACACAAGAGCTATTACACGAGTATGATGGTATTAAAAAATATCAAAAAATTTTGATATTCATCATACCTTGTTGACAAACAAGTATTTTTGCCTATTACACGAGTATGATCGCATACCGCTCTATCATACCAGGTATGACCGTCTAATAGGCGCTTAATGCAAGCCACAGACGATACAACCGTTGGTACAACTTGAGGCCTTGTTGTCGTATGAAGTTGTGTCTCGGTTGTACGAAAAATCAAAATTTTTTGATATTTGGCAAGTTGTAACGCGTGTGGGCATCTCATGCAACTTCGTTCTTCATTTTCATTTTGACGTTGAGGGAGAAGCATCACTTTGCAGTGCTCGTAGTGTCGGATAACATTATTCTATTTTCTTCATCGATAATAGCGCACACAATTGTATCCGGTGCCATCTTAACTCAAAATGAATTGTTTGCAAAATGAAGTTGTACAAAGAGGTTGTAGACAAAGTTGTATCGTTTGTGGGCAAAACACACAACCTGATTACTCTTCGAGTTGTACCAACGGTTGTAACGTGTATGGGCAGCATAATGCTTTTACCTTGTGAATAAAGGGGTTTTCAACAGAGACGTTACAAAAGTAAATCGATAGGGACAGCAAACGACGCCATATTTTTTCCCGCTCTTTTGACATTTCTCTTCAGTAAGGTTTGCCATTTCATCATGGAAAGATATACGAGCCAACAACGAGTCGAAATTATTAAAATTTACTACCGAAATTTGGAGTCAGTGGCCTCAACTTTAATAGCGCTACGTCCAATTTATGGTCGTTATAATCGTCCTACCAGATCAACAATTGAGCGTCTAGTGGAAAAATTTGAATCCATAGGCACAGTACAAAATGTTCCCGTGCCAGTGAGACAAAGAAGTGCCCGTAGTGTCGATAATATTGCTGCCGCTGAGGCTTCAGTTCAAGAAAGCCCAAATGTGTCTCTCACACGTCGTTCTCAAGCGTTGGGCATCTCTGTGACGTCGTTGTGGCGAATTTTGCGAAAAGATCTTGGCCTACATTCTTACAAGATCAAACTGACGCAAGAACTGAAGCCGCTTGACCACCATAAGCGTCGTATGTTCGTGAATTGGGCTGAGCAACAACTTGAAAATGATTCGGATTTTCTTCGGAAAATGATCTTCAGCGATGAGGCTCATTTCTGGCTGAATGGCTTCGTCAATAAGCAAAATATGCTTATGTCATCATTGAGTATGCCATGAGTCATCATTGCATCCCGAAAAAATTACGGTTTGGTGCGGTTTATGGGCCGGCGGCGTCATTGGGCCGCACTTCTTCTGTGTTGATCAAGACCGGCACATTACTGTGAATGTGAATTGCTACCGTTCAATGATTGCCGAATATTTTTGGCCTCAATTGGATAATATGGACTTGGAGGACATGTGGTTCCAACACGACGGCGCCACAAGCCACACAGCGAATGCCACAATCAATTTATTGGAAACCAAGTTTGGTGAACGTGTTATCTCACGAAATGGCCCAGTCGATTGGCCGCCTCGGTCGTGCGATTTGACGCCGTTAGATTATTTCCTGTGGGGCTACGTCAAGTCTATGGTCTATGCCAACAAGCCAGCGACGATTGATGAACTTCGTACGAATATCGAACGTGAAATTTATGCTTGAAAATCGTCGAAAATTGGGTTCAGCGTCTGGACTTCTGCAAGCGTGCCCGTGGTGGCCATGCAAAAGAAATCGAGTTCCATACATAATGGCATCGAACGTACTTTCACAGGAATAAAGAATTTCATTGGTATTTAAAATTTTGTTTGTTTTATTTAAAAACACTTTTGTAGCGCTCTTATTGAAAACCCGTTATATTTTGGATGGACAATTGAGGCGTTGAAGTTTGTTGCGCTGTTAGTTGTTGTTGTAGTAAGTAAATCAAACTTTATGCGTTAAATCAAATCATAAAAGTTGAATATTTACACAAAAAAGGGCATATGGAAGCCAAAGAGCATTTTAATTACAACTCGGTTGCTGTAACCAAAGAAAAAGTTGGCGGAACCGTTTTTCGTTCCTCGGAAACGGGGGTTTCAGCTTATATTTTTCATAGCTTGTTTACTGCAAACGTTTTTCAGTTGTCGCAAACGTTTTGTTTTAGTTTAAAGCAACTACAACTCGATTGCTGTAACCGAAGGAACAGTTGGCGGAACCGTTTTTCGTTTCTCGCAAACGTTTCTTTTCAGCTTATATTTTTCATAACTCGTTTGCTGCAAACATTTTTCGGTTCTCGCGAACGTTTTTTATTTTGGAGTAACTGGAACTCGGTTGCTGTAACCGAAACAACTGTTGGCGGAACCGTTTTTCGTTTCTCGCAAACGTTTTCCATCTTATATTTTTTATAACTCGTTTGCTGCAAACATTTTTTGGTTCTCCCAAACGAAATAACATGTATGGCTTAACAGAAGTTCGTTTCTCCAAACTACAGTCCTCGAAATAACTTCAGTTATATGAGATTACATTTGGGAGCAACAACTTTTTTAATGTTATCCACATTTGTGAACTAGTTCTGTGATCGCAATTGATATAATTCGTAATTTTTACATGCGATTTCTTCAATGATATCCTTCAACTTCCTCCTCTTAAATCTAGCGCTGCAGGATTGTTCAAATGACACTCTTGATTTTCTTGGGCTCCCTGCAGTGTTTTGAATTGTAGCTTCTGAATCTAATTATATCTGTCTTTGCTCCATTCAATTTCTTTGTAGCGCTTCTTTAAACTTTCGACGTGAACAGAAAAATTCTTTTGTAGTAACTCCAATTGAATTTCGGTGTCGCAGGAATTTAGGTTTACTTTACTTTGAACCTTTTCCCCTTTTTTGTTTCTAAAATATTCTTGGGCCAATTTGACGACAGTCACCGCGCTTAGTGACAGCTACACTATCGAGTATTAAGCCATGAAAGGCTTCGGAATTGGGTCGTAGTCGGTGTAAAAATGTATGTCTCTTGAGTAGCGTTCAACTGACCATTCAAGGCGTAGCAGAAGAAGAAGATTTCTCATACCATGAATTTATGTTGGGAATGTTTTTCAAAATCCTATGTGTTTCAAAATCCTATCTAAGTATTTATATAATCCAAATATGGAATTTTCTTGGTTTAAAGCTCGAGATTTCAACAATTTAACTGTGGTCCATATTAATGCATGTTTGACACTTATTAAAGTCATAAAGAGCCGAGTGTGCAGCTGTAGCGGCAGATTTTGTAATTGTTTTGATGCAGTACTTAGCTTCAAACTGATTCCTTCCTCCCAGATTCTGTTCATTGAATTTCAAGGAATCTCTTCAAATTTACATTTACCAGATTAACAGAAAACAAATTTAGGGAAAACTTTAAGCCACAAAATTCTGTTATAATCTCAAATCATAATCTCTTATCACTTCTTCTCCAAAATTCTCTTAAGTTCAAGCAATGAGCAGCACAATCACAGAGCACGAAGGAACACTCCTCTCAAACATTGGAGTTTAGTTACTTTCACAGCCATCATCCATCTGCAACTGCAGTCTTGGTCAAAACTCAAAAAATGAAAAAGATTAAAGGATTCAAATCTTTATAAAACTTTATTAAATACTTGGAGCATTTATGCTCACTACCTTTAATAACAGACATGTTCAGATATAGTTTTGTACATATGTATAACTGGGGATACATACGTATTTACATGCAGGAGATGTGTTGTGGAGTTTTCCATTCTCATGGAATTTCCTGCGTCTTCACCGTGGACTGCATTAGATGCTGCATTCTGCATTTATTAATTTCCGTTTAGTCGAAAAAGGATTTTTCAAAATGACACTCTTTTTCTTTCCTCTTGTGGCAGAACTAGGATATATTTACATCATTCCATATATATATATTTGGGTATAGACGGACATTCACAGACAATCATGTGTGTGTGTGGAAATAAAAACATATACATATGTATTTGTGTGTGTGAGTAAGTATGTATTTCTGTAAGGATTAGGAAACTTTTTGTTTTTTTTTGTTTCCAAAGGATGATGGAAAGTATAAAGTAGAGTTATTTTTATCCTTTGTTTTTTTTTTTTTTTGGTGGAGTTCCGGCTGACGTATGAGTTATATTAATTGGATTGCGAACATGCATTTTCACGAATGATTAATGGACAAATTTTTAACAACTTCAATTTTCGACGTTTAGAAGACAATGGCGGCCACACTAAGTGTTGGATGGGGTTTAGGAGCTGATAATGCATTTAATTCACATCAGAGAAGGTTTAAGTAAACGACTAACATACAGTTTTTGGGAAGTAGTTAATCGGCGTTTGTTGGTTAATCATGGTTTAGTGAACGAGTGTTGGTTTTGGTACTTGGTTTATTTAAATTAAACTTCGTGTTTAGTTTAACTAACTATCCAAGAACCAGCACTAACTAATCTAAGTTTAAAAGAGGGTTGTGGATGATCAGGATAACGAGGTTATCTGTCTCGAAAATATAAGTTAAAGACGTGACTTCCAATTGCCATAGATCACACTTCAGTGTGCTGTGCCCCTCCTATGTTTAGACTCATTGAACCAGATCTTATGTACGAACGGTAGGGCAATGCTTAGCATGCACGGCTCTTGTACAAAAGGATGAGGCTTCATTTTCTGGTCATCTTTAATTGTTTCGTCGAAGGCCATATTTTTCTTTTGTGGTGACATTAGTATGGAGTTATTACACGCTGAATAATAATGTCCACAGCAAAATATAAAGGGGTTTTCAACAGAGACGCTACAAAAGTAAATCGATAGGGACCACAAACGACGCCATATTTTTTCCCGCTTTTTTGACATTTCTCTTCAGTAAGGTTTGCCATTTCATCATGGAAAGATATACGAGCCAACAACGATTCGAAATTATTAAAATTTACTACCGAAATTTGGAGTCAGTGGCCTCAACTTTAAGAGCGCTACGTCCAATTTATGGTCGGCTCATTTCTGGCTGAATGGCTTCGTCAATAAGCAAAATATGCGTTATTGGTCAGACAGCAATCCACACGTAATCCATGAGTCATCATTGTATCCCGAAAAAATTACGGTTTGGTGCGGTTTATGGGCCGGCGGCGTCATTGGGCCGTACTTCTTCCGTGATGATCAAGACCGGCACATTAGTGTGAATGCGAATCGCTACTGTTCAATGATAACCGAATATTTTTGGCCCCAATTGGATAATATGGACGTGGAGAACATGTGGTTCCAACAGGACGGCGCCACAAGCCACACTGCGAATGTCTCAATCAATTTATTGGAAACCAAGTTTGGTGAAAGTGCTATCTCACGAAATTGCCCAGTCGATTGGTCGCCTTGATCGTGCGATTTGACGCCGTTAGATTATTTCCTGTGGGGCTACGTCAAGTCTATGGTCTATGCCAACAAGCCAGCGACGATTGATGAACTTCGTACGAATATTGAACGTGAAATTGCAGCAGTACCGGCCGATTTCTGCTTGAAAACCGTCGAAAATTGGGTTCAGCGTCTGGACTTCTGCAAGCGTGCCCGTGGTGGCCATGCAAACGAAATCGAGTTCCATACATAATGGCATCGAACGTACTTTCACAGGAATAAAGAATTTCATTGGTATCTAAAACCGGTTTTGTTTTATTTAAAAAAACTTTTGTAGCGCTCTTATTGAAAAAACCTTTATCAGGAACCATGTACATTAGGGTGTCCCTTATTTTTGGACGTAATTTTTTTTTGCGCAAACCCGCAAAAAAGTTTCGAAATAATCTAAGAAGCCACCAGAAAATATTTTACTTTGATATAAGAATGGTAACTCGTGGCGACTTGCGATTTAGTTCAGTTTTATAAGTATGTGCAATTTTTGGTCAATATTAGTATAAGTTTCATATCATGACATAATATTTTTACGAGAGCTTTGATTATTATATCATGACGCTAATTTAATGTTAATGAATTTAGTCTCCAACTGATGAAATGAATTGGACGCACATCATGATATAAACTCCTCAAGTGGGACTCTTTGTAACTTTACGGAAGAATGCGGTCTTATAGCTTTCGTTTAAATTTCTTTCACAAAAATGAACTCACTCGTATATGTCTCTCTAAAAAGGTGATTCCCCTTTCTGCTCAACTGCCAAATTAATGTCTTGTTTTCGATGGTAATTTGCCATTTCAATAGTGTGTTTCATAAAGTGCGGTGACTGAATTAAAAAAAATTGCCGTCGAATTACGAAGTGTAAAACAAAAAATTTTTCTCGTCGGAATGGCTTGCCAACAAATTGATGGTGCTAAACTACCATCTAATAGACAAGTTCTCGCTGTGCTTTTTTACAACATTCGCGATGCCAAGCTCGATGTTAGACAAAGTGCAAATCTAGTAATTAGAGAATGTGTAATTTTTTGGGAGAAAGCAAGAATTCCTACGAAGGCAATTCCGAACTGTGTCAAGAGCTTTTTGATAAATATATACTTTGGAAAATGTTGCAAAAAAAAAAAATTGTAATAAAAGTCTCGATATTTATAGGACCCGTGAAAATGATTTTGAAAGTGATCTTGATAACTTATTTGATATTGCTCATATTGATGCCCTTGAAATTATAAAAATAGAAGAGGATAAAGCATTTTTGAAGCTACACAGAGAGCCGGGTAGACCGGGTTGCTTTGCTGGCATAGACAAAAAGTTGGCAGACAAAGAAGAAAGATCCAGAAAAAGATTATTACACGTAGAAACAAGAAAATTAAGGCAACAAGAATTTTCGGCAGTTGCATCGACTTCTACATCAAATGTTGAATACAGACAAGTTTCAGACGAGGACGAAATAATTAGTTCTGATACCGAAGATCCACAATATCCCCACGACGACGAAATCCTGCCAGAGACAAGCGCAAGTTTGCAGAGTGACAGTTCAAAAAGAGGAAGAAAAAATCTGACAACACCCAAGGTAGTCGCAGATTTAGACAGGTGCCAGCTAAGTATAAGAGATACCGTGTATTTATTCAGGCTATCGTAGAGGCACTGAATGTGAGATGTGATGAATTTTCAATAAATAAATCTTTAATTCAACGAATTCGTACACAAATATGAGAAAATCCCGGGCAGAAATTATAAAAAGTGACTTTAAGAACAACGTACCTGATGTCGTAACCGCCCATTGGGATGGCAAACTTTTACCCGGCTTAGATGTAAGAAGCTCAAAAGAGGAGCGGCTGCCAATTACAATTTCTCATAACGACAAGGAACAACTTCCTGCAGTACCAAAATTGGAGAGTTCATCTGGTAAACACCAAGAAAACGCTATTAGAACAGCCCTATACGACTGGAACCTCATTGACAAGGTGCAAATAATGTGTTGTGATACAACATAAACGAACACTGGCCGTTTTAATGGTGCTTGTGCTTTTGTCGTCATCATATTTATGAGCTAGTGCTTAAAAATCTATTTGAAGCCAAGATTAAGCAAAATATTCGATCTCCAGAAATCCAATTTTTAAAACAATTATGGCGAGTTTTGCAGTCAGTGGTGATCTTCGTTTCTTAGTTAAATTGTGGTTAAACATGGAATTGTGTTTTTTAGTCATTGTTTAACTATAATTTAACCACCCAATGTTGGTTGGTTAACTTATAGTCAGAACCATATTATTTTGACAATCAAATTACTGACTGTCAAAGTGAGAAATGAAGATTGTATAAAATACATGTTTCAGATTTGCGTATTTGTACACATACGTTGAGTCTAGATCGTTAAATTGTTGCTCCTATATAGTTTTTTACACCTTTTTATTAAAATGACTTCGATTTTATGCATCTATTTCTTATTTTACATAATTCCATTTTGTTTGTTCCTCTTTGTTTTCTTGGTATTTATCCCAAAACACACGTTTTTTCCAATAAGAATACAAGGGTTGCCATATTAGTTGACAATATGGCGACTTACATTAACTCACCACTGAAAAACAAACTGCAAAGTTAACCTCTAATTAACTTAGAATTAAGATTAAGTAATCCAATAGTTAACTACCCACGTAAAAACTTGCCATTAGAGACAATTGGAAAAATATCGATTCAAATAAGATTGAACCATGCATCGATTTTGTTAGAAAGCACATTCCTGATGAACAAATTTTATCCATCTTAAGGTTTTATAAAGCAGCAGTGAAAAAAAACTTTTATAAGGGGAGATTATCGTGAATTAATCGAACTATGCGTTGTGTGGTTTTGAATGGAGATCCAGAAAATAAAATAAGAATCAAGCCGCCCGGAGCCTTACACCAAGCACGATGGATGGCCAGAGCGATTTATTCATTAAAAATATGTTTGCTCCAGTCCCAGGTCAACATAGATGCAAATGATAAAAGTGCTCTGCAGGACAGTTGCTTATTTCTTGCGATAATTTACGTAAAGCCATGACTCGAGTGTACAGAAGCTGTAAAAGCACCTAATCAGAATGAAAGCAGTCAAAGTCTATAATGAAATAGACGAAACAATTTCGAATGCTGCTGTAAGTAGGTTTTGTAAGTATTTATGGTATTTAAGTGGAAAGGCAATCATTTTATCACTTTTTGATGACGAAGTGGATGATTAAACTTCTGCATCAGTGCGTGTAAGTAGGAAAGCAATGTGTAAGTAGCGACAACAATCACTCTGCACACAATCGATAAATGTCTTTGGTTAGTGACTTGTGTAAATACACACCGCAGTGGCTTAACGGGCTAGACGCTGCTGAAGATGATGCTTGATAAACATCGAAACGATCGTGAGTTCGAATCCCACCCGCGGCATTTACATTTTTTTCACTAACCGGAGAAAACATGATCTCTTACAGTCTTAAAGGAAATTACAAAAACAAATATGCTTGTTAACTTAAACAGGGGGAAAATATCGGATTTTAACAAACGATTTTAACAAGGAGCGACGAAATGTCAGAATCGTTGTTTGGTGAGTCACATTAATTTTTTTTTTACTTTTACCTTTGTGTTAAATTATATTTTTTTTTTCAATAATTGTCCGGTTCAAGATCAATAAATAAATATTAAAAAGAAATATGTGAAATTGATCATTATGGTGGATGGTTGGGAATATAGCTATTTCAATGCCCTCCCAGGCATATCATCAGCTCCATTCTCCACAAGTATTTAGGTAACTATATCATCACACATTATAGGGATAAACAAATATCAAGTAAGCGAGAATTGTCTAAACTCCTACTTGTGCGAAAACATCCACAGCAATACTTTGCCATAATCGTCATCGAAAGCCATTACATAGATGTTGTTGTTTCAAAAAATATTTTTTTGAAAAATTAACACTGAATGTTTCTATAACAACCTTTCTTTATTTCAGCTAAAACACTGGATAGTTTTGTATCAAATAAGAGTAAAGTTTTTCTTGCTAAATTACAGATCGATGATAGCTTTCTTCGCACAAATGTGGCGTCTTGGATAAATGACGCTGCATTTCTAGAAGCCAAAACAAAAGTCTTTTATGAGTGGTAAATGATGCTGCTTGAAGAGCAGTCAAATTACTGGAAGGTTTTCACGGACTTATTACTGCAGTTGAAGAGCAAAAACAGTTTTTGCTGCGCTGTGTTGAGAAACACAGAAACTTGTTTCCAGACTGTAGAAAAAATACTTTAAAAAGAAGTTATCCCATATAATTTGGAAAATTAAAATATTCTTAATAAAATATTCTTAATGTATCTTTTCATTGTTTTCATTTACTGTATTATGCAAAACTTCTTGCCTTAGTCGCCACGGGTTGCAATCATAATAGAACAATAAAATTTCATATTTGGATATAATTTTCTATATATACAAAAAATTAAAGGATATGCATTTCGAAATTCCAAAACAAAAATTTGTTTGCCTTATAAGGGACACCCTAATGTACATGTTTGCTAGCATTGTTTTCTTGAATTGAAAATCTGCTGCTTTTTGTTTCTTCATTCCCTGCCACGTTTTTATTTTCAGCAGTTTTTAACAAACAAAGCCAAATTTGGTTCACAAATACATATATTACAACCTATTAATCATTGTCTCCCAAACATGTTATATTGAGCAGCAAACACAATGTGTTTGGACACGAGTATACTGTATTTGGGACAAGCTACAAACACGTTATATTTGCATCCAAATAACAAAAAAGGCAAATTTTTCAGCGTGTAGCCACCGAAAATGTTCTCTAAACCAAAAGCGTTCGGAATCGGGGGAAAGGTGTTGGTCACAATCTTAATTACGAAAAAACTTCAATGCCTAAAAGAAGTCACATTCGACTCTAGGCTAGATTAGGTATTGCTGGCCATCGGTGGTGCAATGGTAGTGTGAGCGGCTCTTGTTCAGGAGAACGTGCGTTCGGTCCCTCCTCTGACCACCTTACATTTCTTTCGACATCGGTCACCTTGCTTAGTGATGGCGACGCTATCAAATATTTAGCCATGAAAAGGCTTCTCAAAATACCATTCGGAACTGGTCTAAAACTATAGGTCCCAATCAGTGAGTGTACAACTAGAACGCACACAGCTCACTGGTTGTGAGAAGCACTCCCTAATCCCTTCATGGTATGTAACGGAAAACCATTTATTTTAGTTTAGGGTTTGTGTTGGTGTAAATCTTTAATCTTAATATCTTTAATTTAATCTTTGTATTCCATTGGGATACCGCGGGCTAACGTAATTAAGCGCTAGCTCCACCGAAGAACCATTTAGCTGAAGGTCCTGATAATGCCAAAATGAAAAGATTCTGTCGGACCCCTAAAGATGTAGGATACCAAAATAGCCATCTTCCTGCTGGTCAATGCTTGACACGTGCAGATAACATATTCACTATATTCGAAGTTACAGCTTCTACAGTACACGCTGAAAAATAACGGCCTTTTTAACATATTTTCCCAAACATATTCTGCCAGAACCATGTATATGTTTGGAACACACTTCAAACATTCATATGTTTGCAAGTCCCAAAGTTTCTTGTAATTAAATGCAAACAGTATCATATTTACAGACAAACATGTATGCTTTTACGTGGAAATATATGTGTGCTTAATCCCAAACATCCATATACTTTGGTGTTTCCCCCAAACCTACATATACTTACGTGGAAACATATGCGAATTTCCTCCCAAATATAATAATATTTAGAAACGAATTATTCTTTGATTTCAATATACATGTATTATTTATTATAATTAATTTTAACAATATAAATCCACATTTATATATAATTAATACAAAAAGTTAATAGAGTTAAAACGGCCCCTTTTACATTTATTTTTATTGAATGCATTATTTGTTTTTTTTTCATGAAATGAGAATTTGCTGCTCTTTTGTTTCTCCTTTCGTTGCTGTTTTCAGAAGGTTTCAGCTATGCGTTGGTACACAAACAAGATATTCGGACAGAAAAAGGACTTCACGTTGATGCCCTTTCCAGTATTTTTCCTCAAAATCATTTCTCACTTTGGTAGCACATATATGTACATATATGCGAAACACATACACAAAAACCAAAGTAACACCACAAACCATTTAACTGTCCGAGCCTTCGTTTATTCTTTTTTCACTGATCAAACGCTTTTGATATCATCTGTCCGATTAACCGTTGACGATTGAATACCTGAAACTAAAACGCAATACATCCGCCAAAATAAAAAACACTTCATCTGCAGTTTGCACGCACATTGTATTAATGACTCAATGACTGAGATATGAATGCAAAAAACAGATGTACACTTACAAGTCAGACTCTCTCGTTGTCCCTCTTTTATTCTATTGCTCTCGAGAGAGCATAGACAGAACAACAAACGCAGCGGTATTTTTATCACAAACATAAATATATGTGGGTCGCAAACACATATATTATAACATATTAATCATTGTGTCTCAAACATGTAATATTGACTAGAAAACACAATGTGTTTGGACACAAGTATATTATATTTGCGACAAGCTCCAAACACACTTTATGTTTGCATCCAAACAACAACAAAAAAAAAACAGATTTTCAGCGTGTAGTCATTTGCCGTGACCTTTATTTTCGTCACATGCTTCGCAATGTCACTGTGTCCCGACAAAACTGAAACGAGTATTGATACTTTGAGCCAAGCTAGGGACAGAAGGTTCTTGGATCTCTTTCTATCCAATGTCGGCCAGATATGTAGGCAAGACAAACCACGTCCATGGCCAGTGATGAAAAGAACGCTGCACGTATGTCAATGCTTCAGTCAGTTGCAACACGAACCGTGGCAGAGCGGTATAAGGAGAGAGGAAACCCGTTTGTTTAAGAAGAGTAAACGGTTGTGTAGAACGCTCGAGGGAAGAATGTGGCTGGTTAATTCTAACGAAAAGTAAAGGGTCCGCCATCTAACGTTTTTTTTTCAACTAGTGCTTATTTCGTGAATGGTAACACTTAGCTTATGTCTGATTTGACAGATAATTAGTTTTATCCTTCCGCTGAACGAATATGGTTGTGTATACGCTTGAACAACGCTGGGAAATATTGCGACATTACTTTGAAAATCATGGTAATGTTGCAGAATGTGTGCGAAAATTGCGTACTGATATTGGAAGAAGAGAAGCACCGTCAGCTCCGTATGTTCGTTATCTTGTGAAAAAGTGAAAGAAACTGGCATCCGCATCGATAAACCAAAGCGCGAAAAGCCAAAAATAGTGCGTACACCCGAGAATATTGCTGCTGTGGCAGAAAGTGTGCGTGAACAATTGAACATTTCGGAGACATCATTGAGACGAATTTTGCATAAAGACCTTGGTATGACGCCATACAAAGTCCAATTGGTTCAGGAGTTGAAGCCAATTGGCCATCCAATGCGTTTTCGCTTCGCTAAGTGGGCCTGCGATCGACTTATAGAAGATGCCGATTTTTCCAAAAAAAATCATCTTTTCAGATGAAGCTCATTTTGATCTTGGCGGGTATGTAAACAAGCAAAATTGTCGCATTTGGGGCACAGAAAACCCGCACGCATACATTGAAAAGCCGATGCACCCAAAACGAGTCACTGTTTGTTGCGAATTTTGGTCCAGAGGCATAATTGGGCCATTTTTCTTCGAAAATGAGCAAGGAGTGGGCGTTACAGTCAATGGCGATCGTTATAGGGGCATGTTGAACGAACTTTTGTTCACAAAAATTGAAGAGGAGGATATTGGCAACATTTGGTTTCAACAGGACGGCGCTACATGCCACACAGCCGAAGCAACACTCGATATTTTGGGCCCTGTTTTTGAAGATCGCATTATCAGCCGCAGAGCTGATGTCGTTTGGCCACCTCAATATAGATGAAGGCTTTAATATAGATGAGGTTGTTGAGCATATACAAGACGATGGTATCGATTGCCTCCCTCCTAGCCAAAGCGATGTTAGAACTGCAATTTCCCGGCTTAAGAACAAGAAAGGTGCTGGTGCTGATGAGCTGTTTAAGGCCGGCGGCTATATGTAAGAAAGGTGTATGCATCAGCTCGTATTTAAAATCTGACTAGAAGAATGCATGCCCCACGTTTGGAGTCTTAGCATACTGTGACCTTCCTCAAAAAAGGGCGACCGAGTGAATGCCCCAACTATCGTGCAATAAGCCTTTTATAAATCGCATACAAGGTCGTCTCGAGCGTAATTCAAGAACGACTAAAGTCATTTGTTTCACATCTGATCGGACCTTATCAGTGTGGCGTTAGGCCTGGAAAGAAAATTATAGACCAGATGTTCACACTACGACGACAAAACCTGGAGAAAATCCACATAAAACAAAACATCACCTACGACCTTTAGTACATGTAGCGCAAAACTACAAATAGAGGGTTGGGTTGAAAACTGGAAAGTTTGACATTTGTTGGAAAGTTTGACATTTTTGTTTTACATAGAACGTTTTCACTTATGAGCATTAATTGTTGTATTTACAGGGTGTTCAAAAATTCATCTCGGTCAAACAATGGATTTAATCCGTTAAAATTTTCAGGCGATGATTTTTTACGATTTTCGGTGTGGATTATCCAGTCAAAAGTGTCTCAATCAACTTGTTTCGACTTTTGGTGATGAAGCACCATCAAAACCACTGTAAATCGCTGGTACCAAGAGTTCAGACTCGGTCGTTTTGCCGGAAACCATCGATGCTGTTGGTGAACTAATAAAGCAAGATTCACATGTGACATCTGACATAGATTGAGGCTTCCGTACCACTAGCATCAATAAGATATTGCATGTTCATTTGGCCATGAAAAAGATTTGTCCTCGTTGGATCCCACATAATTTAACGAATGCTCCTTTTTTTCGTGTCGATTGGAACAAAGAAATGTTGAAAAAATACAACTCAAATGCAGAATTGATGACTTATCCCCGTACAGCCCTGATTTGGCACCCAATGACTTCTTTTTACTGCGTGGCAGCTGTTGAAGCTTTCAAAAACCATGTTTCGGAGGTGTCTCAATCGGAGTGGAAACAGTGTTTCATGCTAAATATATTGAAAATACGAGAATATTTTGAAAAACAATAAACCCATCTCCAATGATTTGAACATTAGTTTGGAATTTTGGGTCTAGAGTTCGACTTTTAATTGATGAAATAATTGATGAATTGGTGAAATAAGACTAGTAAAGGCGGACCAAATTTTGGTTTGGATAATCATTGGGGATATATTAAATATAGGGGCAAACATTGGCGAAAAAGAGTTGCGGCCTTATTCACAAACAGTTATGAATGAGAGGTTTGAGGGGCGAATTATCATGCAAAAATCATCTCTCAAACCTCTCACAACTTTTTATGAATAAGGCCGTTAGGCTTCAAAATACAAGAAAAATCCTTTGGAATGACTGACAATGATTTAAAAGTAGTGCCTGCGGGTAAAAAGTATGGGTAATAAGGTGCAAAATGGACGTGAAAAGGTAAAACTTCAAAATGTGGGAAAAATGTATTAAAATGATTTGGAGTGTGTTAAAAATACTAAACGTGCAAATAAACGTAATACTTGAAAATTCAAAAAATATGGCATCATTGGGAAAATGTATATTAACCAGTACCTAATATTCAGTTGGCTGAACCGACTTAATCATACCCTCACCATACCGTACCTCATCCATTGCGTGGGAGTTCTGTTAAAACACGCCCATACTCAAAAGTGACCATATTCAACAGCAGATTGACGACATTGCGCTAAATATTATTGAATACCCAAATTATTTACTTTCCCTCCCAATATTTATATGCGAGGTATAAAAATGGGCATGGCAAGTTGTTGTCAAAATTTTGATCAGTACCAAATTTCATTAAGATCGGTTATGATTTATTGGAGATATCGAGTCGGCAAACCCCAAATACGCCCAACTTTTGTATGGGATGTACGAAACTGGGCGTGGCACAATAGTCAGTTATTACTTACACAGTAGCTTTTAGCAAAATATTGCCTAGTACCGAATTTTATTAAGATCGGTTGGTGTTTATGAGAATTACGGTGTGGATCAACCGGTCATCCGCCCAACTTGTATATGGGAGGTACCAGAATGGGTGTGGCAAAACAGCTCATTTTCTATAGGAGAGCTTTATTTAACTTTCATAAAGATTGATTTGGTTTTGCGGGACTTCTCATGCCGAACAACCAGGCGCCCAAACAACTTTTGTATGGGAGGTACCACAATGGGCGTGGCAGGATCACCCTTGTTTTAATCGATGATTAGCTTTTGATAACGTGAAGCCTTATACCTAATTTCATTAAGGTCGGAAGTGTTTCACGCGATTTATCGGATTGACAATCCGGTCGGACACCCTGTTTTGTATGGGAGGTGCCAGAATGGGCGTGACAATCTCGCCCATTTTCTCCAGTTAAGTAGGCATTTACAGATTATTAACCGGTGTGAGAGTTGAAGCTAATCACATCTACCAGAAAAAAGGTTTGAAAGAAATATGATTTTGTGCTAAATGTGTCGATTTGCATGGGAGTTACCAGAAGGGGCGTGGTTGAAACGCCCATTTTCAATCCCAAACTCAATATTGGCAAATAATAGTCACTGACAAAGTTTCATTGTCATTTGTAAAGATTTACGGCAGTTATCGTGTTGACCAGCCAGCCAGCTAGCCAGCTAGGCAGACAGACAGACAGACAGACAGACAGACAGACGGACACCCATCCTATGGTGAGGGTATAAAAATAGTGTATGTGGTTACAAACGGCAGGAAAGGTTAATACTTCAAATTAGGAGAAAGAACATTGGTGTGAAGTGATAGGGAATGTGTTAATAATAGTGTATCTGGGTAAAAAAAAAGTAGAAAAAGGGTAAAATTTGAAATAATGAGAAAATTAGTTTGTGATGATTGGGAATTTATTAACAATAGTGTAGTGGCTAAATATGGTAGAACTTCGAAGAGTCAAATATGGAAAAAAGCAAGAAAAATTACATGAAATGATTTGAATTGGTTAAAAACTGTATTTGTACGTGAGAAGAAGGGTAAACCATGAATATGCGAGACAAATCCTTGTTCTTAAATATGTATTATATGTGGGCAAAATGAGTCAAAAAAGGGTAAAATGTAACAATGCGGGAAAATCGTTTGGACTGTATTAAATATAGTATATGCGGATAAAAAAGGATAAAAGGGGTAACATTTCAAAATGACAGAAAAATCATTTGGAAAGATTGGGAATGTGTTAATAATGTTGTGTGTAGTCTTTTTCGGTCTGGGTGGCACGAATACAATGCGACAGTACATATGAAATTTGATGAAGTACATTTCTTTGTTGTTGGGATTAAACCTGAGATCAACTTCGAATAGTGGAAGGGGTTTCTTTGTATCTCTTTTGCGAACGTTCCAACTATTGGTGAGTTCATGGCTGAGTTCAAGAAGAAAATTTTTTAAATCTTCTAGGTTTACTAAAGGGTTCATATTTCTGAGAATAAGTTCAAATGGGGTGGCCGTCGGTGGTGCAATGGTTAGTGTGCGCGGCTCTTGTACATGAGATCCTGGGTTCGAACCCGGCTCTGACCACCTTCAAATTTTCTTTCGGCGGCGGTCACCTCGCATAGTGACGGCGACACTATCGAGTATCTAGCCATGAAAAAGCTTCTCAAAATACCGTTCGGAATCGGTGTAAAACTGTAGGTCCCAATCAGTGAGTGAAAACTGGAAAGCGCACAGCTCAGTGATTGTGAGAAGTTCTCCCCAGTCCCTTCATGGGATGTAATGGGAAACCATTTTTTTTTTTTTTTTTAAGTTCAAATGGGCGTTCTTCCTTGAGTTTGTAAGTAAAGATCTCTGTGTTCTCGGATATAATCTTTTCATAGATCTCTGGATTTTTTGGCATAATTTTCACTTGCTGGTTTATCAGGCTTCTAAGATCAAACTGTTATTTTGCTATTTCATTTAATGTATGAAATAACAGGCTGAATGTTGGAGACATTATCCACAAATATACACTCACAGAAAAATTCGGTTGAGACAACCGAATTAGCCTTAACCGAATTAAGAGGTTGTCTCAACCGAATTAGAGGTTGTCTCAAACAAATTAGAGGTTGTTACAACCGAATTTAGATAGTGTCACAAATGAATAATTAAAGTTTTTTTTTATTATTAAATGATTTATTTTCCTGTGTTCTTATAAAAAAATTAAAAAGCGAGAAAATAAAGCCATATATATGGGGTAATCTATAGAGAAATAAATTAGTTTTACATGCCTCTTCCTACCTTTTTTCAAGTCCCGGTCATCATGGGACACCGCACTAATTGTGACATGTTGCATCGGTTTATTTAGGTCCTAAACCGTTTTTTACACAGACGATTGCAGCATGTCTCACATGACCGACCTTGAAAAACTTGAAAACTGTTGATATCTGCCTGAAAAATGTCTGCAAAATAAGACGTTTTAATACAAAATTTATTTTACTTACCTCTCTTAATAACAACAAAAAATTTTGAAATTTTTTAATTCTTTTTAAAATATTATTTGATTATTTGAATTTGAATTTTTATGACCGGTTTTTGTTAGTTTTTGGTTAATGTAAGCTTACAAGTCATGAACATTTTCTAATTAAAAAATGGTTAGTTTTTGTTGGAAATAATAGACAATTCAGTTCAACACACACTCACTGGCATGATAGACAAGTTCATCATCAGATGCCTAACTACTGTGCCTGAATTGATACCATCGGTTGATCATCAATCGTATATATACAAATTCAATTCTGCAAATCACATGTGCGAATTAGTATCGATCGAAGATCCCTAAGTATCAACATCACTGAAAGGCCTATCATTAATAATTCCAGCAACAAGAACAGACAGAATTTTTCCACCATGTTCTTCTTTCCGACATGCGTTCTCGCATTGTTGAAGTGCTTTGAGGTGAGTTTTAATCTATATCACAGAGTTGTATTTTTTTGGATTATAAAATGTTTAACGGCAAACTTTAAATACATAGAATTATGTTGTGGTAACCGAATTGAAAATGAATTCGGTTGTACCTACAGAATTCATGGGAAATTCGTTTACAGCAACTGAATTGACAGCAAATTCGGGCGTTGCAACCGAAGTAAGACTAGATTCCGATATTGCGACCAAGTTGATACCAAATTCGATAGTTACAACCGAATTGATGCACAAATCTGGTTACTACAACTGAATTGATGCCATATTCGGTTACACCAATTCGGTTACACCAACCAACTGTTATGTCCAACAGTGCTCTTTATATACTCTCAAAAAAAATCCTAGATTGATGGAATTTTATTTATTTAGTAGGAATTCGGCACAATTGTTCGCCACTAATTGTTTACTGGGTTAAATCTGTTGACAAATTAAAGGCCGGAACACAATTGCGACGTTTCGACGTACAACGTACGGCGTACGGGCGTAAAACGTCGTAAAAATACGTCCATACGTCCACCATGCACACAATAGCGGCGTACAACGTAGCAACGTATTCTACGTCAACATACATACATTTGTTTACATTTTATAAATGTTCGTATTTAATTAATTAATTTTCTCATTTATATTATTCGCGCTCATTTTTTATCACAAATTTCACAAACTTAAATTTTATTTACAAACATCAGCTGGGAACACAATTGCGATTTTTCGACGTACGTCGTAAAAATTAGAAATAGATGTAATTGAACGTACGACGTAAATACGCCAATACGTTGTCGTCGTCAATTGTGGGCGAGATCATAGGAACGAACATGTGTGTTTTATTTTTGACAGCGTATCATTTTTTACGCCATACGTCGAAACGTCGCGATTGTGTTCCGGCCTTAAATCTCTCATTCTGTCAACAGCAAACCGTTTGCTGTCAAAACAAATACAAATTGTTTATTGTTATGCTGTGAACACAATTGGCGCGTACAACGTATATCGGCCTACGCCGCGTAAATTCGTCGTATGGAACACAATACCGACGAAAAAAAAAACAACACTTTTGTTTTCTGTTTTGATACGAGTAAGTAACAACTGATATGGAAAACAAAATACTTCACAAATTAAACATTTACAACAACTCAACTAAAAAGCTTTTTTATAGTTATTTATTTATTTATTATTTTATTTTAAATATTAATATGTAAAAATTTAACAAATTTTAAAGTAAAAAGTAACTTTATTTACTGAAACTCATAAAATTTGTAAAAGTATGGCCACCTTGTACTGTTTTGTCGTCGTACGCCGGCGTATGAAATAGAAATAAATCTATTTAGATTACGCGGCGTCGGACGTAATTTTCGCCGGCGCCATGATTGTGTGCATTTCCATATACACCAATGTGTTTTATTTTTGGCGACGTACTTACGCCGCGAAAATTACGTCGTACGCGCCAATTGTGTTCATAGCAATATTTGTTTTGCCACGCTGCAGCGTGGTTGCTTTGTGTGAAGCCTTAAAGTTAATGGTTTAGCTAGTTTAATAAGCAATAACGTAATTTATTTTTTTAACTATGATTATTATTTTATATTAATATAAAAACTTTTTACGTAGCCTAGAGATGAGCAAAAGAAAATGTGTTTTTAACCATGATTTACAAACAAAATATAAAACGTTCATTGCTAAACCAGAACTTGCAAAACATGAAGCATTCTGCACGATTTGCAACACCAAAATCTCGATTGCAAATAAAGGACGATATGATTTGGAGCAACATATTGAATCGCAAAGGCACAAACAATCATTACAGGCAGGTGAAGGTTCGAGTAGTTTGACCCAGTTTTTTATACCAAAATCTACAAAGCTGGATGACAAGGTAGCTGCCGCAGAAGGTACCTTAGCTTTCCATACTCTTAAACACCATTTCAGTTTCCGTTCCACCGACTGCAGTTCCAGTTTATTTAAAGAAATATTTGACGATTCCCAAATTGCAAAACTGGTTAAGTCTGCGCATACAAAAACCAGGGCAATTGCAAAAAATGTAATAACACCTTTTTGTATTGAAAATATTAAAAAGGAAATTTCCGAAATTCCATATATATCTGTTTCTACTGATGGAAGCACCCATGATTCAATTAAAATGTTTCCATTTTTAATCCAATACTTCAATGCAAAAACTGGAATTCAAACGAAAATGTTACATCTGAATAATTTACAAGATGAAAAATCCGAAACCATAGCGAATTATATAATAAAATATTTAACAAAATTTAATTTGTTAGAAAAGTGTATTGCATTTTCCGCAGATAACTGCAATACAAATTTCGGTGGAATAAACAGAGCGGGCGAAAATAATGTTTATTGTAAATTGAAATCAAAACTGGAAAAGGATTTAATTGGAATCGGATTTAATTGGAATCGGATGCCCGGACATGCCGCAAGTGGTACACAACTTCTAACTCAGCCAAAACTGGTTTTGATTCGTTTCCTGTTGATGTAGAATTGATTTGTATAAAAATCTTTAATTTTTTTTCAATTTACACAGTAAGAACCGAAAGTTTAAAGGAATTTTGCAGCTTCGCTGAAATAGAATATACAAATTTGCTAGGACATTCAGGCACACGATGGCTATCATTATTTCCCGCAGTGAATCGAATTCTAGAAGTTTTTCCAGCTCTAAAATCTTATTTTTTATCTATTGATAATTGTCCAGTTATTCTGGAACGATTTTTTAATTCAAACTTAAGTGAGGCGTTTTTGTACTTTGTACATTCATCGCAATATGTATTTCACGCAAGAAGTAAAGAGATGGAAATGGAAACAAATTCAATCTTGGAGGTATCGTCAATCGTAAAATCGTTAAAAACCACTTTAAAGTGTAGAATCGACCAGAACTTTTTGCCAATTTCCACAACTACAATATTACTTGAATTAATCAGGAACGGATTTGAAACTGAAGTTAATTCTTTTAAAAATGATTGTATGAAGTGCTACCGAAAATCATTGGTATACCTCGAAAAATGGACAATTCACTTGGATGAGTTCAGTTGCTTCAATTGGATGAAATTGGACGAAGTACCTGAGTGGACATCAGTTGAACTTACGCTCAAATATGTATCTTCGAAAGGTGTCGAATTGAGTTTCAATGATTCAAAAGGTTTTGACCAGTTTTGTAACTTAAAAAATTTTGTAGCCGCGAAACTATCTGATACCGATGATGAATTTAAAAAATTAATATCAAGTGCCAAATGGTTAAAGTTTTTTGAAAATAATAATAATTCAGAGTATTATTATTCGGAACTTCTAAAAATTTGTAAATTTTTTTTTTGCATACCAGGACAAAATGCAAATGTAGAAAGAATATTTTCTTTAATTGGGGGGGCACAATGGACGAAAGAGCGGAACAAATTCAAAATGTCAACCATCAGATCGATTCTCACGGTTGTATACAATCTTAAGCATTTAAAATGTAAATCTTTTAAAGATTTAATTATTAACGATAAAAAATACTTAGCCCTAATAAGTACCTCAAAAAAGTATAATTCCGATTCATCAGAATCAGAATCAGATATTGATCTCAGTTAATTTTAATATTTTAATTTATTTTGTTTATGTTTTTTTTTTAAAGAAAATGTGATTTTTGAATTTATTTTGTTTATTTTTTAAGAAAATGTGATTCTTTTTGTTTTTTATTGTTTTATTATATATTTATTTCGTTGTTTCTATCATTAGAAACTATTATTATTTTAATTTTAACATCAATAAAATTATTAATTATTTAATAAAGAATTTTTTTATTGTAAACTCTTTTTTAGTTAAAATGTTCTCTTTTTTTTAAAGCGAAAGTTCTCTTTTGAAAATTATCCATATGGAAACCCTAGTCAAATCCAACAAAAGTTGTTCGCGCCCGAAGCACTTCCAAGAAAATGGTCGCCTGTGTTTACGGAAAAACCGGACATGCCGCAAGTGGTACACAACCATTTGTTTTCCAGTTGTCTTCCAAGAAATCAGGAAAACCAACCGCCGAAGACGGATCACTCTTCACCACGACAATGCGAGCACTCACACATCGGCTGAAACAACTGCATTTTTGAGCACCCAAAACATCGATTTGTTGAGTCATCCGCCGTCTAGTCCTGACTTGGCACCGAATGACTTCTTTTTATTCCCGTACGTTAAAAACAAACTGAGAGGTCAACGTTTTTCGACACCTAAAGAAGCGGTTGCTGCATTCAGAATGCATGTTTTGGAGATACCTCAATCAGAGTGGCAAAAGTGTTTCGACAATTGGTTCAAACGCATGCAAAAGTGTATAAAAATATTCATGGGGAATATTTTGAAAAAAAAAAATAAAGTGATTTTCGATGATTAATACAGGGTGGGCCAACTTGGACTGACTGATTTGAAATGGTTATAATTTTTGTTATTTTTTTTGCAGATAATACAGAATTTTATAAAATTTTATAATGTCATCATACTCAGTGGAAGAAAGTTTACAAATTGTTGAATTTTATTTGGTATCCGGACGATCAATTGTTACAACGCAAAGAAAATTTTCACACATTTTCACATTTTATTTAAATGTATATGTGAATAAGCAGAACTGCCGAATTTGGGGTACAGAGAAGCCGAGAGCATTGCATCATTGACAATCACACCCTGTCAGATGCACTGTTTGGTGTGGAATCATAGCTGATAAAGTTATTGGTCCATATTTCTTCGAAAATGAACTTAATGAGGCAGAAACCGTCTCTGGGGTGGTATACCCGACCATGTTGGAAAATTTTTTACGTCCGATAGTTCTCAATAATCGTAACATATGGTTCCAACAAGATGGAGCTTCAGCTCATACCGCAACAGCCACAATGGCAATTCTGCGAGAACTTTTCGATGACCGAAAAATTTCAAAAAATGCAAATTTCGATCTCCAGATTTGACGGCCCCAGATTTTTTTGTGGGTTTTCTTGAAGGAACGAGTTGACGTCAACAAACCACAAAATATGCAGGAACTAAAGCAGAATATTCGCACAGAAATTGCTCAATTGCAGTCAGAGACGTTGCGCAACGTTATGCAAAATGTATTGAGTAGAGTCATTAAAAGCCAACAGGAGAATGGACGCCATCTAAAAGATGTAATTTTTCATACTTAGCTTGAAAAAAATCATAATTTATACTTTCATTTGCAAAAAAAAATTAAATTAAAAAATTTAAAAATACAAAAATTATAAGCATTTCGAATTAGTCAGTCCAAGTTGGCCCACCCTGTATTTGTTTTTGTTCTCTAATCCCGAAACATAAAAATCAACCCGTAGTAATAAATTTAAAACAAGGAAAACCCGGTTACAATAATTTGAATAAGCCGGTTATTCGACAACTGTCATTTTTCAATAACCGGCATTCGGGTTTACGTAAATACTCTAATTATGGCGTTTCAGTCGACTGACAGATCTATATTGGTTTGATTTTGACGTGTTATATTAGAGAAAGCGATCAGAACGCGATGCATCCAATATCATATTTTCCAGGCATTTTGCCTTTGGGGCGTGGCATTGGGGTGAGTTCGTTTTGGGTTTGGATCATTGGGAAAATTCAAATTTAGCTTTGAAGCGAAACCAAAAATACAGAAAACTGAATTAATATTAAACCTGCAGTTTACAATTCTAATTAAATTAATGAAATAATATAGATTTCAATCTTGACATTGTAAATATATTTCCAAAAAAATCTGACTTCTAAAAACCGGTGTGTCTCTTTCCACTCCCCATATATTGTACTTATTATCCCATAAATATATGAAGGTACCATTTATATGCAAATCAACTTTCCTGCACCAAATTCAATTTCAAAGGCGTCCAAGACTTTTCGTGCTAACAGAGTCGTACCATGCAATTTCCATCCAAGACACATGCTAGTCCATATGGTATTTTTATGAAACTAATTGCAAAAATTTGCATAGAACACAATTGCAATCGTAGTAGAGCCATAGAGAAGAAGAAGCTGAAAAAAAAACTCACTCAACCCGGTAAAATGACAAAGAGAGCCAGCCAGCCAACATATTGTGGCCACAGCGCAGATGCGATACCTACTCAATTGTGTGTTAATGCTCTTAACAGCCAACTAACTGTGCGAATGAACCTGCCGCCCTGTATAACAGTTTGGACGGGGTGTTATCCTTAGGGCTACGCGGCAGCGCTACTGTGCCAACAAACATATGGTGGCGGCCGACAAAAAATAACATACAAATTCAGTCTTTCTGAAACAAACGAGCGCACTAGAACGGTCATCGAAAAACCGGGCGCGTGGAAAACTCCTAAAATCTCAAAACACACACCGACACACACACACATACATTTAAAATAATTTCCCAAACAGAAAACAACAACAAACGTGCAGGAAAATCAAAAACAAACACAAAAATAAAACAGCAATAACTACTACAACTGTAAAAACGTGTAATTTTCACGAAATTTTCAATTTGATTGAAAACGATTGTATTGAAATTCGGTCGCGTTTGTGTCTACGCGAGGGGTTTTGAAACCAAATCCGTAACCAAAGAAAAAATAGAAAAACAAAAATGTGAATGAATTTGCCGATGACGCGACTGTTAGTTGATTTGCTGAAATACTATATAAAATTTAATAATACTACGAATATTAATAATAACAGTGATAATTACAAGAACCAGCACACACAGTTGCAATTACAGCAACGACTGGTTTGAGTCAGTGATTGTTTGCTGCTGCCGCTGTTGATTCCCATCGCAGGATAATTGTATAGCCGGCCTCTTAAAAGGCAAAGCCTGGTAAATTTGTAAAACAAAACAAAAAAGTAATTCGAAAAATTATTAAAGGAAAATTATAAAAAAATAATGAAAATAATCAAGAAAATGAAATAAAATACATCATACTTAACAATTTTAAAGAAGAAACTTAAAAATATTGCCTACAACAAGGCGCTTAAGAAGATGCAAAATAAATAAAGCCTAATTTTAGGCCTAATAGCGGATAAGTTACAAAATTATGAAAACTTTGTAGCATATTTATAAGCACAAACATGTGCCGTTTAAGAATAATTGAATACTTCCCGTTTTTAAAAATTGAACAAAAGTATTGCGTATTTTAAGGCGTCTTGGTAAACCATAACAAAATTATTGATTAATTTCTATATCAAACGTAAATAAAGGGATATAAAAGAGAATTCTGCTTTTGAAATTTCAAATCATTGTTTTGTCATCCATTACCAAAATATTATCTCTGTTAAATAATACCATATCTAAACAATGTATACTTTTCGGCTGTCTTTTTTATCTGGTTATTTTGTAGTAATAAAAGCCCATAATATTGGTGACATTTTGTTATGACATATAATGTATGACATCATTAAGCAAAAAATTCTGGCAAAAATCTCTGCAGTGGCGTCTTTGTGTGCTCAAACGGTCAGTGACATTTGAACTCATAGCAATTCGTGTCAGATTCATACCATCTTCAATTGTGATTCAATTACAATAGCATATGTAGTTATATATTGGCATAACTTTAGCCAACAGCAGCTGAGAGTGTTGTTTTTATTGGAAAGCAATGCATAAAGTTAAGGAAAATAAAAAGAAGATTATATGTGTAGTATACTTTTGGGCATTTTTTTTATGGTGAAATGCTCCTTTTGTGTAAACAATTGTAATGGATCTTATATTTCATGGGAGTGTTTATTTGAAACGTTTTTATTGCCTACATTTAGGCGAATTAGTGTCAAGAAGTATTGCCTAGAGTTAGGCAGATTGGGATTACAGTCAAGGGATAAACTAACAACAACTTTCAAAACTTGTACTGTACACGAAAGACCGCTTAGTAATAAGTTTGAATGCACACTGCGGTAGCTTAACGGGCTAGAGGCTGCTGAAGATGATGATTCACAAATACAGATACGATTGCCAATGGAATGGGAGTTCAAATTCCATCCGCGGCATTTCAATTTTTGTAAACTTTCTAAAAATAACAAGGATCAAGGATAACTAAAATTGATCAAGTGCCTTGGCCCATACAAAGACGCCAAGTTGTAGTAGCTTTATCAAACAATCAGACTGTCAGACAACCCTGGAAAAAAATTAACTTTGAGGTTCCGTGACTGTACGATCTCCTCAAGATTCCATGAAAAACAAAATGCAGACATCAGTAAGAATTTAAGGCCAGTACTTGAAATCCTAGACAGTTGTTGGATTCTTGTTGAACAAAATCGGATAACAGACTTTTCCACTTGAAGACAATCATCGCAAATGTGTTTGTCACTGCAAGACCAGCACAAATAATAGATTCAAACTGAAGTATAGGTGTTTCCAATAAGAACTTGACAACCTTTTATGTAAATAAAACGCAAGCCATTTGAGATATTTCCAAAACTTTATAATTGACTTGAAATACAATCAACATGTTTATGAATGGAACTCGACTTCGTTCACATGGCCACCGCGGGCACGTCGGCAGAGCTCGATTCGTTGGACCAATTTTCGATGACTCGGTCACACATTTAGGCCGTAACGCTATTTCGCGTTCAATGTTGGCTCAGAGTTCTTCCAACATCGTCGGCTTCTTGGCATAGACCAATGACTTCACGAAGCCCCAAAGAAAAAAGTCTAGAGGCGTTAAATCGCACGAACGAGGCGGCCAATTGACTGGACCATTTCTTGAGATAACACGCTCATCAAACTTACTCTTCCATAAAGCGATTGTAACGTGTGCTGTGTGGCACCGTCCTGTTGAAACCACATATCGTCCAAGTCCATGTTTTCCAATTCGGGCCAAAAATAATCGGTAATCATGGCGCGATAATCGCGATCGCCATTCACAGTAACGTGACGATCGTTATTGTCGACGAAAAAATATGGCACAATGACGCCACCGGCATGCAAACCGCAGCAAAAAGATATTTTTTGTGGATGAAGTGGAGATTCATGAAGCACATGTGGATTTTCACCAAATCAATAACGCATATTTTGCTTATTGATGAACCCATTGAGCCAAAAATGTGCTTCGCCACTGAAAATGATTTTGCGAAGAAATTCATCATCTTGGCGCATCTTCTCCAGGGCCCAATCGGAGAACGTACGTCGCGTCAAATTGTCCATCGGCTTCAATTCTTGAGTCAGCTTGATCTTGTATGGGTGTAAACCAAGATCTTTACGCAAAATTCACCATAAAGTGGCATTGGCGATGCCCAGTTCTTGAGAACGCCTCATAATCGACTGATTTGGATCGTTTGCTACGGACGCCTGAACGGCAGCCATATTTTCGTCACTTCGACCAACTCGTTGTCTCACTGGCATGGCAGCATCACACAATGAATATGTAGACTGCAATTTTTGCACTGAACTTGTTATTGCTTGTCTATTAGGGCGAGAATAACGACCGAAGATTGGAGTTAACGCTCTTAAAGTTGCGGTCACCGACTCCGAATTTCGGTAGTACATTTTTATAATTTGCATACTTTGTTCGGTCGTGTACTTTGCCATGATGAAAATGTTGAATTTAGTGAAAAAAAGGAAAGTAACGGTTAGATGATCAGTGAAACAGTGCATTCACAAATTTAATTCAAAGTTGTCAAGTACCTATTGGAAAACCCTTTACAACCCTGGTCGCACACACAGTATTGATTAATATTAAAGTCCAACAAACCTGGCAGATGTTATGCGATTTATTTCAATCTCGAGGAACTATGCGAAATCATACAAAGGTAAACGTTAATGTGTTTATTGTATTCTTAGTCACACGCTGAAAAATCGGTATTTTGTTGTTGTTTGGATGCAAATACAAGTGTTTGTAGCTTGGCGCGAATACAGTATACTTGTGGTCAAAAACATTGTGTTTGCTTTTCAATATTAACTGTTGGGGAGACAATGATTAATTGTGTATAATATATATTTTTGTGACCCAATTGTGGCTTTGTTTGTTGCAAATTGCTGAAAACAAAAACGTGACAGTCAACAAGGAAATAAATAGCATCATATCGTCAATTCATGAAAACAATGCTTGCAAACATATACATGGTTCCTGCAATATGGTGCTTTGGCCGTTGTTTCAGCATACATCAATGGCAATTGAACTCGGTGCTGTATACGACACCCTCTGCGTTCGACATTAGACAGAGTGTCGAATCGGATATATAAGTATAACGTCTGAGGTCTTTCGGGGTTTGAGGAAGTGGTGGCTGCTGCATTAGAATCTGATGCTTGGGGTGACTTGGCAGATGCCAGAACATCAGGTGTCGTCTAAACAACAACATACTATATGGCTGTATTGACAGCATCACGATCAACTCATACAGGTGATCCGCACTCTTTATTTGGACCCGTTCGAGTGCAATACACCGTGAAGTATTTTGAACTTTTTACAAGCTGGGTAACAGTGCGTAGCACTAAGGAAAACGCAGAAACTTGGGTAGAATTATTGTGATCCAGGCATACCAAACGCACGCGAGCGAGCATAGAATATCCTGCTCAAAATACATCCCGCGGGATTCGAGTTGTATATTTCCGCATGCAAAATGCGGGTCGTAAGATGTTACCCTACGGGTAATAGAACTGGTTCAGAACCAGTTACGTAACTGGTTCCATGGTGGATAAGAACCGGTCCAAGTTCTAGAAACAGCCACATACGCAGGGGGAGGAGAGGTCGGGCCTCCCAAAATTACTTCCTTAAGTGGTGATTTTTGAATGTAGTGCTAGTTTGTTGCACCTCGCAAGAAAATCCTGCGTACGTGCCTGTCTAGAAATAATTGTATGTGGGGGGCCGTCATGTTTTGTACGTCGTTGTCCTCTAAGGTGTTAGTTAACACCTATTAAATACTTTGTCATGTCTTGAATCACGTCTTAAAGGATGTGTGAAGTTACACTTCAATAGTTCTAGTCCTTATAACCGTCCATGAATTACACCTTCCCGAACCTGTTTAAAATGTAATTGCCCACACTTGATTGTTTCTAGGTGGCACCAATCCAGTAGATCATTTTCCAAATTACTATTTTTTAAGTCCCGTCCTACAAATTGCAGTTCAGCCCAATTGGCATATTTCCAAAACATTGTAAAAAGTTTGGAGACGCATCCTCTCTTCACCTATCTCAGGACAAGTACTGTTGGACCATTTCTCGCGCTCTTGGTCAGGTTCGGAAGTTGTGATTTGGATCGTTTTCGAAAATGTTATTCACTCCTGGCCGAGTGCGCGTGCATCTCTGCTCGCACTTTATTTAAAACATTATTTAGAATATTATACTGAAGAAGACAAAATCTTGGTAATAAATAGTACCAAAAATTTGTCAAATAGGGGAAACAATAAGTGTGTTTTTTTTTACCCCGCTAAAGTTAATTATAGCTTAATTTGTACGGGACAGCTAAGCGATATTAAGTGGCATTTCAGTTTCCCACTTAAATCCCGACTTGAGCAATGACAATGCTGCCACATGTTCAAATTCAAGAAATGGCAACAAAAAGTTATCATAGATAAATTTTGTTATCATTTCTTGCGAATGAAAGGAGAGACTCAAAAGCAGAAATTTGCAAAATGGCTTCCACATTTTAAGTTCATTAAAATTATTTAATTTAATGGAAGACTACGTATTTATACTTTTATATCTCTAAATTTGAAGGATAGATTTATATTTCCGATTGAAAACAAAATTGGAATTAAATTGTTCACAAGAACGGGCGTAAATATTATACATATAGAACATGGTAGAATTATCTATCAGGTATAGTCGTTTAAACAGGTGATGATATTTTTTCCATGTCATTTTTCGTTTCACTTGTCAAAATCATATGTATTTTGTTTTTATATCTTTTTGTATTCCTGTATTGTTGGCATATATTTATGTAAAGTTTGACAACTGAAACGAATGTACGAAATGAAAATGTCTGTTGTTGTTGCATACAACTACAACAACATTTTGTTAGCACTGCCTACAAACATGTTGCCATATCGCATTTTATTCACCCATTGCAGCAAAAGTTGCCACATTTCGGAGTATTAAGTGTGGATCGTTTTATTTGTAAAGTCGTAAGTGTCGATAGCTTAATTGAATAAAAAAACAGCCTTAACATACAACAAAGGTACCAACAAGTTATGAAGTCTACTAAATAGTACAAAAGATTATTGAAAATGTAATTTTAATTCACAAAATGTACAAAAATATGTACAAAAAAGTTCTTAAAAGGTCATTATATCAAAGAGGACATAAATTTTACCAAAATGTGATCAAATGCACCAAAGGGTTCATAAAGTGTACCAAAAAAACAAATACAGTATACCAAACGGGTACATAGTGTGTATCAACAATGCCCATAAAGTGTACCAAAAATATATTAAAAATGTTTTTAAAATGTACCACACATGGCGTGAAAGGTATCAAAATATACATAAAGTGTATCAAAAGATATATAGTGTGTGCCAAGAAAACCAAGAATTACGTAAATTGTACCAAAAAGTACATAAAGTGTACCAAGAGGTACACACAGCATTTCAAGAAAGGGCTGAACTCAATGCCCAGGGGCAGGGGTCAAAATAATATGAAAAAAAAACAAAATTAAAGAAAAAAAATCAAGGCTGCGAGAAATCGAAAAATTTGCGTCGGACGGATCTATGTGGCCCACAGAATACAAACAACCGGTAAACTTAGGTATACTTGGGAATGCCCAAGTGTAGGTACTCGAAAGGCATTCGTCTCACGAATTCAGCGGTGCCATTATGTGTTTTGTGCGACGTCTATAAGCGCAGTTACGTTCCAGAAAAATTAAATTTTTTTATAACAAAAATGTGACCCACAAGGGCCAAAATACCGCTAAACCTAGGTATACTTGTGAATACCCAAGTGTTGGTACTCAAACGAAAGGTATTTGTGTAACGTCTATAAGCCGCGCAGAAAGCTTTATAACACAAAAGTACTATGCAAAAGGCTTATGTATTTGTTATTACACTTTCTGTTTTTACCAAAATGCCCTTTTTTATGTACTTTGCCATGCAATGGCTTCTCAAAAACGACTCTAGGTTCCGATCAATCAGAGTACATGTTTGGAAGCATTGTTTTTATGAATTGAAGATCGGCTGCGTTTTTCATTCTTTGTTGTCTGTCACGTTTTTGATTTCCGCAGTTTTCGACAAGCAAAGTCATATTTGGACCACAAAAATATATATTATAACCTATTAGTCATTGTGCTCCCAAACATATTATATTCAATAACAAACACAATGTTTTTGGACACAAGTATACCATATTTACGACAAGCTACAAACACATGTGGTATATGGCTGGGGGAATCTATGCTATGATTGGAGTCTCAGTGTATTATATCCAGTATTCAAAAAGGGTGATCCGTGTGTCTGTGCCAACTATCGCGGTATCAGTCTTTTATCCATCGCGTATAAGGTCTTGTCGAGCGTATTATGTGAAAGACTAAATTCCAATTATTGAAACCCTAATTGGACCTTATCAGTGTGATTTTAGAACAGGAAAGTCCACAAGTGACCAAATATTCACGCTACGCCAGATACTGGAAAAGACCCAAGAAAATCAAATAGATACATACCACCTTTTTGTGGATTACAAAGCTGCTTTCGATAGCCGCATACGGGGAAAACTGTACGAAGCTATGTCTGAACTTGAGATTCCGGCAAAACTGAACCGCCTCTGTAGAATGACGCTGACCAACACCAAATCAGCAGTGAAAGTGGGGAAAGACCTCAATGAACCATTTTGTACCTAGCGAAGACTTAGACTAGGCGACACACTTTCGTGCAATCTCTTCAACATCTTAATGGAGATTATAATGAGAAAGGCTGCAGTAAATACGAACAAGACCATTAACACGAAAAGACATATGTTGCTGGCGTATGCTGACGCCATAGACATCATTGGGCGAAATTTGCTAGAGGTTACTGCAGTATTTTCAAGAATCGGAAAGGAAGCAGCGAAGATGGGTCTTGCTGTTAATGAGGGGAAGACAACAACGTTGACAACCGATTTAATTTTGAAGTGGTAGATGAATTTGTCTACCTTGCATCCGCCGTGAACAAGGACAACAACGTCAAACAGGAGAATTGTGCTTGCAAATAGATGTTATTTTGGGCTCAGCAAGCAGTTTAGGAACAAAGCCCTCTCTCGACGGACAAAAGCCCAGCTATATCAGACTCACATTTTACCTGTCTTGACATATGGCTCCGAAACGTGGGTCATATCGCAAGCGGATGAAAAACACCTGGGAGTTTTCGAGAGAAAAGTTCTCCGTAAAATATATGGTCCTGTTAGGGAAACGGCGAGTATCGACGTCGCTGGAACGCAGAGCCATATAATCTATATTCTGACGTGGACATAACTAGGCGAATCAAATTAGGCCAATTCCGTTGGCTAGGCCATGTTATCAGAATGAATGAAGATGAGCCAGCGCGAAAGGTTTTCGATAACGTACCCGGTGGAAGGACGAAAAGAGGACGACCAAGACTCCGCTGGAAAGACCAGGCAGAATAATCCGTCCGTATACTTGGTGTTACCAACTGGCGGGAAAAGGCAAAGGATAGAGCCAGTTGGAAGAATATGTTGAAAGTTGTTTAATTTGTTTGTGTAATTAATACGTGTAAAACGTCTGTCCTCATGAGGTTGTAGAATAGTCAATAAAAGGAAAGTACAATTTTTGGTGTATTTGTATTTACAGTTTTTTTTTACCAAAATTCAATTTTTTTTATGTACTTTGCTATGGAAAGGCTTCTCAAAAATTTTTCTGAACCAGTGTAAGACTCTAGGTCCCGATCAGTCAGAGGAACCATGTACATATTTCTTTGTTGTCTGTCACGTTTTTGTTTTCAGCAGTTTTCGACAAACAAAGCCATATTTGGGACACAAAAACATATATTATAACGTATTAGTCATTGTGTTCCCAAACATGTTATATTCAATGGTAAAGACAATGTGTTTGGACATAAGTATACCATGTTTACGACAAGCGACAAACACGTTATATTTGCAACCAAACAACAACAAAAAATTCATATTTTCCAGCGTGTATGATTATTAGAATCTCTCCCCTGTCCATTCACAGGAAAATATGTAGTTATTTATAAATATTGAGAGTGTTGGTTTATAATAAACCTCGTCCTTGTGACACACCTGTATTTAACTAGCGGCAACGGAATTTCTGAACTCCGAACGCAACATGTGCCTGCTTTCCACTGAGATAATTACCTTACTATAGTTTGTTAATATTCGTCAGAGTAACTAGAGCTCAAGATGTCCTGGAGGTAGACTGAGTGATTGGCCATGCCAAATTGCGTGAACCAGTCCAAAGCTGCGATTACTGTGCGTTCAGCAGGGTATATTTTGACATCGGATATTGACGATCTGCCTGGATATCCTATTCAGAGTCGTCGTAGTGCTATGGGTTTTCTTGACACCACATCGGTGAGTGGCGTTCGTAATGTGCCCTTTATGAGATGAAAGTAATATGAATTCCAAAACAAGCAACAACCACAAGTTTCATCACAGTGACAAACCATTTCCAGTGAACTTATACATTTTCGTAGCTGGTATGAAACTGCACGTTAGCTCACTTTCGATGCAAAAAGGTGGGGTCGACGAATATTTTCATTCCTGTGACGAAGATGTTTCGTTCAGTGTAGTCGTGGTGGAAATGCTGGTCAATGGAATATAATGTTTTTGCTGGGCTCTTAATGAAGATCACAGTAATTAAAACTACCGGGATCACCATTAGTTCCAAACTGTACGATAGCTCACTTTCGATTACAAAAGTTGTGGGGGTGACGAAAATGTTCATTCCCATGACGAAAATAATAAGTTAAGTGTAGTTGTGGTGGAAATGCTGGTGATTGGAATGTAATGATTTTGCTGGGCTCTTAATGAAGATCGCAGTAATAAAAAACTACCGGGATCACCATTATTTTCAAACTGTACGAAAGCTCACTTTCGATGGCAACATTTGTGGGGGCGACAAACATTTTTATTCCGGTGATGAAAATAATTAGTTCAGCGTAGTTGTGGTGGATATGCTGCTCTTTGGAATGTAATGTTTTTGCCGGGGTCTTAATGAAGATCATAATAATAAAAAAAATTAGGAGTTCCATTTCAAATGTCTGTCATTTCTGTGAACTACTCAAGGAGTTCAGAGACCAAGACGTTTACTGGCAGACAGCTTTAACTGGATGTTGTACAGGGTGGTGCAAAAGACACGACCGGATTTAAATAGTCTATAAATTATTTATTGTAAAGTAAATTTATTTTATTTTTATTTTTTATTACTCATCATTAATGTGGAATTTTGCTAATTTAAAGGTAAAAAATAACGACGCATGAGTAGTGCTCACTAGTTAGTCAAGAGTTGATTCATGACGGTTTTCTATGTACAGTATACATAGATATTTGTTTAATTGACGTTTACACGAGACAGTTTTGCGGAGACAATAGCAATACATTCACAATAATACACTCACCCTTCTCATTGTCTTCTTCCCTGTCTCTGATTTCTCGAAGACAGTAAATTCAGCAAATGATTTAATGTAAGGGGACAATTTGGTAAAGATTCGTTGTAATTTGCGAAAAAAGTCGAGTAAGACCGCACAATTTAGAAAAACGTATGTTTATTTCGAGATTTTGGCGGCCGTGGCGTAAAAGTGCATGGTCTGTAATTTTCTGGACGCCTGCGTTACACAAACACTTTTCTCTTCTTTGAAAACTATTACATTTTCTCAATTGTCTTATCCCGTGTAAACGCAGAGTTAGACAATTGCAACCCTGATTGTTGTCAAAGCTACAGCTGTTTATTCCACTCTTTGGGCACATTTTAGCGGTATGTATCGTGAATACAATATTGTTAGTCAGATGCTAGCCAGTGACTAACTTGTCGTTATGAATATGACGGTTTGAGTTTGAATGACGGTTAGCGGTTTCCACATCATATTATTGGTTTAGTTCTTAAAATATTCTTATGTTAATAATGCCATATATGGAGAGTATAGAGTTTGTCTATAGTTCAATTTTCTTAAGAAAAAATCTGAAAACTAAATTTACAAACCGTAGATAGTAAATATTTTTCGGCATGAATAATGAATGGTAACAATAAATAAAACTTTCAATTAATCCTAAAAATTGTTGCCAATTATTATAAAACTAACAGATTATTCCTAAGGCGAACTGCAACTGTTTTCATTGCCTACTTTTAGGTTATGTAAAATGCAGAGTTAGTTGATTTTCATTACCCACTTTTAGGCTGAGTAAAATCAAATGTTTGTTTTTTAGTTTTAAATTTCTATATAGAACACAAGTTCACTGACATTTGAACTCTTTAGTTCATAACCCAACCGGAGTCTTGTTTCTTCCAAAAACTATGATTCAATAACTACTTTTGTATATAGACTATCAAAAGATATCTATCTATTTCGCTAGGCTTATGGTAGCAACGATGTTTTACCCCCAAAAAAATAAACTAAACCGACTGTTTCATGTGAGTGTTGGCTTTAGAATGTGTTACAATTTATTGGATAACTACTAACTAGCAGGAAAAACTATTGGGGACTGACTACAACATCCCTACACAGTTTGGCACAAAATTGTCTGGTCAAACAACAACAGCAACAATAGGACAAGAAGATAAATGCTTACAGAAAAACAAAAACAATAACAACAACTAAAGGGTTTACTCTGGAGTCAGTAGTTCAACAGCCTCCTGGTGCAATGCCATTACAAGCGATTCCTAAAACTGAAGCAGATACAGGGTACATCTACGTACAAATGAAGTAAAAAGGCGCAAAATGCGAAAAAAACATCTCTACTCCGAATACACGACAATTTAGTTAAAAAAGTGGGCCAATGTTCATGGTATTGGTAACAATAAATACAGTGCGATATAGGTGGGTATGAGAATGTTAGGGTGACTCTAGTATTTTCGTTACAGAAATTACAAAGGTTGGTAGTGATTCATGGATAATACAATACAATTTGGTGTCTATCTAATCGTTAGGATTCCCTGGGGCTTTATTAAGCTTAAGATAAATGCAAAGTTTTGGATCCCATAATTGAAATTCGAATTTCAAGAAAGTGAGCCGGAGTCATTTGGGATAGGTAATAAACTTAAGAAAATATTTCAGTGATATATCTGGTAAAATCTGTCACGGGTAGTCATCCCGATGGTGGAAAACTGTGATAGCTTTTCATTCGCATAATGATAATTCTCGTATGCATTTCATTGCTGGGGTTAAAGAGATTGTAATGTAGGGTATAGTATTTCCTCGAAAACAATCAGAGTTCTTGAACCTGCTATGCGCTCTATCCATGATTCTTCGTCATAATGGAAAACCAGTACCAGTAAAAGCAGCTTCTTTAAATTACACTGTGTGTAATTTTTTAAGTCATGGAAATATAACTATATTCGGACACCACTACGTTATAAAAGACAAAAAAAACAGACCCGTGTCTCCCAGTTTTGCCCAAAAGTCATGCACTTTTTTTATGAGCCCCCAAAGATTTGGGGCCTCGGTGTCCGTTTTACAAAAAAGTGATCATTTTTTCAGGCTCATGTGTTGCAAATCGTTCGGAATTTAGATTATTCGTGAATCAATTGTTACTGGGGAAAGGGTGTAACTTATACAAATTCTTTGCAAATACCACTTAGACAACACCAACTTCTGACAACGTCGCCTGGTGGAAGCATCGTGTTTTTCCTCAATACTTGTTTGCAGCCGCGCAATGTTCACATTATTTTGAACTTCATGAGGTCTTCCACCACGTGGAAGATCACAGGCAGACCATTGTTGCCCAAAACTCTGAACCAATCGGTAAATTGTTGATGCATTTCGAAAATGAATGAAATTTCAATACGATCTTTGTGTCTGAATAATCGAGTGCTGACTTTCAAAATAAAATTGAGCAGCTTTGGTTCTTTGCTTTGTGCTGAGCCTTTCCATCATACATTTCTTAAGTTTTTCAAACTTAGTTGTGGAAAAAAAGAAACTTTTAAGCCCGGTATGAATTTTATGAAATTTTCGTTGCCATAAGAATTACGTGTGAAAAAAAAAATAAAAGGGGTTTCAGGGGACACCCGGTTGGAACGTAGATCCTTTCGCTATATATTATGTACTAGTTAGGCCCAACAAGCCTAAGGCCCCCGTTGAAAAATACGATAATTTAAATGGTTCTTTAAGAAAAGATACTTTTTGAAAAATGATAAACTGTTTAAGAATTTTTTTTTAAAGACTGTATTTTTTAAAAAAAAAGTATATTTTTAGGTCCTTTTTGTAAGAATATGTATTATATTTTCCAGAAAAGGTCATGTTTTAAAGAGGTACTTCTTTCTAATGTTTTTTTAAGAAAAGGTACTATTTTTGAGAAGAAGTACTTTCTGTAAGAAAATCCAAAAGATTATGCATTTTTTTTACAAAGAAGTACTTTTTTTTAAAGAAGTGGTACTCTTTTTAAGAACGTTATTTTTTTCAGAAAATGTACTTATTTCCAGAAAGGCTACTTATCTCAAGAAAAGAAAAGGTATTATTTTATTTTTAAGAAAAGGTACTTTTAAGAAAAGCAATTGTTGTAAGAAAAGTTATTTTTTATAATATTCTTTAAGATGTGTATTTTGTTTAAGAAACGGCACTTTGTTTAAGAATATGAATAGGTATATTTTTTGAGAAAATTTACTTTTTTAAAAAAAGGCATTTATAAGTATTTAAGAAAAATTTTCTTTTTTAAACTTCTTTCACTTTGGCTTTTCTAAATTTACTTTTTATTTGGTTCAAAATTACAATATATACTAAATATTGGTTACAGGCTCCACCGAAAAAACTTCCCATTAAACAAGAAATTTCCAAACATATGCGAGACATCTGGTTAATTTTTTTCTCTCTGATCCAAGGCGTTAGTTTAGACACAAAGCAAAGCAACAGTAAACAACATAGTTGATAATAGTGGGTTGTAGCATAATAGTGTTAAAAAAAGTTGTTTAATTTTTTGTCCTATAGCGATAAGGAACTTCGTTCCAATAACGAAAATTTAATGAACCGAAAATTTCGCTCACTTTTCAATTTCTTGGTATTCCGCTCTTGCCGAAAATTTTGTAGGCAAAATCAATTGCAGGGTTGTTACGCCAAAGTTATTTCGTACGAAAACAATTGATTGATAATTGTTTGGGAGCGGAATTTTAAATTACTTTAACAACCAAAAGAAACGCCACATGCGTTAAAAATAAAATGTAGTGCGTGGAGGAATTATAAATCAAATATTTTCAAGGTAAATCAGAGATTGGTGGTAACTCTCCGCAACGAAATTTTCCGTTTAGAGATAAATGACAAAACTGGGTAAAATTAAAACAAAACTAACGCCTACGCCCAGAACAAACATCCGAAAATATAATCGCAAAATTGTATATACACAATCCCCCTATTAACCTAGGCCCGCGATAAAAAATAATTTTTGGAAATTCAGCTTTTAAGGGGTGGCCGTCGGTGGTGCAAAGGTAGTGTTCGTGGCTCTTGTGCGTGAGATCGTGGGATCGATCCCTACTCTGGTCCCAATGAGTGAGTGTAATAGTAGAACGCGCACACCTCACTGGTTTGTGAGAAGCTCTCCCTAAGTCTTTCATGGAAGGTAATGGGTATCCATTTAATTTTATTTTATATGGGAGTAAAACAGGACAGAAAGATGACAAAAATAGTACAATGTCGCACTGTAGCTTAATACTATACAAGGAATTTGTACGCTACTCTTTAACGGGGAAAAATATGACAATAATTGACATATCGCCCAGATAAATGGGGTTGCAGCAATGCTAACATGTATATTAATTGAAATTCAATAATTCTATATGAAACTTGAAATACATCAATTGCAATTTAAAAATCATGCATTGAAATTTAAAAATCGAATACATAAAAACGCTTAATAATTTTTAAATTTCAACTGACGAATTTTAAATTTTTAGTTGATGTCTTCAATTTCAATTGATATCTCTCAAATATCAATTGATGTGTTTTAAATTTCTATTGATGCATTTTAAACATCAATTGATGCGTTTTAAATTTCAATTGGAGTGTTAAAATTTCAATTGATGTTTTTTTTAAAATTCAAATAGAAATTTCAAATTCAAATTGATGTATTATAAATTTTAAATATAATTTTAAAATTTCAGTTGATGTTTTCAAAATTAAATTGATATTTTTTAAATTCCAATTGGAAATGGTGTAGAATGGATATTCTGAAATCAAAAAGAATCGGCTGAATCTACAGTCACATGAATAGTGTGCACACACTCACAGAACTAATTGTTTTAAAAGACGTTCGCAAATTCGGCTGTTGCCGCCGAATTGCAGTTGCCACAAACAAATTGATGTTGTCACGACTGAATTTAGTTCCCGCAATTAAAATTCGATTAAAGCAACTTATACTACGGTTGTGACAACCTCTAATGCGGTTGTGACAACCTCCAATTCGGATGTGATCACGTCTAATGTTGAACTAATTGTTTTAAAAGACGTTCGCAAATTCGGCTGTTGCCACCGAATTGCAGTTGCCACAAACGAATTGAGGTTGTCACGACTGAATTTAGTCCCCATATCAGAAATTCGATTAAAGCAACTTATCCTGCGGTTGTGACAACCTTTAATGCAGTTGTGACAACCTCCAATTCGGATGTGATCACGTCTAATGTTGATGTGACAACATCTAAATATCGTTAAGGCTAATTCGGCTATTTGTGTAATGAAGTTCCTTATCGCACATTTCGGGATGGGGGCTAAATGAAAAAATATTAAATAAATTTTTTTTAAGAACTTTGTTACAAGCCAGTATTAACAACTATATTGGGTAGTTTTGCTTTGGTTTGTGTCTACACTAACATATGGTGGGAAATTTCTTGTTTAATGTGAAGTTTTCTAGGTGGAGCCTGTAACCAAAATTTAGTATATATTGTAGTTTTGAACCTAATAAAAATTACATTTAGAAATACCAAAGTGAAAAAAGTTTAAAAAAATAACATTTTCTTAAATACGTGAATTTTCTTAAAACAGTAAATTTTCTCAAAAAAAAAACAAATACAAAGTACATTTTCTTAAAAAAGTGCCTTATCTTAAAGAAGTAACTTTGCTAAAAAAAATTTAAATTTTGTTACAAAAAGTATTTTTTTAAAAAGTATTTTTTTTTAAAAATAATTATCTTTTTTTAAAAAGGTACATATTCTTAGAACAAATTGCCTTTTCTTAAAAAACGACCTTTTCGTTAAAGAGTACCTTTTTTGTGAAATAAAATATCTTTTCTTGAGATAAGTACCTACTCTTGAACATGTACCTATTTTTGAAAAAAGGCTCAATTCCAAAAAAATTCCCATTTCTTAAATAAAAAACTATTCCTTCAAAAAAATACCTTCTCTTAAAAAAATAGGTTTTATTACAAAAATTCCTTTTCTTAAAAGTACCTTTTAATTCCTTTCTTGAGATAAGTAGCCTTTCTGAAAATAACTAAATTTTCTTAAAAAATAGCCTTTTCCTAAAAAGAGTACCACTTCTTTGAAAAGTACCTGTTCTCAAAAAAAAGTACTTTGTAAAAAAATTCATGCTCTTATGGCTTTTTCTTACAAAAAGTACTTCATCTTTAAAATAGTGCATTTTCTTAAAAACACATTAGCTTTTAATAAAAGAAGTAACTCTCTTTAAAAAGGACCTTTTCGGGAAATTATATATAATTTAAAAAAAACTACATTCTATAAAACAAAAATGTCTTAATAAATTTTACAAAAGTATGAACGTATATACATTTAAATTATCGTATTTTTCATCGGACGCCCGAGGCGTGTTGGAACTAACTAGTACATAAGATATAGCGAAAGGAACTTCGTTCCAACCGGGTGTCCCCTGACACCTCATATAATTGTTTTCTATGGCTTCATTCAGTGCAACAGATGACAAAAAGTTTACCATCGCTCGGAACAAACGGTGAAAGCAAAATGTCCTAAAACACGAAAATCGTGAAGTCAATTACTTTTATATTTATACATATATATACTACTATAGCTGACCCGTCAGACGTTGTCCTACATAATATTTCAAGCGATTTGTGTGGGAGGTACCACTCCCCTTTGTCCAATTGGACCGAATAGTAAATCTAAATCGCCCAGGGCGCCACCCAAACGCATACAAAAAAATTTATTCAAATCGGTCCAGAAGTTTAGAAGGAGTTCAGTCACAAACACACGTGCAGTAGAATTATATATAAAGATAAATCATGTCCAGCGGGTTTCGTTAGGGTCTACTAAACCTTTCGAAGTAACAACATTATGGTTTACTCTTCTCTCGTATTTGAATATTGAACCGAAATTCGACTGAAAATTAAGCTAGTTATAATCTTCATTAACTACCCTGGCTGCATTGACGTGAATGAGAATTACAGTGAAGCACTCATTGTTGTACGGCCACTGAAAACAGTTTTCCACTGCTGTGTGCATTTATTATACACCATCGACGGAGTTTGTGTGTTTGTTATTGAGTCTGATTGCGCCATAGAGTAATATATAAGAGTTTCCATCCATGCGGGCACCGAGGTAGTTGGAAATTGTATGGAGTGGTTGAACATTAAACAGAATTAAAGTGAATGCGCTTTTTCGTTCGATGCAAACAGCTGATCGGCATGGAAGGTGAAATTCAATAGCGAACAAAGTAGATGGGAGATTGAGGAATGAGCAACTAGCCGTAGACTATGCAGCAATCTAAGTTTAAATAGTGTTTGATTGATACTAATCACATCTATATTATGTTTGATGCTGATTGTATCGTACAAAAATATGCTTTATCTTTTATTTTTATTCGTTTTATACCCAACTTCTAGCATCAACTCGAACTGCATGAAATCTCCACTTACCTCCGTGACCGCAAAGTAACGTGAAAGAGCTAATGGAAACTAGTATCAATTAATCTATGATGTTACTAACTAATTAAAACTTATGCGCTTTGCCCAGAGGAGGATTTGTTTCATAAAACTGCAAAGAACGTATGAACAAGTCATGTACAGTCAGGGAGAATCCATGGCACAGCTGATCGACTATGAAGTAGGGAATTGATAGAAAACAGAGTAGATAGGCGAGATTAGCGATAAAAAACCAGAAGTAAACCATATATCAAACTAAGTTTAAATGGTAATTGATTGATGCTAATGACAGCTAAATTATGATTTATGTTGGTTGCATCGAACGAAAATAGGTATTCCCTTCTATTTATGTCCCTTTTATGTCCAACCAAAGAGTAAAATACAATAGCAACTCGAACTCGATGAAATGATCTACTACGCTTGCGGATCAATAAGTCCGTGACTTTGTGAATGAAACACAGTTTTTTTTTGCAAAAAATAAATATTTTTCAACATAATCTCCTTTTAGGTCAAGACACTGATTACAACGTTTCTCCAATTTTTGTATCAATTCCAAAAAAACAGGAATTTTCGACGTCCATAAAATAGGCATTTGTTTGATTAATAATTTAATTTTTGGAGATAAATCTTTTTCCACCGAGCCATTTCTTTAAGTTAGGAAATAGGAAATAGTCACTAGAGGCTAAATCAGGAGAATATGGCGGATGAGATACCAATTCGTAGCCCAGTTTAAGCCCAAACAATCCTTTGAAGTTGTCACACGACTACGTTTATGGTCAATTGAGAGCAAACGCGGCACCCATCTTGCAAACAGCTTTCTTCAACCCAACAGATCATTTGAAATCGAAACCACACTGCTGAAATACCTATGCCATCAACGATCTCACGAACTTTTACTCTTCGATCGGCCAACACCATATCATGGATTTTTTCGACATTTACGGGTGTATTGACCTCAATTGGCCGTCCAGAATGTTCTTGTGCGGCCACAACGAAGGTCAGTAAACCACTTTTTTTACCATTGAAATCGATGGTGCAGAGTTCCCATAGTATTTATCAAGCTTTTCCTTGGTTTGATTTTTTCGCAAAAAAATAAAAAATAATAGCACCCGAAATCCACTTTTTTCCATTTTTAAAAAATTCCACAAGGTTGTATGTTTTGAACAGCTGTTAAACGCAAAGTAAATGACGGAACTTGCGCAAAATTTGACAGTAGTCTATTAGCAGGTGGTACTTGATGGGAGCAGTGTTGCATTTCATATAACTATTGGGGGCAGTTCGAAAAGTCACGGACTTATTGATCGGCCCTCGTATCTTGTCGTCATCGAGAGAAAGTAAAGATATGCATGACGAATCTGTCTATTGCTCTATGGTATAATGAATGCACAATCTACAAAAATACTATATTTCGTTAATACATGGAAATATATTTTTTAAAATAACTTTTCAATATTTCGTAAATTCTGTGACTGGTTTCATAAAATCTATATAATGTTTCGTTTCATAGATTTTATGCAATTTTGTTTAACGTACGTGTAACCTATGAATGAGTTTCGTTAATTCAGTGATTGTCTGACGAATTTCTGTAATCCAATAGATCGTTTCTGTGTTTTGAAATCAGTGAAGTATTTCGTAATATTTTTAAGGATTTCTTAATACTTACGAAAAAAGGGGTTCCCAGTGTATAAATTGTTACGAAAAATTGCTTTAAATTTTTGGCTTAACTGACGTTGGTATCAAAGAAAATCTACAATATGTCAAAGTAGCATTAGAATGTCAACTGACAGTGTTGTATCTTGCAACTTGAACGTTCGTAGCGTTTCGTGGAGTTTAATGTTAAGTATTAGTAGTATTCCTGAAAGTCAACGTAAACGCAAACGCGAACGCGAACGCCAAAGTCATCACTTCGCCCTTGCGATCGCTCACGAAAGGTGTCACTGACATTTGTGGTTTATAGAGTTGCCCAACTAAAATAAACATTTATAGGTTAGAAAAAATTTTCTTTAACTGAAATGCGAAGAATGAATAGATAAAATTTGTAGCTCTATTTCAATAGATCAACAGATTTTAAGAATGCTATCATTTATAATACTGCAAATACCAACAATATTCACATGAAATGTGTAAAATCCCTATGATATTTTGATTTCCAATGTCGAATAAATTTTCCAATTTATTTATTTAAAATATATACGTTCTTTTGTTTATTAATGTTAACATCTATAATTTTTTAAATTAATTATAATACTTTTGCAACGCATTTTTTATTCGAACTTTCCATTTCCAATTTTATTACTGTAAATAAGGATTTCAGTGAGTAAACAATATGATTTTGAATTATTTAAAAATAAATTGAGCTCTGTCCGTCGATTAAATTTCAGCCAAAATTTGCAACTACTTATAGGCAATGAAATGCAAAATACAAGGGCGGACCAAAAAGTCCGTGACTTTTCGAACTTCCCTCATAATTATATGAAATACAACACTACTCGCACGAAGTACCACCTGTTAATAGACTACTGTCAAATTTTGAGCAAGTTCCGTCATTTACTTTGCGTTTAACAGCTGTTCAAAACATACAACCTCGTGTATTTTTTTAAAAATTGAAAAAAGTGAATTTCGAGTGCTCAAAAATCCGTCAATCAAACCAAGGAAAAGCTTGATAAATACTATGGGGACTCTTCACTAGAGGTGGTAACGGGCCGTGCTGTTGCTGTGCCACGCGTATGCACGATGTGTTCGTGCAGGAAGTTTGGCTTTCGTGCATGCTCCGTTTGTATTGGTGCACAGTAATAAAATATCGTGCGTATATAGTGCGTACAAGTCGAGAGTACTGTGACACGAAAAAGCTTAATTACACACAATCGCTTAATTACACACAACTAGACCAACAAATTCTGTTAGTGTAAATAATTATTACTGCAGCCAAAGAGGCTGAATACAGGTGGAGAAAAAAATAGAACGCATTTTGGTAACCCTGGTAAAAGAGAACCACAAAGTCGACGTGATTCATTCAAACGCATTTCTCTCTCGCTTCATAACTTGATTATTTCATAATTTTTACACACTTATGTAATTTTATTTAAACATATTTGGAGTTTCCATAGTTAGATACAATAACCATCAAAAAACTGCTCGTGTATAGAAATATTCCACGAAGAGAGTTTGAGAGAGAGCAGAGAAATGAGTACGGTAAGACAATAGTGGGATATGTATGCCGCGAAAAATGCTAAAGGCGTTTACGCATCTTTTTGTTGGTGCATACAATTCTCTAAACATATTATACCCTTTTACCTAATGTTTTCAGTGTATACACTCTTTTATATATTATAGTTTCGTGTTAGAGCGTGCTTTTTCGAGCGTGCGCGAGCATGTTTGCGCAATTATTAAGTTCGTGTTTGTGCGGGTCGTCCTTTGCCAAAATTTAGTCGTGCGTGTATGTGCGTGTTTTTTAATATCAACTTCGTGCTTGTGTCGGGTCGTGCCTAGAAAATTATGCACGCGCCCATCTCTACTCTGCACCATCGATTTCAATGGTAGAAAAGTGGTTTATTGACTTTTGTTGTGGTCGCACAAGAACAAACGATGATGAACGTTCTGGACGGCCAATTGAGGTCAATACACCCGAAAATGTCGAAAAAATCGGTGTTGGCCGATCGAAGATAATTCATATGGCAGTGTGGTTTCGATTTTTAATGATCAGTTGGATTTAAGAAAGCTGTATGCAAGATGGGTGCCGCGTTTGCTCACAATCGACCATCAACGCACGGGTGCACTCGTGTGTAGTCTCAATGGCAAAATTCCTTGAATTGGGCTACGAATTGGTAAATTATCCTCCATATTCTCCGGATTTAGTCCCCAGTGACTAATTCCTTGTTTCAAACCTAAAGAAATGGCTCGGTGGAAAGAGATTTAGCTCCAATGCTGAAATTATTGATCAAACAAATGCCTATTTTATGAACCTCAAAAAAATCATATTTTTTGGACGGGATGCAAAAATTGCAGAAACGTTGGACTAAGTGTATTGAGCCAAAAGTAGATTATATTGGAAAATATTTGTTTTGCAAAAAAACTGTGTTTCATTCAAAAAGTCACGGACTTATTGTTCCGTCCTCGTACTTCCTCGATCGACATTTTCCTTTAAATTTGTGATTTGTGGTTCGGTTTAAAGAGATTTAGCTCCAACGATGAAATTATTGATCTTGAATTATTGAATTATTATTTGGAAGGGATACAAAAATTGGAGAAACGTTGGACTAAGTGTATTGAGCTAAAAGAAGATTATGTTGGAAAATAATTTTTTGTTTGCAAAAAAAAAACTGTGTTTCATTCAAAAAGTCACGGACTTATTGATCCGTCCTCGTACTTCCATCTGCACATCCTCGATCGACATTTTCCTTAAAATTTGTGATTTCTTCAGCTATCGCGAGGAACTGTGGCGTGTTCAATTTGACAGCTGAAGTGATCAAAAACGTCGCTCATCGTTTTATAAAATTCCCAGTAAAGAACGTAACTCAACGCAGGTAGTCATCGAACAGCTGTAACGTTTTATAAACACCCAGAACGACAAAAGTAACGCGAAGTGACTGATTCACGACTTATAGAATTGCACCCTATGTCTTCGCTATTAGCTAAAAGCGATCTGAAATGCGATCTCAACACGAACAGTTGATGAAATCGCTGAGGAACTGTTAGGAAGAATCGAGAAAAAGATGGCGCTACATCTAGAAGCATCAAACAGCTGTTGAGTAACATTTGGTTAAGAGTTGTGACTGATATTAATAGGTGATCGGGGGTGTATTTGAGTCATTATGATTTCAAATGCATAAAACTATACAACGTTCTGAAATAGTAAAAGTAAGGTGACTGGTAAGTGGCCGTCAGTGCTGAAATGATAGTGTGCGGCGCTCTTGGTTCTACCGCTGACCACTTTACATTTCTTTCGGCGGTGGTTCCTTCGCTTTGTGAAGGCGACAACATCGAGTACTTAGCTATGAAAAAGCTTTTCAAAATACTGTTAGGAACCGGTGTAAAACTGTTGCTCCCAATCAGTGAGTGTAAATCTAGAAAGCAGCTTGCTATTGCCTTTTTTTGGTGACTCTTAAACGTTGTTATTTAGTGAATACTTATTTTGAAGTGACAAGTTTTGCAATGTACACATAAACATGTATGGTTGCACTTCTTCTATGGCGTTAAGTCCAAGAATCAAGTTGTACCTTCACTTCACCATCCCTGATAAAAATAAATTTTTACAGCTTCCCTAGTTGATATGCAGTTAACATAGTCAGCCGCCTCATCGGTTGCTGCCGGTATCACCCAGTTGCTGTTGTTGCTTTTACATCGTCATTTTGGGCAAGAGGAAGGGAAAATGATGGCAGTTTAAAGTTAAACGTGCATCCGTATCCGCAAAATGTACACAACCCCTTAACTTGTGTGTGTGGTTGTGAGAGCTACAACATGAGTGAGGATGTGTGCGTGTGTGTCAGTGCAAGTGGAAGAGCGGCTGTGGGCCACAGTGTTAAACTGCAGCTGTTATCTCTGCAGCAAAACAGTGGAGTTTTTGTTTTCGTTGTTAGACTAGAGAAATACAAATAAAATATTTAGTATACAAATGTATAGATGCAGTTATGTTATGTGCCGCTCGCTGTCAACAGAACGATTCTAGGCACAGTGGGCAATAACGCAAACGGAAATGTAATTTAGGGAAACAAATTAAAAAACTCGCAATGCTACGTAGACCTCGCTATATTCGTAAATGTAACAAAATTTGTATAATGTTCTATACAAACTTTAAATTTGAAGTTTAATTTATTAGGATTATGACGAAGAATTTAGAAATTCGATTGAAAACGAAAGGCATCGCAAACTAGAGATGTGCACTTGAGTATGTTTTGAATCACGCTCGCGCACGCTCACGAAAGAAAGACTCTCACGTTACGCACACTCATGTGAGCAAAATTTGATCCTACTCACACTCGCGCTTTATTCACGGCAATCGCGTAACTCACTCCCATCTCTTTGCAACGCGCACCACGAGCTGGGGGGGGTACAAAAACGCCCAAAATATGCGACTCAAGAGGAGGAGCGAGACACAAGAGAAAATAGCACGCGCCCACGAATTTGTATGTGTTTATTGTAGTATTAATATGAGTTTGTAACAGCTGTTTTATGTACTAACAAAGTCCGTGGAAGACTTGGAAAACATATACTGTATGAGAGGAATCTTAACAATTGGGTGTTACTTGGGATCTACACAAACAATTTTCCTCTAACACTTCATTACATTCTGATTTTTTTTCACCTACTTAAAATTTATGTTATAAAAAAGAAGAAAAAAAATTATAATGACTTCCATTTGTAATACGCTATTGAACTATAAAAGAATTGTATTCTTATTGTTCTACCATCGAAAATAAACCAATAAACCAACCAACCAATTAATATCAAGGCTGACCTAGTAGAGGTTAATGCATTCGAACAGCTGATTTTGCTTTCTTAAGACTCTATCTGTCAAATTCAGTGTATTTTGTTATTGTACTTATTTGTTTACTTTGTTTGGTTATGTGTATTTGTGTTGAATTTGACATTTAGAGTCATATAACAAAAACAAAATACCTATTGTTGGTGCCCACAACAACAACAAATCCTACTGCGTTAACCTCTACTAGATCAGCCTTGCTGAATATCCCTTTTCTAATCGATTTCTGTGTTTTGTATGGTTTGGTACTTTTGGCTTTACACGCGGCTGCAAAAGATTGAAAATCGTACCATGAAACCCAGTCACCTATCACCGTTTCTTCATTGAAAGCATTTTCTCTATATGTTCTCCAAATAACTTGATCAGCTGTCTCATCGGTACCCCTTGGTTTATTGTTTATGTGCAATTACGCACGAGCTCATTCGCCTCAAACAAGTACAACAAGCGGCACGCACGCGAGACGAATAAAGATAATATTATGAAGAGAGAGAAGGTAATAGAATAATCCATGGCAAGTAAAGGATGTGAGTCAGAGTCCGTATTTATTCACCATATGGATAACCATTTATGTGGAAGTTGCAATATGCACTGAACGGAAAAACATCGTCACAGGGGTGAAAATGTTCATCACCCCAACAACTTTTGCCATCGAAAGTGAGCTAACGTACAATTTCATTCCCGCTATGAAAATGTGTTCATCAACTGCAAATTGTTCGTTACTGTGGTGAAAGTATGGTTGTTGCTGCAATGAATTTGCTTCATTATTGCAACGAATTTGTTTCGCTGCTGCAATGAATTTGTTTCATTGTTACAATGAATAAGTATCGTTCTTGCAATGAATTTACTTCATTGCTGCAATGAATTTGTTTCATTACCGCAATGAATTTGCTTCATTGCTGCAATGAATTTGTTTCATTGATGCTATGAATTTGTTTTATTAGTACAATAATTTTGTTTCATTGATGCATTGAATGTTTTGAAGTGTGTTTAAAATTATTTATTGACAATTGTTCATAAAAACACTGGTAGTATTACATTGCAGGTGTTTTGATAACAATTTTTTGAACATTTGTTCCGAAAATTGTTCTCAATTATATAAATATATTTAGTCCATCTCATGTTGACACACTCGTCGGCGGAAGATTGTGGTAGTCGGCGGCGGGTTGAGTGTTATTGTGACCGTCGTATTCAGGTCCTGCAATTAATAGCAATTATGAGGAATTTATTATCAAGATTTCTATTTAAGATATCTAGATATCTATGTTTGTACTTACCACGAAAATAAGCTCTACTCCTTTAACTTAGAATCGCATCATTGTTTTCTTAAATCATGCTATTATTGTTGTTTGGAGGGTTCTGCCATTCAATTGTAGCGTCAAATCTCTCCATCATTAAGCCACTGATCGCTCTGTAAGCATTTTCTTCAACTGATAAAGAGATAAACCAAATATCAGTAATTTAAATCTCATGTCTTTATTTCTTTTAATTGTTAACCAATTTTTCTACAAAAATTCAAATTAAATAAAATTGTTGCAGGAACGAAAAGTAAGTTGTTGCATCAACGAAATGAAAAATTGTTAAAGAAATCATGTTTGAAATTTTTCATTGCAGCGACTACCAAATTGTCGGATATACGACACTTTTCACTATAACAACGTAAAAACATCAACGAAGCGTTTTTCTTTCAGTGTGGAATGGACATAATTTTTGGCATCAATCCGAAGCTTTTACAAAACCATTTATAAACCATTAGATATTGGCATTTTGTATTTTAGAGGTTACATTTTTAATTTTTTTCACCTTGTGTTTGAGCACACTTCCTCAAAACACATTTGCGATTGCAAGCTTCGTATCAGAGACATTATATTTTTCTGAAATCATCACAATTTTCTTTTTGTAATCGTACTTTTTGTACATTTTATGGTACTTTAAATATGTACATACATTTATATTACTCTGTAATACATTTTATGAAAGTTTCGCTAAAATGTTGTACAATGTGGCCCAAAAACCTCAGCCGATATTGTTTTTAGTTTTTAAACTTAAATTTTGAAGATGAAATGGACAAGTAGATTCAGGCATTGTTGGTTACTAATTGGGCCCTTTTTACTGCATTTTGCCTCGTTCTGACGAGAACTTCGGGCGATATTTTCTCCCACTCTTTCCAGATCGGAAATTCTCTTTGAGAGCTCCGAGAGACTGTGGCTTGTTCACACAGATTCGTGACTTCAAAACCAGTACAGAAATTTCATTCGGGCGAACCTACTTAAACAAGAGGCTGAGAAGGGAGGAAACCCAACTATTTAGGCGGAAAAAATGGCAGTGGGAGCAGAAAGAGAGAGAGTGAAAATACCGAAATGTGTACGATTAATAATTTGTTTTCCTCTTTATTTAAACAAATGTAGCAGTAAAATATTAACAGTGTTTACATAATTTTTAGACTAACTAGCAGTTTGTTTATGTTTTTGATATTAATTAGTTATATTACATTAAGATTACATCATTTGATCTAAGCGTCTCATTAGAACATGCGGTTTGAATTTTTGAAGTCTTCTATTTAATTCGCCAGTGTTTAGTAGGCCCGGGATCAGCTCGTTTGGATGTGTTCCAGATTTAACATGTGGTTTTCTGCCTGGCATTGAATCACTTCCCTCACTGTTGTCACTCTGAGATCTATATGCAGGTCACCGTTTCGAATATACCAAGGAGCTCGAACAAAGTCCCTTAGAACCTAATTCTGGAATCGTTGAATAACATTGATTTCTTCGATTTTTGCGCACAAAAACGATGTACAAGTAGACAGTCAAAATTTCTCTTCACTCAAATGCCAACAAACAAAACGAGTGAAACCCTAGTACTTTTCTACTCTCTCTCTTACTCTCTTCATTGAATATTTCAATACACGAGCAGCTTTTTGATAGTGTTATTGTATATGACTATACAAATTCCAACTATGTTGAAGTAAAATTACAAATAAGCAAGATATGACACGAGAGAGAAATGCGTTTGAGTGAACTCCTAGCACTTTTTGATTCTCTTTTACCAGGGTTGCCAAGTTGCGCACATCTTCTGGTCGTCTAATTGTAAATCGTCGTTGGTGCACAACCCCACAGTTGTATTTCATATATCCAGACAGGTTTCAGGAATTGATTACAGATTAGGATCTTATTATTTATAGTAACGTTAGATGTTCTACCTATGAGCCAAGATAATTCTCTACATTTTAGTATCAGTTCTTCACGTTTAGTCTTTACATGTCCCTTCCACGTTAGTTTAGTATCAAGGGCCATACCAAGGTACTTAGCTTTGTTGACAATTGGAACCAATTGGTTATCAATGAATAGTGGATATTGTCTTATTTCCCAGGTTGAAAAATAAATGTGATTTGATCTGGAACTATTTATGTCTATGTTCCATTTCTTTGTCCATTGAGTCACCTCGTCTAAGGCTGACTGTAGTTTTTCTGGGGCTTCTCGCTCGGTTTTGCATGTAGTTATTAATACAGTGTCGTCCGCGAAGATGCCTGCTCCACATGTAGTAACGGGTCCGCCAAATAACTTTTTGTTTTTGAAAATGCTTTAAAAAAAACTACTGAATATTTTCTCAAATTTCTTTTTTTATTTGAAAGTACAATTCTTCCGGTTAATAATGGAAAATAATTTTATTCAAATGGCTGCCTCGGCTGGCTATGCAGTAGCCTACACGATCAGTCCAATTTTTAAGCACATTATCGATTGTGTGCAGCTGTATTTCACCAATGGCTTCACGAATATTGTCCTTTAAAGCGTCAATTGTCCTTTAAAGCGTCAATTGTCGGCGTAACATTTATCTTTGAGGGCACCCCACAAATAATAGTCCAACGGTGTCAAATCGCAGCTCCGGGGTGGCCAAACGACATCAGCTCTGCGGCTGATAATGCGATCTTCAAAAACAGGGCGAAAAACATCGAGTGTAGCTTCGGCTGTGTGGCACGTAGCGCCGTCCTGTTGAAACCAAATGTTGCCAATATCCTCCTCTTCAATTTTTGTGAACAAAAATTCGTTCAACATGGCCCGATAACGATCGCCATTGACTGTAACGGCCACTCCTTGTTCGTTTTCGAAGAACAATGGCCCAATTATGCCTCTGGACCTAAATCCGCACCAAACATTGACTCGTTTTGGGTGCATCGGCTTTTCAATGTATGCGTGCGGGTTTTCTGTGCCCCAAATGCGACAATTTTGCTTGTTTACATACCCGCCAAGATCAAAATGAGCCTCATCTGAAAAGATGATTTTTTTTTGGCAAAATCGGCATCTTCTGTAATTCGATCGCAGGCCCATTTTTCCCATATTTCCCAGCATTGTTCAAGCGTATACACAACCATATTCGTTCAGCGGCAGGATAAAACTAATTATCGGTCAAATCAGACATGAGCTAAGTGTTACCATTCACGAAATAAGCACTAGTTGAAAAAAAAAACGTTAGATGGCGGACCCGTTACTATCTGGTAAATCTCTCGAAAAATAGCAGATATAGAACTGGTTCAAGTATACTGCCTTGAGGGACACCAGTGTTTATGGGATATATATGTGAGTAGTCGTTGTCTACCCCGACTCGGTAGTACCTTTCAGAGATGTATGATGTGAGAAAGGAGCAGTAGCTCTTTGGTAGAATGAGGTTCAGTTTATACAATAAACCTCTGTGCCAAACGGCATCAAAAGCTTCTGATACGTCGAGGAATACTGCTGAACATATGTCTTTATTTTCGATTGAATTGCAATTGTATGTACGATTCTGTGGACTTGCTCTAGAATGTTGCCTTCAAAAACCCAAATTGATGGTTAGGAATAAGATTTTTTCTTTGTTTTATTGTGTTTAATCTACAACAAAAAAGTTTTTCTAGGAGTTTACCAATAACTGCAAGTAGAGATATTGGTCTATATGAGCCCACGTTGTACGGAGATTTACCAGGTTTCAAAATCATAATTATTCCAGCCACCTTGCAGTAGCTCGTAAAATGTTTTAACTTTTTTTGCTGCATTAAATGTATTGGTTAGAGCGTCTATACTCTTCTCTGGAAAATTTTTTAAAAATTTTGTGGGCTGATTTGATCAAAACCGGACGATTTGTTTTTTTGAGAGCTTTAATTTCTTGTATTACTTCTTCTTTATTTATTTCTGGTATTTCATTATTTGGTGTGTTAATTATTGGTAAAGTATTTTCCATATCATTATAAAAAGTGTTTGAAAGGTCCCCGCCGTATATTTTTGCTTTTCTAAGCTTGATTTTGCGCACTTCCCTTGGTGACTTCTCAAAGGTATTTTCAACTTCACTGGTTGCTTTGTATTTTTTGTCGCTTTCTAAAGACCATATCCCGAACTTTTGTCAGTACACAATTCCCTCACGTGTTTTTTTTTTTAAATTTTTGATTATTATATCACCTTATCATTCTTCTTAGACGTTGTGTTATATTGTTTAGAACAGTTTTATCGTCAGGGGATCTTATTTGCTGCCATCTTCTTCGTTATTTCCTTTTGTAGATTACCCATTTCCTTATGTAATATGGATACCTTATATATCTTGATTGATTTTTAGAGCTTGGTGTACTTTCCCAAGCGGCTAGCTGTAGTACCGAAGTAAAGAAAAGTAATTGATCTTCAAGGTCGTTTTCCGACAAAATTTCGCTAGCTATGTTAACTCTTTTTTAGATTTCTCATCACTGTTAGATTTCTCATCACTGTGGTTTCTTCTGCAGAGTGTTAAGAGTTAAGTATATCGGCGAGTGGTCCCAATTGAGATCAACAACTTTTCTCAGCTTCATATGACTTTTGCATATTTTTTTTGCTAACGAAAAATCTAACAGCTCTTGGAGTTTAGTCCGGTCTGTTGGCCAATACGTAGGCTTTCCGGTGGAGACGTAATCACATCCATTGCTTTGAATTGCTTTAAATAGTTCCCTTCACTTTGTTGATGTCAATCTTGAACCCAACATGACATGCTTGGCGTTAAATAATGAATCCCGAAAATTTTTCCAGAGGATAAGAAGGTCAAATAACATGCCGAATAATGGGCTGCCCTCCTGCAAGAACGAGAATGGAAATCTGGCGACCGATAAGCATTGTGTGCTTAAAATGTGGATAGACCAGTTTGCATCACTACTCCACTCAGATTCTTTCACAGAAGATCAAGAGGTAATGATTTTGGCAGACAGTGAGCCTGTTTTTTTATTCCCTGTTAAACTAATTTTTCGACCACTTTGTATGGGCGATTTTAAGCGGCTTCCCATACAAAGTTGTCGAAAATTTAGTTTAGCAGGAATTTAAAAAACATTTTTAGTATATATATTACCCCCAACCAATGTGAGATTAGAAGGGAAATCTCTGGGATTAGAAATAATAAAGTCTCCGGTGTGGATGGTCTACCCGCTCAGCTTTTTAAGGCCGGTGGCGAAGGACTGCTAGCCCACATGCATCAACTTATATGCGGTATGTGGTTGGGTGAATCTATGCCTGATGATTGGAGTCACAGTGTATTATGCCATGTATTCAAAAAATGTAATCCGTGTACATGTTCCAAATATCGCGGTATGGTTGGTTGATTGGTTTTCATGGTGGCTAAAGATACTATTTAGCATCAATTAGTGTCTTGAGACACCGTTTTGCATACTACATCACTCCGGAATGTCCAAAGTACCGTGTCTATATCCAGCCTGTTAATCGGAGATACCCTAGGTCCATCTCGTGTATCTCTGTGAGGTTATGCAGGAAGGGATGGCCCATTGTCTTCAGGCGTCTATTCATCAGAGTCGGACAACTGCAGAGGAGATAGTCGCAGTATAGTCTTTTATCCATCGTGTATAAGGTCTTGTCGAACGTATTATGTGAAAGACTATAGCCAATTATTGTAAACCTAATTGTACATAATCAGTGTGGTTTTAGACCAGGGAAGTCCACGACTGAGCAAATATTCACGCTACGCCAAATCCTGGAAAAGATCGACGGAAAGCAAATCGATAAATAGCATCTTTTTGTCGATTGCACAGCTGCTTTCGATAGCTCCAGACGGGGAAAGTTGTACGAAGCTGTATCTGAAATTGGGATTCCAGCAAAACAAATCCGCCGCTGTAGAATGACGCTGAACAACACGAAATCAGCACTGAAGGTGAGGAAAGACCTCGCCTAACCATTCTGTACCAAGCGAGGACTGAGACAAGGCGACACACTTTAGTACAATCTCTTGAACATCTTAATAGAGATAATAATTCGAAAAGCGGCAGTCAATATGAACAAGACCATCAACACGAAAAGCCATATGTTACTGGCGTATGTTGACGACATAGACATAACAAGACGGTTTCCCATTACATTCCATGAAGGAATAGGGGAGAGCTTCTCATAATAAGTGATTGAGATCTACAGTTTTACACCGGTTCCGAACGGTATTTTCGAGAAGCTTTTCATGGCTAAATACTCGATAGTGTCGCCCTCACTAAGCGAAGTGACCGTCGTCGAAAGAAATGTAAGGTGCTCGGAGCAGGGATCGAACCCAAGTACTCATGTATAAGAGCTGCGTACACTACCCATGGCATCACCGACGCAATTTCGGTTTCTGTGTTTATCAAGTTTTGAACCTCGCCGGATCTCCGGCAATTCAGCCAAGACTTGTGTCCATCTCTGTATTAACAAGTTAAATTGCTGAACTGTTGTTTGTTTTTTATTCCTAATAGAAGAAATACTAGGATAAAAATTCAATTTGCAAGCAGATCTAAAAAAAATCAGAATGACGAGAAAAAAAAATGACACGAAAATATCGCCCGCTGGTTTTTTATGTTTCAAAGCTTTCTGCACGCCCGGCTTATGGATTTTCTCCTCTAGGGTGGATCCAACAGCAACTTCGTGGCTTTGACAGATTTTTATTTTACAATCTGGTCTGGGCAGATTTCAAACGCAGGCCTCGCGGCTTCTGCAGTTTGTCCGATTCTAAATACCCCCTATAATATAGTTAAAATTTGGTCATCTTGACCTACCAATGTCATACCTTCATGAGGACCTTCACGTTTTTGGGGTCCAGAGGGCGCCATGGATACAATTTCTTTTTAATACTTCGTGTTGCTATATTTTTCTTTAAATTTGTACTGTTTACAAAACTCTCTGCCCGATCGAGTGCATATCTGCCAAAATGTTCAATTAAAGGGTGTTTCTTAAAGGTACAGAACTTTGAGTTGGTAACACTGCTTTATTTGACAATCGATTTAACAGCTGGTAGTTGGTTTTTTGTAGTTTGGTTTGCCATTTCATCATGGATAGACTGACACGAGAGCATCAACATAATGGTTCTTTTCACCAAACTTATGGGTTGGATGTTTTAACAGAACGCACATGCCAAAGCTGATTCAAAAAATTTCTGGAAATTTCACGATCAAAAATGGGCACAGAAGCAGTAGGCCACATGAGGTATCAAAGCCGCTAAACGACTCGTTTCTGTTCGAGAAATTGCAGACAAGCTGCAGGTGTCGCACTCGATCATTGAAAACCATTTGAAACGGCTTGGACTTGTCAAAATGCCTGATAGTTGGGTTCCGAACGAGCTTAAGGAAGTCCATTTACCAAAAGGGATAAGCACTTGCGATTTATTGCTCAAACGCAGCAAAAATGATAAATTTTTAAAACACATTGTCACTGGAGTTGAAAATGGGTTCTTTACAAAAATCTCAACGGAAAGAGATCGACGATGAACGCCCTCAAACTTCATCAAAGGCTGAACTGCACCAGAAAAACATTATTTTGGAAGGATTTTAAGGGAGTAATTTATTTTGAACAGGTTCCTGAACACTAAAAATATTAATTTTGACATCTATTGTCAGCAATTGACGAACCTTGATGGGGCACTGAAAGAAACAAACACGACCTGAATTGGTTAATCGTAAAGGCGTTGTTTGTCCATGACGAAAACTTTGGACCTCACACAACTTTTGCAAACTCGGCAGAAAATATTGGAGGTTTGATGGTAAGTGAAGCCATATCAACCTTATAGTCCTGATCGGGCACATCGGATTTTCATCAACGACGATCAAGAAGTAGACCACTAGAAGATGTGCTCAATTTGGGAACCCTCGTAAAAGAGAAACCAAAAGAGGTCACAATTTAGTCACACGCACTTCTCCTCGCATCATATCTTGATTATTTCATAATTTTTGTATAGTTTATGTAATTTTACTTCAACATGGTTCGAATTTGTATAGTTATATACAATAACACTATCAAAAAGCTGCTCGTGTATTGAAATATTCATTAAAGAGAGTAAGAGAGAGAGAGAGAGCAGAGAATGATTAACGCTGCACTCGTTTTATTTGTTGGCATTCGAGTGAAGAAGAGTTTTGATTGTCTACATACTACATCGTTTTTATTTTCATTTATTCTGCAATATTTTTTGAATGGAAAATGCTTCAATACACAAGAGGACCTACAAACTGAATTGTTCGAATATATTTTTGGGACGGACTAGTCATTCTACGAATCTGGGATCAAACATTCGATGGAAGAAGGTCATTGAACAAAATTGCACCTACTTTATAGATTAAAATTGATGGGATGATTTGTATTTATTCGGCCTCTTTATTGGTACTTTATTCATTTATTATTCAAGCTCAAGACCATTCTATATCTCTATTAATAGAGATATAGTTTGTTTTTCAAAGGAAGTTTGGCAAAATGCATTGTCATGATTCCTGGTCAAGCTACAGATCTACATCAGCGGCTGTTGGGAATGTTGCTTTTGAAAAATTCATCAAACTAAATGCAATCGAAGATTCATCTCAATTGAGAATTTTCCACTATGCAAGTCTTCCAAAAATATCGTAAGAAAAACACTGAAGAAAACACTTGCAAACAACTTCCTTCCATCTCCAGAGAACTATCGGTATCCATTAGAAATAAAATATAAAAGTACCAATAAAAAGGCCGTATAAATAAAAATCATCCCTGATGAACGTAGAGCACGAAGAAATTGCAGGCAATTGTTATTGCCTGTAAGAATTGTGTTGCCTTGTAATCAACAACAAAAATTGTTTTTAATGATGACCGATGGTTCTCTGTAGATGGAAAGAAGTTTTTCGCAAATGCTTTCTTGTATGTTTTGCTTGCAAGATTTTTCAAACACTTTCATAGTGGACAATTCTCAATTGAGATGAGTTTTCGTTTGCATATAGTTTTCAAAAGTAGCATTCGAAACATACGCTGATGAAGATCTGTGGCTGGATCGGAAATAGCTATACGGTGTGCAAAATATATTTTTTATGAAAACTTTGTCTCTGTTCATAGAGATATATAATGGTCTAGTGCTAGAATAATAAAACAAAAAAGATTAAAATTGATTATTTGAATAAAATACTAGAAAAGACTTTGAGCAAAAAAACCGAAATTCCTTTTTTGCCAACCCAATAACGTAACTGAACGCAGGTAGTCACGGAACAGCACTAACTTTTGTTAAATTATCAAAACGTCAAAAGTAGCGCGAAGGACTGACTCACGTCTTACAGAATAACGCCCACATAATCTTCACGGCTTCTCCACTTAAAATATAGTGCATAATGTCGGATTCGCTGGTCAGATTCGGATCTGGTTTTAGTCCGATATATCGGATTTCTATTTCGCTGACATGTCTGACTTCCCTTTCTCTGATCCGATTCGGATGCAGTTTGAGTACGATATGTCGGATGTCACATTCGCTGATCTGATTCAGATCCGGGTTGAGTCTGACATGTCGGATTTCGCATTCTCTGATCCGATTCGGATACGGTTTGAGTGCGACACGTTGGATTTCAATTTCGCTGATACGGTTCAGATCCGGTTCGAGTCCGACACGCTGGATTTCACTTTCCCTGATGCGATTCGTATCCGGTACAGATCCGCTTTCGCTGATTCCATTCAAGTAATCAAGAAGTAATAATGTAGTGTTTTTAATAAATTTAAAGTGCCTTATTTATATTATTTGTATTTTATATTTTATATGTATTTTTATATGTATTACGATGAACACAGTTTGTTCGACTGCGATCACAGATTGTTTGGCGTTAAACTCCTCCGAACCGGCTGGACCGATTTGTATGAGATTTTGTGTGAATATCCGGCTGGTCTCGGAATCGGCCAACATCTATTTTTCATACCCCTAAATGATAAGAGTGACCCACCCCTATATAGAACACAGATTTGTCCGACTGCGAAACACAGATTGCCAGACTGCGAAAAAAACACACACTGATGTAGCGGCAACGAATAGTTGTCTTGTGTGGGTGCGGAGCACCCTCGGAGCAAAGGGAATAATGACGTGGTTATACGTATATAAAATTGAGATAGCAAGAGAGCAACGAAAATTGTGTGAACTTGTGTAGCGTATGTACGAACATAACAATGTATGTATGTGCATGTGTCTGTTGCGTTGGTCTTTAAATAATTTTAAATATTAATATTATTTAAATGTAACGTTATCATATGATTGAACGCTGTTTTTTATTTTCCCATGTAACATTTACTAATGTGTTCATAGAAATCGAACAGGTACCGTGTAACAAAAAGGTGTTAACACATCGCTCGTGAGTTCGAACACTCATTGGATTTTTTATAACCGGCATAATATTAGTGTATAATATAGCTCTTTAAAATAATTCCCTTTTGGAACCCCTTTTTCATATGTAATACATTTTATTTGCGTTTTCATTTTCCGGTAGAAATTTTAATCCGAAATGATTTTGATACTGAATCTGATATGATTCACACATCGGATCCGTTCTCGTTTCGAGATCGGACTCAATTATTGCTTCGAGATCGAAGGAGGAATTACGATTATGATTTGATTTTGAGATAGGTTCCGTTCTAGTTTCGAGTTCGGTTCCGCCCTCATTTCGATATCGGACAAAATTTTCCTTTCGAGATTGAAAGAGGAATTACGCCGCTCGAGAAAACGATCTCGAATTGTGAACGGGTTACTATTCAATGTTTGTTGTCATTCATAAGTACACTGAGTGGTGACATATTTAAATGTATTCATGCAGCTCTCTAATAATGAGCCAATTTTATTAACTAAAAAAAAATAATGAGCCAAAACTAATATCTATATTTTTTCCCTGTTTTCTAGCAGTTTTTACACTAAGGCATTGAGACATTGAATGAGAATTGACAACATTGATCACTTCTTCCTTCAATTTGATTGGTCGTTACATTTTCCATAGAAACATTAAAATGTTTCTCGCTACATGTTGCTGATATTACGCGGGAGCAACTTTGTTCTTCACTGGCGGAGATGTTTCTTCGATATTCTGCGGGCAATTTTTTCTTGTATGGAGTTTTGTAAAATTTCATGTGATATGTTGATCTTAGTACTGACATTTTGACGAAAACTGTTGAACATTTTCTTATCCATTTTCCTGTGATGTCTCTGACAAAATACCATAGATCTTAAATTTCATACATTTTATATCATTTGTATTCATTTTCCTACCCACTGTGCCACAACATAATGTGCTGTGTGACAGCAACTTTGTGTGTGTTGGCGCGTTCCTGTCGAAACCACCAAGTTGTGGTCGTTTTGTCTTTGTGCTGAATTCGTGTTTGTTATTTTGTTTGTTTGGCTGCGCAACTTTTTGGTGCAGCTGCAAAGAAAAAGTGTGTCAGCAGCAACTGCTGCATCTCTATCGGCATCAGCATCGGCATCAACATCCACAGCAATTTAATATTCTTCGTGTTCTTCTTCATTTGTACCACTAGCGTCAACTGAGGCAGCAGCAGCATCATCGTTGTCATACCAACATCATAAAATAAAAGAAAAACCTAGAAACAAAATCTAAAAATTTGAAAACACAAAAACATTCTTGTGCAAATTATAACAACATATAGCAACAATAACAACAATGCCAGCAACATTAGCATCATTTTTTATGGGCAGCAAGACAACGACAACATCTGCAGTGACACTTTTAAAAGCATTATGCAACGTTCGCGACATGCAATTTGTTGTACAATTTGGTTAGATTGGTTAACAGTTTTTTTCAAATTTCAAAATGATTTTAGAATTTGAATAAGGATTCGCATATTTGAAACAATTTTTTTTAAATTTCAAAATCTATATTAATACTAGCTGACCCGGCAGACGTTGTCCTGCATAATATTTCAAGCGATTTGTATGGGAGGTACCACGCCCCTTTGTCCAATTGGACCGAATAGTAAATCTAAACCACCCAAACGCATACAAAAAAATTTATTCAAATCGGTCCAGAAGTTTAGGAGGAGTTCAGTCACAAACATACGTGCAGTAGAATTATATATATAAATATATAAATACAATTTTAAAACTTAATACGATTTAGATATTGTAATGTGGTTTCATCTTCGGCTGAGGTAGTTTCAGTCATCTCCAGGGTCGTCGTAAGGACCCACACAACTTTATGAAATGAAACAGTGAATTTCTCCCTGAATCATCTCGTTATATTGAGTTTAATTCACAGAGTTTATACAGGGTGATTCAGGAAGTTCCGGACAAATTTCTCCAGCGTATTCCTTGGCTGATTTCATTAAGAAAAGTCCACTAGGAACATGTCCGATAATGCAAGGGTGCGAAATGGCAGCGGGTTCAAAATTTTCGGATTGCCGGTCGGAGGGTAGTAGGGTAAAGTTGCTAACTTCTGAGCCAGAGGTTTACTGCATTTCAGTAAAATGGTCATAACTTTGGAACGATAAGACCTCTGGGCTTCGTTTAGGTCATTTTGGAAAGGTAAGAGGTATGGCTATCTTTAATAAGTTACCTTAGTGGCAAACATAAGTTACCTGCCATCTGGCTGAGCAAATTGATTTTTTGTTCCTTTTTTTCCGAAAGCTCTGTATCTCGGCGATTTGACTTTTATCAGCTTTTTTTTATTGATTCTGAAAGGACTCTTAAAGACCTTTCCTTAGAAGTTAGCAACTTTACCCTACTACCCTCCGACCGCCAATCCGAAAATTTTGAACTCGCTGCCATTTCGCATCCTTGCATTTTCGGACATGGTCCTAGTGGACTTTTCTTCATGAAATGAGCCAAGGAATACGCTGGAGACATTTGTCCGGAACTTCCTGAATCACCCTGTATATTAAATATTGACAAAAATATTTCAAGATCCTTGCAATGCGTAGATATTCAATATCGGTGTGTGCTCGAAGGTCGGTACTCGGATGGCCTAGGGCGGAAGGCAGTTAGACTATACTGCTGGATAGAGCCGGGTTTCAGGATTCGGGTGGATGTTCTCGGTTTCTGCATGAATGTTGGGATTCTGGTGGATGTTATCGGTTTCTGTATGAATGTCGAGATTCGGATTGCCTTAAGCGAACCACAGACTTGTCATTCATGAGCATGAACACCAGCTATCGTTAGTTGTTAGTGTAGGTTTACCACCCTTCTTGATACCAAATACGAATGTAATCGAAGTTGTTCGCATCATTATCATGTTTGCAAAATTTTTTGATAATATTTGTTAAAATTCGTCAGCCAGGTAAAAAGATATTGACCAAGCTCATGCTCATGAATGACAAGTCTGTGGTTCGCTTTAATGTTGGTGGATTTAAGCGGTGGTGAACGGATTCGGGTTACTGATTCGGGAACGATGAATGAGGACCTAGGTGAGGGTCGTCGCTGATCTGGATACGATACGGGCACAGCGTTCATAGTTCTTGAATCAGTGATTACTGGTATATCGCCATTTTAAACGAACGGTGGTGGGTTGGAGTTACTGGTTCGGTGATTTCAGATAAACGTACTGGATAGTATGTTCCCGCTTCGTAATCGAAATTCGGCTGGTTCCGCTCTAATAGACAATACTAATAGAGATAATGAAGCGGGGTTAGTAGAGTCAAATAGTAGAAACAAAGTTGCAGTTCCTACGAAGGTTAAATCCTTCGTATTAACAAAGATGTGTCCACAAGAAGCAACGTCTTCGTAATAACAAAGATGCAGTGCCCAGGAAGAGCAACGTCTTCGTAATATAAAAGCTGCAGTACTCACGAAGAGTAAATCCATTGTAATAACGAAGATGCAGAGCCCACAAGCAGCAACGTCTTCGTAATAGAAAAGGTGCAGTCCTCACGAAGAGTAGAGCCTTCGTAATAACAAAGTTGCGGTACACACAAGGAGTAACGTCTTCGAAGAAGCAAAGATGCTGTGCCCACAAGGAGCAACATCTTCGTATTAACAAAGGTTCAATACTCGCGACGAGTAAAGCCTTCGTAATAACAAAGTTGCAATGCCCACGAGGAGCCGTTATAAAGGGGGTTTCAGCATTCTATGATCTGCTGGTTTGAGATTCTGAGTAAGCTGAATTTTGTACGCATGAAGGTGGAGGTCTTTTGTAAAAATTCGCTGGGTAGTGCTTCGTGAAATTTGAATTTGTTGCGAACAATGCCGAATTGATGTTTTCGGGTTTTCGGCGACACTCTCGTTTACTGCAGCAATGTTGTCAAGAGACCGACCGGTACGTTGACGCACAGGAGTTTTACTGTCCATAACCGATCCAGTTTCTTCAAATTTGTTGATCACTCTTCGAATGGTTGACACTTTCTCGACTGAAGAATTTTCGAAGTTTGCGAGCGGTCTCATCATCACAGCATCCAAAGTTTTGTAATAAGTTTTCACAATTACAACGCGTTGTTCTTTCGTAAAGCGCTCCATTTTTAATAATCGGAATAAACATATATGACAGCTGCCAATTTTCAGTGTTGCCATTTGCACTAAAAAATGGCACTAAATTTAAAAAGTGCAATGTTACTGAGATACCCTTATTATTGTTTTATGAATCAAAATATAAACGTCCTGTATGTTTTCATTCGATTTACTTTATTAAAAAGTAAAATATATCAAATTTAAAAAGTTTTTTTATGGAAAATTGTGCAATATCTAAAAAGTTATGCTAAAAGATTGATGAAAGATATAAAATGTTGGAAAAATTTCGTGAAAATTATGCTAAAAAACAATTAGCATTCTGTTTCAAAAAAATAGTGCTGAAGCCAAAAAAAGTATGCTAAAAAATCAATGAGTGTTCGAACTCACGGTCGATGTGTTAACACCTTTTTGTTAAACGGTACCTGTTCGATTTCTATGAACACATTAGTAAATGTTACATTGGAAAATACAACAAAGAATAGTTTTTGTGCTGAAGGCTCCATTGCTATTGTACTTTCTTTTTTCTTACATCTGTTTTAATATTAGATGTAATATAATTATTAAATTAAAAAAAACAATATTTAGCCCACTGAAATAATTGTTTTTGTTTTGTCAAAAAAGTATTAATTAGTATCATGGTACAAACAAATGGTAGGAGCCATGGTACAATTATCTATTAGGTAGTTGTATTAGAAATTCCGTGGTTAGGCTGTCAAAATTAGTTGAATAATGAAAAACCCTATGTACACAAAATGTAAAAAGTTTCATAAGATTGTCTTACTTGATACAAATTACAAACTATGATATAAATTACAAACAAAAATAAACAAAATCAAATTTGACAGTTTACCAACAGCTGGGCTGTTTACCAACAGCTGGGCTGACAGTTTACCAACAGCTGGGCTGACGCTTTTGCCCGATATATAATTTTAACAAGGTAGAAGCACTACCCCAGCTGATTTGAACTTTTTTCTGGAGTGAGTTTTTCTCTTATGTCAAAGTTTGTTTACTTTTGTTTATATACAAAAACCGTTCGCCTGCAATTCCTGTTTTTGAAATGGTTTTTCCATAAAAATCACATAGAAACGTTTTAATTTTCATACTTAAACACTTTCAAACTATCAAATAAAACACACGCATTTTGAAAATGTAACTTTTTCCAATTTTGTATACATTTTCATTATTTTTCAATCAGCTGAGTTGACACAAACTGGCACTGAGCAAAAACATAATCCCTGTTGTCTCTGGCTTGTTGTATTTGTTGTCGTACTGCAGCTACCATTATATTTCTACCATGAATTGTATAGAGAACTTATTGCACTCTTTTTCCGCTCCCATGTAGAGAGTCTGAGTAAAAGAGCATAAACGAGCCTTATTCTCTTTATAAAATATTTCATTATAAATGCGTCTGCAAAAGGCGTCTGTTGCTCTTTACTGTTGTAAAGGGGCGATAGGAAAGCGCTGGGCATTGTCTCCTAAAATCACCATGTGGATTTATACTGCAATAGTCAGACCAATACTTCTATATGGTATCGTAGTTTGGTGGAGATCCCTCCAAAAGAAATATATTCTGAATTCCTTGATGAAAATTCAAAGATCAGCACTGTTTAGCATTAGTGGGGCAATGGGCACGACGTCAGGTACTGCACTTAGTGCTATCCTGAACATCTATACTCCTGATATCATGGCCGAATCGGCAGCCGCTACATCCCTGGTGAGAATCAGAGATTGTGGCGTTTTGATATCGGGGCTTTCCGGACACACTGAATTACTACACCGGATCAACTCTATTTTCGTAAAAACGGACTACATTCCGTTCGCCTGCAATTCCTGTTTTTGAAATGGTTTTTCCATAAAAATCACATAGAAACGTTTTAATTTTCATACTTAAACACTTTCAAACTATCAAATAAAACACACGCATTTTGAAAATGTAACTTTTTCCAATTTTGTATACATTTTCATTATTTTTCAATCAGCTGAGTTGACACAAACTGGCACTGAGCAAAAACATAATCCCTGTTGTCTCTGGCTTGTTGTATTTGTTGTCGTACTGCAGCTACCATTATATTTCTACCATGAATTGTATAGAGAACTTATTGCACTCTTTTTCCGCTCCCATGTAGAGAGTCTGAGTAAAAGAGCATAAACGAGCCTTATTCTCTTTATAAAATATTTCATTATAAATGCGTCTGCAAAAGGCGTCTGTTGCTCTTTACTGTTGTAAAGGGGCGATAGGAAAGCGCTGGGCATTGTCTCCTAAAATCACCATGTGGATTTATACTGCAATAGTCAGACCAATACTTCTATATGGTATCGTAGTTTGGTGGAGATCCCTCCAAAAGAAATATATTCTGAATTCCTTGATGAAAATTCAAAGATCAGCACTGTTTAGCATTAGTGGGGCAATGGGCACGACGTCAGGTACTGCACTTAGTGCTATCCTGAACATCTATACTCCTGATATCATGGCCGAATCGGCAGCCGCTACATCCCTGGTGAGAATCAGAGATTGTGGCGTTTTGATATCGGGGCTTTCCGGACACACTGAATTACTACACCGGATCAACTCTATTTTCGTAAAAACGGACTACTGTATCCCCTACCTTCTACCAGCGACAAATCTAAGGACTTCTATTCCGAACAGGAATACCTGGGAAAAGTCACTGGAAGGGGATACCAGAAGTATCAGATTTTTCACGGATGGATCAAAGTTGGACGAGTAAGTAGGCTATGGGGTCCATTCACCGGACCTAAATGTAAATATCTCCTTGAAGCTGCATGATCACTGTAGTGTATTTCAGTCGGAAATAACCGCCATACTGGAGGTTGCTGAACTACTGAAAAGTAATGTTACAACCCTCCGGAGAATATGTATCTACACAGACAGGCAGGCTGCTATAAAATCCCTGGAAGCCATGTTTGCTAGTCCCTGACGGTGAAAGAATGCCACTAGGGTGATGTCAGTGTATTTTAACATCAGGCTCATCTGGGTACCGGGACACAGCGACATTCCAGGCAATTGCGTAGCGGATGCGTTAGCTAGACAGGGCACTACGGCACAGGTTCTTCCGAAGGTGTTAGTATGCCAATCTCTACCTGCCGTTTGCAGATCAGGCAGTGGGCCGATAATATGTTCAAGTACAAGTGGAGACTTACTTCAACTTGCAAACAAGCCAGGGTCCTCTGGCCACAGGTGGACAGGAAGAGGACTAGGCAACTACTTAACTTGCCGAGAGGCAGGTTATCCACAATGATAGGAACACTTACGGGACATTGTCTTGTAGGAAAACACGACCTAAGATTGGGACATAGAAACTCTTCTCTCTGTAGATGCTGCATGGAAGAGGACGAGGAAATGACGAAACACCTTCTCTTAGATTGCCCTGCTCTGGCAGGACTGAGAAGTATGATATTCGGAACACAAAAAGTATAAATATTTCAAAAGGCTTCAATTATTCTATTCCATACAATACCATTCAATACTCTTTAGCGACGACGACCTGCTTATTTGTTCGCTGCCGCTACATCATACTTATTTTCAGGCAGAGACTATTGTTGTATAGCAACCACGTATGTGATGCTTACGCTGTGTGTTGTTTGCATGTATTCACTTTGATAGATTGCCCTACCCGTGCCTAACCTGCAGTGCGCTGAACCGGTAACAAACTGGTGTTTTTATCTATCACAAAGGTCCACTATTAGTCTTTTTACCAGTGAAACGATCGTTGATTTTAACAAGTGGATGTCATAGACACAGTCAATTATCTATGGGACAGTCCATTTATCAGTGCCACAGTATCAATCAATTTGATACCTACATACCAGTTAATTAACAGGGGACCCTTGCATAACAAAGGGACAGAAAAGTGTGAATTTCCACCGGTATAGATAACAAAGGGATGGTAGTATAGCCAGTAGATGTTGTGATGCTCAAGAAAATTATAAATTGTATCCACATTAGGTTACAAACAGACAAAATTGCGTGAATTGATAACCTGTGATCAATATAATAAACGGTTCATATTGGGCATCACAAGAAAAATGGGTCAAACTGGCAACACTGGCGATAGCCCACAATTACTTCAAACCAGAGTCGACTATTTATTCAATGACTACTATAACCTCAACGAGAATTCTTAAGGTGGTGCAAAAAGTGAACCACATCGGAACTCGTATTCTTCCGCAAACCAGTACGCCTTCGTCTGTCATTCAACAGAGATGACAAATATCGTACATTCCTACCATTTGTGGACAGGGGTTGTAAATTTTCCTATACAATTACTATTTGGGTATCGTATAGACTGGCCCAGTGTATTACCGTATTCGTCGTTATGAATTGTATTCAATGTATGCCTTACACGTTACAATACATGAAAGAAATTTCCTTTCAAGTTTGAATACAATTTTCAAATTTAAATAAGTTTAATGTGAATTTGAACAAAAGTTTTAAATTTTATATTAAACTCATATGGGCATTTCCACAGAAAGGTACACATTTTCTGTCCCATCACGTAGTGTGTAGTGTGCGGTCAACCGACCACTCGATACAAAACGGATGAGAGTTCCTGGAAAGCCGCATACTTCGGCTAAATATCCTCCATCTGGCATAAGTTGACGGATGTCCGAGGAACACATACCGTGCTCAAGGTATGCAAGACGATGCTCAAGGGATGCAATAGAGTTGAATACCCTACTGTCTCTATCAACGCCGTCGCTCTCCTCTGAACACGGTCGAGAAGCTCCAAAGATGTCCTAGGAGCACCTCCCCATATGTGGGAGTTACATTCCATCTTTGGCCTGATGTAGGTAGCGTAGTTATTGAGAAGATCAGATGGAGTGAAGTATTTCTTGCACCGCTGTTAAAAGACTAGATACTTGAATGCATCTTTAACACTTCAAATAAATGATTTACCCAACGGACATCACATTGTATTTTCATGCCCAGAACATCAAGAGCGACTCACCAAGCCGGTGGATGGATCGACTCCACCGCTCCGAAAGGAACGCCATCAGGTCTCCAGTAGATCTCATTCTAAGAAAGCCATACTGCCGATCATTAGGAAGGTCATTGAACGCAAGATATTTCACCAGATATTTAACCATGCTCTCCATAATCTTCCAGAGCGCAGAACACATTGCAATTGGGCGGTAATTTGCAGCGTTACTTGCATCACTATTTTTTAGGGATTGACTGGACATTAGCAACCTTCCAATGCGCCAGGAAGATTCCTGCACGGTATGCAAGGTTGAAAAGGTTGCGCAGTGGATGTGCCAGTGTCGAAGAGCACCTACTCAAGACCAGTGCTGATATGCGATCCGGGCCCGGGGATTTATTTACTACGAGATTCGCAAGAATCTTTTTAACTCCTCGCGTTCGAAAAAATATCTTGGGCATGGAACAAGATACGTAATTGATCACGGGCAGTGGTTGATTGCTATCCGGCAAGGAAGAGTTCCTTGCAAATATTTCAGCCAAGAGGTTAGCTTTATCAACCGGTTCAGTGAATGTTATGTCATCTTTAAGAAGAGTTGGGATAGAGGAAGAACTATCCTTCATTCTTCTTGCAAATGACCAAAAGCTCTTACTTCCACTAGGGAAAGAAAGGACTTTAGCACGAATACGCTGATCGTGAAGAAACTTTTCGCGTCGAAGTACTTTGGCACACTTGGATCTTGCCTGTTTGCGTAGCAGTTCAGTATTAACGTTTTTATTACAACGCCAGTCTCTGGACGCGTTCTCTTTGGATCTGACAGCATTCTTGCATGTCTGGTTACATCAATTTTTTTCCGATGGTTTAACCGAAATAATTTTCGTCGGAATGAATGAATTCATACCAATCAAAATTATCTTCTCGATCATTTCAGCAGCAGCATCTATGTCATTGTCCAGAAAACAAAGCTTCCAGTTAAAATGCTGATAAACGTTGTTGAGCTCAGCCCAACGTGCCTCTTCGTAGATAAAAATTTATCTCTTAGGGACTGTGTTTGATGCGAGACGAAGAGCTAAATACGAAAAGGACGCTGAGATGATACACAAATTAACTTGATGAAATACTGTGAAATTTAGACGTATTTTGGGCTTTTTTGATATATTTCATTGTTAGTATATATTTGTGGTGTATTTACACAAATATTTTAACGCGCAAATCGAAATACCGTTGCTGATTTATTGTTGGATGGTTTGAGCCATTACCCCTATCTGGTATTATTAAAGCAATACTTTCCAACATTGAACCGCCCATCTGCAACCTACTGAGAGAATTGGCGTCTCTTTACGTCATTACTCTATGGGTTTTGATATTTGATTTTTGAAAGTAATGGGTAGCTACCCACTATGATGGGAAATTGCCCTGCACGAATATCCGTTACACATAGGGAATGGGGAAACGGACTTTACCCATTACCCACGGCAATGGGTTGATGTAAAAATGCGATGTAGAAAAAATGGCTATACATATCTCGGTATCGGAGTATCCAATCGAAAAAATATCTAATTTTTGTTGGTTTGTAAGAGGTTTTCATGTAGTGGTCCAACTTTTCAAAAAATCGCCAAAATAAAAAAATCCCTAAAATAAAAAAAAATTGATATATCTCGGAAACGGAGCGTCCAATAGTAAAAATAATAAATTTTTAGTTCCATTGGGGGCCTTGATCGATGGATGTCTTGTATACGGCATCCCTTAAAAAAATCGCTATAACTGAAATTTCTCGAATCAAAAACCGCTAAAACGCTCTGAGCCAATTTGTCGGCAACGAAGCGTCCAATCGCAAAAATAACAAATTTTGACGGGTGTCTAAGCTACAACTTTCCCTCAGAGACCACATCAAAATTCCGAACGGTTTGCAAGATATGAGCCTGACAAAATGATCACTTTTTTGCAATAATGACACCGAGGCCCCAAATCTTTGAGGGCCCATAAAAAAAGTGCATGACTTTGGGCAAAACTGGGAGACAAGGGTCTTTTTTTTTGGTCTTTTATCACGTAGTGGTGTCCGTATATGGTTATATTTTTTCGTGTTGTACTGTGTAATCATTTGGGTAATTTGATTGCTAGAACTAAACTCGATTGGTAGATCACGTGTATTTCTTGTTGCTGTAGCTTCAACTAAATATTTCAGTTCTTGCAACCAAAACTGAATTAGAAATCAATTGATATGCACAACATTTGATGATACGTAACACAGTTATTGGTTATCACAACTAAATGATGTGATAGTCCAAGGAACCGCCAAATTTTAGTTGGCTATAAATATAGTCGTGACAATGAATCTCTTCTCTGTGTGCAATTAATGAGGGTGACATTAGGTGGCACTTTTTGTGGAAATGCCCACATTCCAAATTGGAATATAATTTTGATTTGAATGAAAAGTTTAAACGACAATACATAAATTTATTGTAATTGGTACACGCGTAATTCAATTTAATAAAAAAGACCCGAAAAATCCCGGTTTCCTGAAAATTAAATTTTCGAACTAACCGCAAACCCGATTTAAAAAAAATGACGGATTTCTACACACTCTAATTACCAGTCCTAAAGTGTGCAACCATCGATTCCATATACATTTTCCAAAAACTTTACAAGTTGTACAAATAAATTGGATTGTGTGAACTCTGCAAAAGTTACTGCTACACACCCAATATCATTACCATCATAATTTTCATGTCGTGCCTTGCCAAAAACTATTCGTGGGTAATTTAGGAAATGTTCAAAAACAAAAGACATTAAGAATAAACATTTGTGCAAAGATAAAATTAAAATAATTTGTGTCGATGTGTTTTCTTAATCGTGTTCTGTAGAGACAAACAAAAATTTAATAAGTGGCAGGGAATTGCATTTGTTTGGTAGATTAAGACAGAATGCATTTTTGTGATTTACTTATATGGTCGTTGACACCGCGGTGGTCGTCTCACTCAGAATGAACTTTTCTACTTTCGTGTTGGAGTGAAATCTGAAATCTGTGCATCTTCCTGTATCCTAACCAAGTACAGAAATGTTTATTTCTCATTAGTTATCCGCTTAAATTGGAGTAACGTGTAAATTATATTAAATAGATAAAATATAGGTATTTTATTAAATAGAAAAAATATTAGAACAGTTATTTGTTTAAATAGCTAAATCTAAATGATCCTACACCTACAGAAAAATTCGGTTGAGACGGATAAATTATCCGCAACAGAATTTAGGGGTTGCCACAACCACAGTAGAGGTCTTCACAACCGCACTGGAGGTTGCCACTACCGCATAAGAGGTTGGAGGTTGCCACAACCGAATTAGAGGTTATCACAACCGAATTAGAAGTTGTCACAATCACATTAGCGGCTGCCACAACCGAATTTGAAGTTGCCATAGCCAAATTCAGGGGGTTACTCAACTAAATTTAGAGGTTATCACAACCGAATGAAATTGTTCTTCCTATTAATTAAAAACGCATTTAGTGAGAATTGTTTAATGGTTTATTGATTACTTAATTTCCTACATTCTCACAAGGCATTACTCAGAGGAGGCATTTTAGAAGGCCTTTTAATGAAGCCGCCTAGACATGCTGCACGCATTATCCAATAAGATCTTCCAGAAGGCCTTCCCTTTTCGTCCCCTTATCATTTTTTCTATGGTCTGTCAGAAATCCTCCTAATGAATACGCATAATCATGCTGCACGTCTTATTCAATAAAGTCTTCCAGAAGACCTTGCCTTTTAGTTTCCCTCAACATTTTTCCTATGGTCTGTCGGAAGCCAGGATAAACCGTTTGATGGTGAGATTTTTGGGCAATGCCATTCCATTATGTTTCAACGTCATGTGCGAGGGAATCGAAATATAAAGAGAGTATATAAGAAATTAATAAGCAATAATAGGGATGTGCGATTAATTGATTAATCAGTCATACTGATTAATCGAATAATTGAATAATCATTTTGATTAATCATACTTTTTGATGAATCATATTTAAGATTAATCGATTAATCTTCGTTTTGATTAATCTCTATTCATGATTAATTGATTACTCTAAAAATTTAATAATCAAAAATTTTAAAAATTGAGCAAATCATATTTTTGGATTTTTAAATTTGCTTTATAGCCTTTTCACACTAGCATACATTTTGGGGGAGCGCATGGAAGATGTTGAAAAAATTAAACATGCGTTCACACTTGCAACATCTTACATCTTCTATCTGTCATCTTCCAATATTCATTTATTAATATGCCACATCGATGTACCGAAATTTTTGTGATCAAAAAAAAAAAACGGAACTAAAATGGGTTAGGAAATATTGTTTATACATCATTCATGCCATGAGAAAACGCCACAAATCTGACCGAAGGTCTTCCGATTGTCTTCAAATTTTGCACGGAGAGACTCTATGGAGCCAATTATACATTTGCGTTTTTAGATTTTTAAAATTGATAAAGATCGCGATTTTATTAGCGTTTTTCATTTTTCAAAAAGTTAAAAAAATGGAAAAAGTAGTGAACTTTGAAGAGCCACATTTCCATAAGTGGACCGAATTTTTCAAAGATTTAAAAAGTTTCTGAAAGCTGTTTTTGTCTATTTTATGATTTGCAGTTTAAAAGTTACCACTATAAAAAAAAAAATTGTATGCAAATGCAGTTTTAAAGTGCATTTTGCAGTGCGTTTTCCCCCTTCGATTTTCAAAAAAAAAACATTTTTGTAAAATTTAGAATAGTATTTATTAAATAAATGTTCTCTTTTTCTGGGACAAAGAATTTTTCTATTTTTAATGATTTTTTAAAAAAAACATGTGAAATATTTCATACGTATCATTTGTACATATCGAGTCATCTCGCTCCAACTAATAGTTTGATTCGATCTTTGCTACTTTTGCTTGTCACAGAAATGTGTACATAGGTGTGTTTACACGCTGAACACAATACATGATGAAATAGGGAAGAAGGATTTCATCATCCAATTCTAGTAGCATGTAGTTTCCTAGGAATAAGTATTTGGCATCAAAAAGTAAGCCTACTTACAAAAAAATCAAAAGAAAAACAATTTTTTTTCTGTACATTAGAATTTTTTGCGAAGTGCATCCAAAAATAGCATTTATATTACAAGTAATTGCATTCGCATTATTCTCAATCAGCATTATTTTAGAAAAAACACAGTTTAAATGACAACAATACCTTACAGTAACTTTTTAAATAATAGTAATGCGACAAAAACTGTTTAAAATATAGCAATTCAAAGTTACATACCAAATAAATTTCTTTCATATTTTGTACAAACATTTTCAAAATCCTAAAAAAAATTAAATTTAATTTTTTTTATATGAAAAATCAAGTAAGTCTTTTTTTAAAAAATCATTACAAATAGTAAGCTGCCTTGTCCGAAAAAAAGATTACTTGTCTTTTTTATAAAAAATTCTGAATTTTGCAATGATGTTAAATTTTTCAAAATCATAGGGGGAAAAAGAAGTGGAAAATGCATTCAAAAAGTGCAGTTGCTATAAAAATGCATTTCTGAAATCAAGCCCTCATTTTTAGAGTACGGTTAGATATACAACCGTATCATTCAGAAACTTTTTAAATTTTTGAAATAGTCCATCTACTTAAGAAAAATATAGCTCTCCAAACTTCACAACTTTTTTCATTTTTTTAGGTTTTTCAAAAATGAAAAACGCGAATAAAATCGCGAGTTTTTTAAATTTCAAATATCTGATAATGGGATTCTCTTAATGGCTCCATAGAGTCTCTCTGTTGCCAATATAAACAAAATCGGAGGATGTGAATTCAGAAAATCACTTATTTTCAACTTTCTTTCCTGGAACGAATGACATATATTGTATTGTTAATTGGGGCCCAGGAGTCGAAAGAATGGAGAATAACATTCGTCAAACGTTTATTTTTTAACATTTCATATTTATTACAATTGTTTTTTTCCCTACATCTGTTATGTCAAGATGTATTTATATTAGGTGGTGATATTGCTGTTTTATATTTGTTTGGTGTCATAATAAATAAATAAATGGTTTCCCGTTACATCCCCCAAGGAGATTAGGGAGAGCTTCTCACAACTAGTGAGCTTGGGATCTACAGTTTTGAGAAGCTTTTTCATGGCTAAATACTCGATAGTGTCGCCGTCACTAAGAGAGGTGACCGCCGTCGAAAGAAATTGAAGGAGGTCAGAGGAGGGATCGAACCCACGTCCTCATGCACAACAGCCGCGCACACTACCATTGCACTACCGACGGTGTCATACCACTGCCAAAATCAAAACCATATTTGGTAACAATTACAATACAAGTATACAAAAAAGTACAAGAAGGAAATACATACATATGAATTTAACAGTCAGTTGAGGCAACGATTTAAAAATATTTAAATCACCTGTTCTAACGCTTCCACCTGATATAAATAGATCTTTTGTTTTGTTGTTTGAATTTGTGTCAGTTTTTCGAGAAACTAAATTATCTTCTAGTGATGGACTCAAAATGATCGAATAATGTGGGGTGAAACGTAATGAGATAGGAACATTTTTCAAAGATGTTGAGTTCACAAAGTGTCAAATTTGTATGGGGAAATGTTACCATCTTTGGCAAATTGATTGAAATTGTAAGATGTGGCATAGTGTGAAAAAAATTTCAAATGATTCTTTGCATAGAGTAATGACGTATAGAGTTACCAATTCGCTCAATAAATTGATGACAATTGGTATGTTGCAGATGGGTGGTTGGAGGTTAGAAAGTATTCATTTAATAATACCAGATAGAGGCCAACACCAACAGTAAATCAGCAATGGCATTTAGTTTTGTGCGTTAAAAAGTTTGCGCCAATTCACTACAAATATATACTATCAAAAAAATATAGCACGAAAGTCCAAAATACGTTTAAATTTCAAAGTTTTGCATAAAAACGACATGAAAAATTTAAAAAAAAATTTTGTACTTCCATCTGGTGTAAGTCAATTTACCGCAAATAAGCCGCAAATAAGCACCGACCGCACCACGAATAGTGTGAAAGGAAATGCCAGATGAGAAGAATGGCAGCTCTATATGACATTACTCTATGATTGTTTCGTTTGTTTTTATAATGAATAAAATTATTCAAATATGATCAATAAATATTCAAAGTAATTGATTAATCATAGTTTTAATTAATCACCATTGTTGATTATTCCATTAACTGATTAATTACCATAGCGAAAAATCAACATTTGAATTTATCGATTAATCACACATCCCTAGGTAATAATTAGTATTCTAACAACAATTGGAGCAAAATAACCAAAGAAATGTGAATAACTTGTTTGGTTTTTGGTTCAATAAACTAATGCACTTAATATTTTGTTATTTTTCTTTGTCATTTTACACAATGTTGAAGCAGGTATGGTTTTTTAGGAGGGAATGCCTTTGGAAGGGCTTCTTTCGAAGACCTTCAATAAGGGTACCTCATTGCTGGGCTCTAGAATACTTTTATGCTGATAGCCTTCTGATGACCTTCATTCAAAATATTGTCTGAAGGTATATGATTTACAGGACTTTTTAAGGCCTTCTTATGGAGAGGCGAGTGCAAGGCATTCGTCTCGAATCTCACTCCGTGTAATTTGAAAAGGAAGAAGCAATTAGTTAAGAATGCCTTACGAATGCGAACTATGATCTGGTAGTAGGCCTTCTCAGTAATCAATTCCGTTGCTGGGTTATACATAGAGTAATTCTTTAAAGAGAAAAAATTTAACTCATCTGTGATAGGAGCTGGTGGAGTTGCAGGAGCTATTGGCTTAAATTTGTCATATCGTATTTTTATTTGAACTGTTTTTATCTTTTATTGTTCGTATACATTTGTGTTGTATTTAATACAATAAATTTAACACCCAATACGAAATGCCGTGGTTGTTTTCTTGTTGGTTGCTTTGAACGATTGCCTCTATCTGGTATTATTAAAGCAATTCTTTCCAACATCCAACGTTCATATCACACCAGATCAAATGTCACAAATTTGCCGAGCGAGATATTTTCTCAAGACATGTATTTTCCTATGGGTTATACTTATACTCGACAGCGTGTGTGTGTTTGTTAGGAGAGTGATTTTTCGTGGGTGAGATTGACAGGCTTATAGCGTAGACAGACGACAACGTTAATTTGCATTAAAAGCTCACTAATGTGAATCAACATTTTGCCCTGACAGACGACAGTTTTTGCATTTAGTAAACAGCGGTTTGTTTGTAAACAACTGTTTGTTTGTCAAGTAATTTTTTGGACTTTTACATCAGATGCAGAACCTCCGCATCTCCATCACACCACACGCTTCGCTTCTTTCCCTTGGAAATCTTAAAATGGAAAAAATGCGTTTCTATGTTAAATACTCATTTTTTGCAAAAAACAATTAAAATAATTCACCTTTGCTGACTTTGAATCCATTTCCAATTGACGATAGCAAACAATTTGACAACAGCTGATTCAAGATGTATCAAATACATGGTGATAGCAGGTGGTGTTGTTGCAATAACACCCACTTCAGCGGTGTCAAACATCAGTACATAAAATCAACAAAGCAAACAACAAACACAAGAAAGTTCCACTTCCACTGTGTTCCGGCTATCACCTCTATGTATAGATACATCTTGAGCTGATTGATTGTCGACGGTGTTGCCATATTGAAATACCTAAATGCACTCTGATTTCATGCATTTACGCCAAAGCTAATACACATTGGGACGGGGATAATTCACAAGTTAATTTGAATTAAGACTGCTAATGCAAATTAACGCTGTCGTCTGTCTACGCTATTATATGAAAGGTGTGAGCGATGGACATTGTATATACTTATGGGATGGTCATCGGTGGCCATCGGTGGTGCAATGGCTAGTGTGCGAGGCTCTTGTACATGATTACGTGGGATCAATCTCTGCTCCGACCACCTTACATTGCTTTCGACGACAGCCAACTCGCGTAGTGATGGCAACACTATCGAGTACTTAGCCATAAAAAGGCTTCTTAAAATACCTTACGGAACCGGTATAAAAACTGTAGGACCCAATCAGTGAGTGCAAATCAAGAAAGCGCACAGGTCACTGGTTGAGAGAAGCTCTCTCCAATCCCTTCTTGTATCCCATTGGATGTCATGGGAAACCATTTTTCATGGGATAAATATAACTATCGAGTACTTAGCCATAAAAAGGCTTCTTAAAATACCTTACGGAACCGGTATAAAAACTGTAGGACCCAATCAGTGAGTGCAAATCAAAAAAGCTCACAGGTCACTGGTTGAGAGAAGCTCTCTCCAATCCCTTCTTGCATCCCATTGGATGTCATGGGAAACCATTTTTCATGGGATAAATATGGGCGTGCAATTCGTAGGATGTAGAACATTTTTCGTTAAGGTGATTATGTGTTCAATTAAATTAGCTACACGCGGATTACGACGTGACGTCGCACTCCCCTACCCACTGATGGGTGCCTATGTGCAAATTAATTAATGTTGTGCGACTTAAGGAAGGGAGTATGCATAGGTCCTTCTCCCTACTAATATATATATACCCACACCGTCACTGTCTAATTCATATATTTCGCTACCATTACCTTCTGTCCTTATTATACACGTCATTATTGTCCATATTTGTGCTCTACCATTCAACCGTCCTGACAAAAACATCCGCTAGACTTGAGTTCCACATTTCGATTAAATTTCAAGGAGGTAATGGAGGTACGACCAGCAATCGTATGCAGTTTCCCCTTAGTAACTGGATACGCTGAAGTGGCAGCTGATAATAATGAAACAAATACACCCATATATTGGATTAAGGCTAAATTGGCAGCTACAGACAGTTCATAGTCCAATGCAATTCATGACAAATATTGAAATATTCAGTTATTGCATTCTTCATGTCACATTTCCTTTGCACCGTCCTGACTCAATTGCTTAGCAAACAATATCAAATTCAAACAAATTGACCTTTCGATAAAAAACTTTTTTCCAGTTCTTTCCCTTTTCTACCAGTTTTTGCTTGAAGGAGAAAACAATAAAGAACAAAAATAAAAAGCAAGACTGAATATGATGGACAACGGCAACGAGGATATCATAACGAATTCGCGTATTGCTAATGACATATCCTTGTCAGATTGTTTATACGGTTCCTTTGAAAAGGATTCTCTCCTTAGACGTCATTCAGTGGCAAACAAGAGTGGTCAATTTAGTAGGTTTGTTTTACTTTATACTCGCACATGTTATCCTGCCACCACATCAATAGTTGATAGTATTTTCAAACAATTGCAGAGAATGGGACTTTCGCTAAAGAGAGTGAAAACAAACCCAGTAAACATTAGATCATCAACAACTATCAATCATCGAAAATCTCAGTGATATAATCCTGAGAGTTGGTGGTGGTAAATAAGGAACGACCTTGTATGTGGGTATTAATGACTTCGCCAAATATATGTACATATTGGCCACCTAATGGAATGATTGTTCTAATTTTGCAAATAGTATATATGTATGGATGTGTGTACATTTATATGTCAGTCTTCGAGAAGAGTGAGAGGATTTAATGTTTGAGCTGATAATGAGCTTGTCTGAAGAGGAAGTGCCTTTTCGAATTATCTTCTAGGACGGGATCGAAGTAACTTCTGATGGAAACTTATTGACCAGTTTACGTTTCAAAACATGTTTAGAATTTAACGTAACGTCTCTTCCTTTATTGGGTTGTTAAGGATGGATTTAAAGGCTCTGCTATTCTATCCTACTCGGTCCAAGAACTTGTGTGCAGACCTAATCGCATAGTGTGGACAGGGTTAATTTTTTTTCAAAACTACTATTCTGTCGTATTATGGGGTAGATGTGATTTGCAGTGTATTTTCTTAATGTATGGGATTCTGTTCAACTGAAGTTGAATTTTTTTATTTTTATCAACAAGAATCCAACGACAGCCTACTAGAGTGAGTCAGTGTCTTAAGGTGGATAATAGAACAGGTATTTAGGTTGAATTGGGTTTTGGAGACGCAGCAAGAAGAGGTAACCACTGACTGTATACTTATCACTACACACGGAAAGTAAAGATAGGGGATGGAACCCCAATATATAGATAGATAACCAATAGAGAGATGGATAGATAACCAATGAAGAGAAACCAATAACCATCCCGCTTTTGACGTGGTTATCCGGCTTTTTAGGGGATTGCCACGAGTTTTCATGTCCAATTCGGAGTTGAATTTGAAATATGAGTATGATTTAGTTTTGTTTTAATAAAATACATGCATTTTTATAAAATTGTTCCTAAAAAATTCTTAAAATTCCATATGCACTATTTCATTTTAAAATAAAAGCACGAAGTTTTTGAGATAGCTGTGATTTTTTTCCTGGATTGTAAAGAAAACATGTTCCGATTAAGAATGGAAAAAATTTCCGTCAAATAGCCTCCACAGCTCTAATGACACGCCATTACTCTTTTCATGAAATTTTCCATGCATTTTTCACAGAGATGTGGCTGTATCTCCCCGATGACGCGTTGAATCTCGGAGTTGAGCTCAGGAATTGTTTCTGGTTTATTCCCATTAACCCCAGAATTAACAAAACCCCAAAGAAAGAAATCGCACGGCGTTAAATCGCATGATCCTGGTGGCCAGTTGACATCAGAATTCCTTGAAATAATTTGTTCTGGAAATCCTTGTTGCGATAAATCTATTGTTTCATGCACGGTGTGGCAGATGGCGCTGCCTTGCTGAAACCACATATCGTCCAGATCCATGCTTTCCAGTTGAGGCCACAAGAACTCCGTTATCATGTTCCTATAATGAATGCCGTTCAGAGTAAATGCATTTTCAGCCTCATCTTCAAAAGAGTAACACAATTTGGTCCTGAGAAGAATTGTACATTCTTTCAGGCTGAAATTCTTAGGCATTGGAATGTCGGCGGAGCAACTTATTGAAATGGGATGAAGCTCATGTATGTTGTGGTTTGCCAGACTGCGCTTAAGGTTATCGAGTTAGAAGAATGTAGTAATCTAACGTAAAAACGAAATAGTTCAGATACTGAATGATTTATCAATCAGTGACAAAAACTGTGTAGAATTCACCTTAGGTCATAAGGTCTACGAATTCATGAGTGTCCTTCCTTACTCAAGACGGCTCTATCCTTTCAATCGAGATATCTATGTGGTAGGTTGGAGATGTAACAAGTATACTTTTCCAGAACTGCCATAGAAGAACCTTTTCGTGCAAGAAAGTTTCGTATGTCCAGGCATTCCACTTCGTATACCCAAGGACCTGAATCTCTTCTAACAAGACCAGGGCTCTGAACCTCTTCTAACAAGACCAGGAACCAAGTGAAAGCTGTGAACGAAATCTGAAACGTTTAAAGCCCAACAAGGTGGTACTTTGCCGGCATTCTGGTGATACTGATATACCTGCATCCAAGTAACACACTTCGTTATAAGTGGCTCTATTCTGACAATTCAAGATTCGGATCCTTGACTGCATGTATGGAATAATCTCACCCCAAATTCTGCCTAACGGAAAAGGTCGATTGCCTAATTAAGAAGTAGGTGTGTACAATCTTACGACATAATGTCATCATACAAACGTCCTCACTTGGCTGTTTGGGCTGGTATCATCATTGATCCTTACTTCTTCAAAAACAATGCCGGCAAGAACTTTATACTCAATGGTGCCTGCAGTAGATCATAGAGAAATACTTAAGAGTTTCCATTACTCTCTTCAATGCCTCTTCATGACGACGAGGTAGTAGGCCATTTCATAGAGTTTTATTTGCTGCTGTATTTGATCAATTTTACACCTTCGATGGACAGAAATCAAAGGGAATGCGTATTTTCGTTCAATGTAAACAACATAAAACATAATTTTGCTGTCATTAGTATCTATAAACACTATTTAAACTTAGTTCCTGTCTTCTTTGCTCTCTCATTCTCCATCATCGGCCTAGTAGCTTTTCGATGAGCTGTGCCATAGAAGCTCCCTGAATAGATTGATTGATGTTCGCCTGCCTTGTTCATGAATTTACTCGCCTTAATATGGAACACGCTGAAAAATCTGTATTTTGTTGTTGTTTGGATGCCAGTATAAAGCGTGTTTGGAGCTTGCCGCAAATATAATCTAATTGTGTCCAAAAACATTGTGGTTGCTATTCAATATTACATGTTTGAGACACAATGATTAATATGTTACAATTTATGTATTTGCGACCTGCATATATTTATGTTTGTGATACAAATACAGCTGTGTTTGTTGCACTGTCTATGCTCTCTCGAGAGCAAGAGAATAAAAGAGAGACAACGAGAGAGTCTATCTTGTAAGTGTGTGTCTGTATTTTTGCATTATTTTGTCAGTCAGTGAGTCATAAATATTCCTGAATGCGTGTACAAATTTCACATGAAGTCAGTGTTTCTTCACAGCTTTCCTCAACTGGTTTGAGGTTTACCTAAAATGAAGACGAAAACGGTTAACGAGGTTTCAGTCCCTATAAACCGCCCAATAAGAATCCGTGATTATTAAAATCGAATCAGATTTTTTTGAAGTAATGACAAAAAACATATATCAAATCGGTAGGTCTAAAAAATACTAAATTTTTTACATCTAACCTCACTTCACAGCGATTCTCAACTGGTTTGAGGTTTTCCTAAAATGAGGACAAAAACGGCGTATTAGGCTTTAGACCTTATAACCATATTTCAGTTGGGGATTGCTTGATGTACCAAAATGTATTACAATTGAAGATCGTCATGAAGAAAACCAAAAGAAAATTTGTGTTCCTTGTAGCAAAAAAATTGTGTTTGGTAAGAAGAAACTCGATGATTTTCTTCCGACTGCAAAGCTGACAAATTCCCACTAAGTATCTGCGTTACTTGTAGATTAACTCCAACGGACTATAAACGAAATGTTTTTAAACAGTTTTTGCAGTGATGCCGAATTATGAAAATCTCCTATTGTTGAAAGGAACTAGAGGATTAAACACTAAAGAACAGTATTGTTGCTGCTATATTTATATTTTATTTAATAGAAAGATCTAAGGGTCATTTTAAAGTCGACAGAAGTAAATGTCACGTACGTCAGAATATAATAGATCCATTGAATGACATGTATGGAGCTGATCAAAGTAATGGACCTCACCTCACGAGTAAAGCTGCTTAAATTAAAATCGACAACTCAATTGAAGTTTGCGAAAGTTGTTATCGCGAAGTGTCTAAGGGAAATCAACATATGTGTATGCATTCAGGAAAAAAGGCAATTTATATTTTAGCGTCACTGAACATTTCCGACCTTGTTGAAAAGCTGCCGGAAAAACACCAAATGCAAATTGTACATTCGGTCTTAACGCCGAAATATGATGCTTTAGATTCTCCTACTTGCAGAAGTGTCAAGTGTCAATGGCAGTGCATAAAACCATTATTTTCGAAAGTCGAAACACCAACAAGGATGTTTCAGCAGAAAGTCTCGATAATTTTTTGGACAATACGGGATCATCATCACGTCATATGCGAAAGTTGACAAATTTCATTACGTGCAATGCTGGTAAAAGATCTGTACCATCGAATTACCGTGAACATGCTTCTGAGAAGTCAAAACATCTTGAAAATTTGTATCAATGTGGAGAGTTCGATTTTGATACTACAAAAGGTGGGCCAAAACAAAAGAGACCTATAGTCGGGGCAGATGCTGAGCAGTTACTAGATACCATATTGAAGAAACGTAACTTTGTCGACAATTATCAAACCAAATTCATGGCAGATGGTGGATTTTGACCATTCTTCCAGAAACTTATATCGCCGACCATTGAATGACCATTCTTCCAGAAACTTATATCGCCGCAGAAGAGGTTTTGGATTCCCCTTTCCCAACGATGAGGAGAAAAGTCTATTCAAAAGGCGGAAATATAGGACAAATGGCAAAAGTAAGAAGTGTGAATCGTCCAATTATGTTGTGTGTTGTACCTGATATACTGGAAACATATCATAATATTGAAGTGATTTTCAGACTAACTAAAATTAATAATATACCTTTCAAGTTTATGTCCGATTTTTAGGTCCTTTTGATATTGGTCAGCAGACTTTCGAAGATAATGGCTGTAAATGGTCTGCAGACTATAACATCATGATATCACTGGCGACTCTTGGTCGAGAGAGAGCACTTTAATGGCCCACAAAATTAATGCTCATTCCAAAAAACTATAAATGGTTGCAGAGGCTCTTAAAGGAGGCTGTTAAATTGCTTAACTTTTGTGACAGCTCTCAATGGATTGGACACCATAGTTCACTGTTGTTTCCAAGCCAAAACTGTTGGATCAAGTTTGGACTCCAAAATCAAAGAATTAGGAATAGTTTTCAAAAGCATGGAAATAAGTAAAACTCAAAAATTTCATATTCTCTTAGACCACATTAAAAAATGGTTAAAGTTTCTAGGACAACAGAATGGATTTGGCGTTTGGCATAAATACAAAATGAATTTTTTGGTTGTGAGGGGGGTTGTTACAAGGACTGAAAGCTCATTCGCCGTTTTTGTTGTCATGTTAGGTAAACACAAACCAGATGAGAACAGCTGTGGAGTGAGGTTAGATTTAAAAAAAATCCAGAATTTTATAAACCCATCGATTTTATACATGTTCTTTGTCATTACTTAAAAAAAAATCTGAGACGATTTTAATAATCACGGATTCTAATTGGGGAGGTTATAAGGACTGTAACCTCATTCGCCATTTTTGTCGTCATTTTAGGTAAACCTCAAACCAGTTGAGGACCGCTGTGTCTTGTTTTGGCTGATGTATTGCATTTTAGTTTCATATATTCAGTCGTCATTGGTTCATCGGACAGAGAATATCAAAAGCTTTTGATCAGTGAAAAATGAATAAACGAAGGCTCGGACGCTTAAATGGTTTGTGAAGTTACTTTGGGTTTTGTGCATATGTTTCGTCTGTGTCCTACCAAAGTGAGAAACGATTTTTTGAGGCCCTTTGTCTATCCGCGCCTTTACTGAGAAACCGGAACGTCGGACCATTTGTGAAATAAGTGTAATAAAAAAAAACACAAGTAATTCATGCACGCCAAGCGTGGATTTGTATATAAATATCTTGTTTGTGTACCAACACATAATGATAACCAACGCATAGCTGAAACCTTCCGAAAACAAAAACGTGCGAGACAACAAAGGAAGGAGAAGCAAAAGAGCAGCAGATTCTCATTTCATGAACAAAAAAAAAAACAAATAATGTAATCAATGCACCTAAATGTAAAAAATGCCGTTTTAAATCTTTTAATTTTTTGTATTAATTATTTATAAATGTGGATTTATATTGATAAAATTAATTATACTAAATTAAATAATACATACTCATATATTGAAATCAAAGAATAATTCGTTTTTAAATATTATTATGTTTGGGGGGGGGGGGGGAAATACGAATGTAAACATGGAATTGTTTAGTTTGAAACATTAGTGAGTTTGGGACTTGCAAACATATTAATATTTGAAGTGTGTTCCAAACAATTGCATGGTTCCTGCAGAATATGTTTCGCTAGAAGATGTTAGAGAGGTCGTTATTTTTCAGCGTGTAGAGCTATAGTTTCAACAGGACGGTGCAACATATCATATAGCGCGATTCATAACCGTTATATTGAAATCAATATATTGTTGATATGCTCTAAAAACAAAATGTGTCAGGCAACAAAGAAACAAAAAAGCAGCAGATCTTCTTTTCATGAAAGAAATGCTTGCAAACATGTACATGTTTCCACCAATATGTTGCTGGGGCCAATATTTTTCAGCGTGTACCATTGGATTATTTTCTATGGGGGTATCTTGTCGCCAGAATTGATTGACGACTTTGAAGACAACACTTCTGCAACCAAATTCTGCAAAAAGTCATTGCTAATTTCACTATATACGAGTCGGCCGTGGCAGCCATATGCCAGAAATCATATTCCAATAAAAATGCCAAAGAGTTGCTACCAAATAAAGCCAATCTCATTGCAATTAATACAAGTCATCGGTGTTTTGGTTAATTTTAATGTTATATCTCTCTAAAAAAGCACCCTTTTGCATACACAAGGATGAATGTTTGGAACATCATTTAACACTGCTTCTTGACAGAATCTACTCCTGCCCTATTGTGACTGGTGCGTTGTTGATACCTTATCTATTTTTGTGATATCCATTTCAGTTCACTTGCCAAGCTGCCTCAACTAGCAGGAATGACAGTCTCAGTTACAGGTTGTTAATTATTTGTTTAATGTTTCGAGACTGTGACACAGCCTGGCGCATTCACATTGTCCTTATGGATATGCAAGGACCAATTAAATTCCAACTCTTTGACCCTTCTCAGAAGTAGCACATTTTATAACAGTTTCCTTAATTTCATACCCTGTTCTTACTACGATTTCCATAACATACCAACAAACATTGCTTCTTACTCCTTTAACTCTTGACTTCGGAATACTAAAGTAAAGCAATTTTCTTGACAGCCCCCTATTAAGTAAAATGGATTAAGTTTATTGATTTTGTTTCAATCATAATCGACGAAAAATTGCAATTCCCTGTGATTTCCGAATATCGATTTTAAAATTATTCAATAATAAACTTGTGTGTGAAGGTAACGAGGAAGGTTGGAATTTTTTATATTCTTTTTGTTTTGAAAAATTTATTTTTGCCTTTAAGGTAAATTACTGCTATTGCCATTTGTTTTGCGCTGTACTTGTACTTGAATTTGGCTTTGTTTTTCTGTTGTTGTTATTGTTGTTGTTGTAGTTTCTATCCATAGCTAATTGTTAGCCTTGTTTTGGGGTTATTAGTTTAGAGTACCCTACGAGCCAACAAATTGGTATGGATTGGATATATATTGCATGTGAGGTATCGTACAGTTTTCTGAACTGCTATGGAGAAAGTACAATTGTCTGGATGTGTATGGTCCAAAGGTAGAACATGTGGCGTATTGAAATATTTTTTCGTTCATACAGAATATTAGATAACACTGTGCAACAGTGGGTTTCGGGCCTCAACCTCAAATTGTGAAAGTACTTGTTCGTGGTATCACCAAACCCCGCTCGGTTTTGCCCCTATACGTAACAATTTGTTTTTACAGACCGAAGAAAATTTTTGTAGGTGTGTCAGCGCCCTATTCCAGGTTTTAATTCAATAAATCGTAAACAGCTTGAAATATTGGATTACAACCTTTGACAATATTGTAGTTATTTTGCCATTTCACAATTCCCTCTAATGTACGTCTAAGAAAAATTACACTGTTAAACGATTATTTCACGAAACGTCGCGAAAAATTGCACATATATTTATATATGCATATATGTTTTGACATTTCTTGCCTAACAGTAAATAAATTGCGGTAGCTGTCTTCAAAAGAATTGTAGCTTATAAATTTCTTGAAAACTTTTCTAAATACACTAATAAACAAAAATTATATTTAGAGCTCAATAATTGGTGTAGGAATGCTGCGTTTAATATGTATTCAATATTAAAAAAAAATAACATATTGATATCTTCTACAAAGTTGTAGTGCTTAATTTACTTAACAATATTGCCAAATACACTAATGAACAAAAATAACAGTTTGGGTTCCAAAGTGATTGTACCAATTCAGAAATTTTAAATTTTTTTTAAAATTTTCCCTCATAATTTCTATACTATTAACACAGCAATGTAATAATGTTCTCCAAAGTTGTACAACTAAAGGTATCCGACAAAATTGCCAAATACACCAACGTCCTACAAATTTGGATAACATTATTACATTCCTGTATTAATCCTATAAAAATTATGAGCGAAAATTTTAAAAAATGTAAAATTTCTGAATTGGTATTAATTTGTAATTTGTTTAATATTGAATACATATAGGTGAATATTTAAAGAATATGATTAAACGCAGAATTTCCACACCTATTATGGAGCTCTAAATATAATTTTTGTTGATTAGTGTATTTAGAAAAGTTATCATGAAATTTATAAGCTATAATTCTTTTGAAGACAGCTACCAAAATTTATTTGCCGTTGGGCAAGAAATGTCAAAACATATAAAATATGTGCAATATTTTACGACGTTTCGTGAAATAATCGATTAACAGTGTACTTTTCCTTAGAAATATATTAGAGGGAATTGTGAAATGGGAAAATAGCTACAATATTTTTAAAGGTTGTATTCCTATATTTAAAGCTTCTTAGGAGTTATTGAAGTAAAATCTGAAATAGGGCCCTGACCCGCATTCAAAATTTTCCTCGGCCTGTAAATTGTTACGTATAGGGGCAAAACCGAGCTGGGTTTTGTGATACACACATCCAAGTACTTTCACAATTTTTTGGTTCGGTTGAGGCCCGAAACAAATTCCTTTCATTTGTGTCACAGTGTAATTTAAGCACAGTTTTGTGTGTGTTTTTTTATTTGCAAACTTTCAACCCATGTTTCGAAACTATGACAATGATTTGGTACCTTTCCTGAAAATTATCTGAAAGCATGTCACAGTTTCTGCATTCTTCTTTCAAGGATCTAAATGTAAAGATCTAAATGTTAGATTTGAAATAAAGTAAGTGTGAAGGAAGTTAGTGACATTATTTTTAATTCTTCTACAGAATTCGATTTAAATAACCTCCACGACTACTGACACATACACGTTGAAAAAACTCGAACCCTGTAACATATCCTCCCAAACATATTCTGCAGGAATCATGTAAATGTGTGGAACACACTTCAAACATTCATATATTTGGAAGTCCCAAACTCACTTGTATTTAAATACAAACAGTAGTATGTTTACTGGCAAACATGTATGCTTTTACGTGGGCACATACGCTTTCTACATCCATATACTTAAGTGGAAGCATTCGTGTGTTTCCTCCAAACCTCTATATACTTACGTGGAAATATATGTGTATTTCAGCCCAAACATACGAATATTTAGAAACGAATTATTCTTTGAGTTATTTACTATAAATTATGTTATCAGTATAAATCCACATTTAAAAACAGTTAATATAAAAAATAAGAGATTTAAAACGGTCCTTTTTACATCATTCCATTATGAATCGAGAATCTGCTGCCCTTCTGCTTCCCCTATCTTTGTTGTCGCTCAGGTTTTTCTTTTCACTGGTTTTTTTTTGTGGTAACCGGTTTTCGGTTCTTTCGAAAAATCAATTTTTCAAGAAACCGCTTTTCGGTCAATTTTTCAATAAACCGGTTTTCGGCTTTTTATTTTGGCAAAAACCGGTGGAACCGGTTTTTTATTTTAAATTAAATTACACATGTTGAACTTATAATACATTTGTTTAACGACCATTTCTATTCTTATTCATGTTGAAAACTCAAAATATCACAAATGTATTTAATTAATTACGTTTTAATTTTAAATAAAAACTATATATTTAAAATTAAAATGTTCGAGCGATAGATGCATTTTAAATTATTTTATTCTTCAATATTTCGCTAACCATTTGGGTAGCATCGTCGGGAATATAAACACAATTATTAATAAAATATTAAATGAAGAAAAAAATAATGAATTAAAAATTAAAATTAAATTTATAATTAATAATTGTGCTTATTTTCCTGACGATGGGTAGAGAAATATTGAAGAATACAATAATTTAAAATAGACCTAACGCTGGAACATTTTAATTTTAAATACCTACTTATATAATACAAAACGTCGAACAAATGATCACATTTTAAAAAATATATATATTTCAATTTGGAATGCGTGTTAAGATAAAATTTTAAAGTTTTGTTCAAATTCGCTTTAACCTGATTTAAAATCGAAAATCATAATCAAATTTTAAAAAGATTTTCATGCATTAAAATCGTAAGTTTAAAACATTTAGTTATCAAAAAATTTAAATTTTGAAATTTGATAAAAAAAAAATGTTTCAAAGGCTTAATTAATTTTTAATTAATTCCAATTCAAATCGTAAAATCATTTTGAAAAAAAAAATTGTTTAAATATATCATTTAGATCATATTTCAAAATGGAAATCATATTTCCTAATTCCAAAATTTCACTAAAATTCGAAAATTATATCATTTATTATTAATGTTTTTAAGGATATTAACACAAATTAAGTAAAATCCGATTAACCGGTTAACCGACATCAAATAACCGTTTTCCGGTTTGTTCGAAAATAACGTTTTTTAAAAAACCGGCACACGGTTAATAGCAAACAGACCGGTTAACCCGTTTCACCGGTTTTTCGGTTCTGGACACTCTAGTGGGTACACAAATAAAATATTTATATAACGGGTCCGCCATCTAACGTTTTTTTTTCAACTAGTGCTTATTTCGTGAATGGTAACACTTAGCTCATGTCTGATTTGACAGATAATTAGTTTTATCCTTCCGCTGAACGAATATGGTTGTGTATACGCTTCCAATGCGTACCATCCAATGCGTTTTCGCTTCGCTAAGTGGGCCTGCGATCGATTTACAGAAGATGCCGATTTTGCCAAAAAAATCATCTTTTCAGATGAAGCTCATTTTGATCTTGGCGGGTATGTAAACAACCAAAATTGTCACATTTGGGGCACAGAAAACCCGCACGCATACATTGAAAAGCCGATGCACCCAAAACGAGGCACTGTTTGTTGCGGATTTTGGTCCAGAGGCATAATTGGGCCATTTTTCTTCGAAAATGAGCAAGCAGTGGCCGTTACAGTCAATGGCGATCGTTATCGGGCCATGTTGAACGAATTTATGTTCACAAAAATTGAAGAGGAGGATATTGGCAACATTTGGTTTCAACAGGACGGCGCTGCGTGCCACACAGTCGAAGCTACACTCGATGTTTTGCGCCCTGTTTTTGAGGATCGCATTATCAGCCGCAGAGCTGATGTCGCTTGGCCACCTCGGAGCTGCGATTTGACACCGTTGGACTATTATTTGTGGGGTGCCCTCAAAGGTAAGTGCTACGCCGAAAAGCCAGAGACAATTGACGCTTTAAAGGACAATATTCGTGAAGCCATTGGTGAAATACAGCTGCACACAATCGATAATGTGCTTAAAAATTGGACCGATCGTGTAGGCTACTGCATGGCCAGCCGAGGCAGCCATTTGAATGAAATTATTTTCCATTATTAACCGGAAGGATTGTACTTTCAAATAAAAAAAGAAATTTGAGAAAATATTCAGTAGTTTTTTTTATAGCAGTTTCAAAAAAAAAAAGTTATTTGGCGGACCCATTACAAATCTAGTTCATGCAAGCCAAGCGTGTAGTAATTACTTGTGTTTTTTTTTATTATATTTCACAAATGGTCCGTCGTTCCGATTTTCTCAGTAAAGGCTTGGACAGACAAAAGGCTTCACGTTGTGGTCCTTTCCTCAAAATCGTTCCTCACGAAACACACACACACAAACCAGAAGGAACATCTTAAACCATTTAACCGTCCGAGCCTTTGATTATTATTTTTTCACTGATCAACCGCTTTTGATATTCTCTATCCGATGAATCATTGACGACTGAATACGTAAAACAAAACGCAATACATCAGCCAAAATAAAAATCACTGACTTCATCTGCAATCATTTACTGAGAGAGTAATGCAAAAAGACAGATATACACTTACAAGATAGACTCCCTCGTTGTCCCTCTTTTATTCTCTTGCTCTCGAGAGAGCATAAACAGTGCAACAAACACATCTGCATTTGTATCATACACACAGATATATTTGGGTCGCAAACACATATATTATAACATATTACTCATTGTGTTTCAAACATGTAGTATTGAATAACAAACACAATGTGTTTGGAAACAAGTATATTATATTTTTGCTGTGGCCGTCGGTGGTGCAATGGGTAGTATGCGTGGCTCTTGTACATGAGATCCTAGGTTCGATCCCTGCTCGGACCACCTTAAAAAAATTTTGTTTCGGCGGCGGTCACCTCGCATAGTGACATCGATACTATCGAGTATTTAGCCATGAAAAAGCTTCTCAAAATACCGTTCGGAATCGGTGAAAAACTGTAGGTCCCAATCGGTGAGTGAAAACTGGAAAGAGCACAGCTCAGTGATTGTGAGAAGCTCTCCGCTGTCCCTTCATGGGATGTAATGGGAATCAATTTATTTATTTATTTATATTATATTTGCGACAAGCTCCAAACACACGTTATATTTGTCCCCAAACAACAAAAATCCACAGATTTTTCAGCGTGTAGGTTAGTTTAGGGCATGTAGGTTAGTTTAGGACATGCATTCACTAGAGATCATAAGATCTTAGCAAATGCTCCACTCAGAGGCCAGTTGGCCCATTGAGTTCGTCCTTTGGAAAAACATAAGAAGATAGATGGAAAAAATAAAGATATAAAGATTCAGTACAGAAGAGGGAGGGAGTGGAGTGAACGGATTTAGAGGGGAGTTATGGGGATTCTAGAGAGAGAGAGAGTTGGGGTGATCATCAGTCCCCCGATGCCGCATCCAACGCAAACCCCTCATGAATCCCATCAGTTCCCCGATGTCAATGTTGCCAAGGGCATGCAGCTCTACCAATATCGCCCCCCGAGGTACTGCCATATCCTTTAGGACAGGGCTGGACATTGAGAACAGAAGTGCTCCACTGTCTCAATCTTTTCCTGGTCTTCACATGAGCGGCAGAAGTCGTCTCCACGGAAATAAAACGGAATGTGAATCCGTGCACATCACAGTGTCCCATCGCAACACTAATGAATCGTCCGCCTTTGCCATTTGTAGACGATGTTTCGTTCTATTCTCAAACAGTTTAGGTCAGATCTCTCTAGATACTCTACAATTTGATCTCTTCGGCCAGTAGTATTCGGTATCGCATCGGGCCCATTTGTCAATCAGTCCATACAGGAACGGGATCGGGGATCTAGTAGGCGCCAACAAGGACCGATCCCCACTTGAACATCCTATTTTCGCAAGAGAGTCCGCCATATCGATCCCAGTAATGCCAATGTGGCTAGGAACCCAGCAGAGTCTTACTCCATAGAGAGTCAGTGAGGCTAGAGCTTGAGTGCACTCATAGACCACTCTCGATTTGCACAGATTTGAGCTGATCGCGTTGAGAGCTGCCTTGCTGTTTACAAATATCCTAATGCCACTAGTGGTTAATGGATCCAGCTAGTGAATCTCAACTATCGCTCTCGTGATCGCAAGAATTTCGTCCTGAAAGACACTACAATTCACATCCAGTCCAAGGGAAAGACGTATTAGGAGTTCTTGGCTGTAAATTCCTGTCCCTGTTCCAGCATTCACTTTGAGTTCGTCAGTATATATGGACTACCCCATCATGGTCACCTCCAGGCCAGCTGGGGATATTCGCATCGGCAACATGAAGTCTCTTATTTCAGCAAGATAGCCTCCTTGATCAATACTATCCATTCCCATAAGGACATTTGCGTGACCAGACGAAAATGTCCACAAACTCAATTCTCTAAGGCGAATAGTACCTTTAACCGCAGACCTTCTGACAAATATGTCGAGAGAAGTTAGACCGAGTATGGTCCCCAATGCCGCCTAAGGGGAGCTTCTCCTAGCTCCACTGATGCACATAGCCGCCATCCTCTGTACCTTACCTAGTAGCTTTAGATTACTACTTTTAATCAAAGCCTCCCTCTACACCAGGCACCCATAGGATATAATAGGCCGGACCACAGTCATGTAGAGCCAATAAATGGTCCTGGGACTAAGCCCCCAGCTCTTATATGTGGAATTGCGATAGGCGTACAGCGTATTCCTTCCCTTCTTCATCGTTTCTTCGATATTCCTTCTCCAATTTAATTTTTGATTCAGTATGGTACCGTGTTATTTGGCTTCGGGGGATAATGTGAGCTCCACACCACCTAGCCTAGGTGGTCTAAATTCCCTAATTTTCCTGTTGTTCGTGATTAATACCAGCTTCGTGTTTTGGGGTTTTTAACCTAGCCCACTGCTCTCGTCCCAGGCAGATAGTTTCCCCAAAGCAGTTAGCATTACATCACTGATGGTGATCAAGTCCTTTCCTGCGAGGATAATGCCTACATTATCCTTATAACCACCAGGAAAGGATTACTCTAAATCATCCACATTAGATTTAGGACACGTGATAATACAAGACGGTAGATGACCTAATTAAATAAGAGGGTCTGAAAATAACAAAAAAGGGAAAAGAAAAGGGGGAGTCAAGCTCCTGTAATGTAGATATTATGATAAATAATCGGAGGAGAAAGAAAAGATGTACACAAAAGACGTATAGACAGGCGAATAAAATATAAAACCTATTAAAGAGTAAAACACATTCAAAATTTTTTTGTATCTATAATCATCCGCATTATTTTAGGAAAAATGCAGGTGAAGTAATGTGAGGTCCTCCGTGGTGCAATGGTAGTGTGCGCGTGGTGCAATGGTAGCATAACTCACGTTAATATTTCTTTCGACGGCAGTCACCGCGCGTAGTGACGGCGACACGAGAATTTAGTCAGTATTTAGCTACACAGAATTACCGTTCGCAACCGGTTTAAAAACTGTAGGTCCCACACGCTGAAAAACGGCCTCTGTAATGTATTATCTAAAACTCATTCTGCAGGAACCATATATATGTTTAAAACACACACAAAATATAAATATATTTGCAAGTCCTAAACTCACTTATGTTTAAATCCAAACACTAGCATGTGTACTTGCAAAGATGCATACTTTTACGTGGAGCCATATGCGTGTTTCATCCCAAACATCCATATACTTCGAAGCATTCGTGTGTTTCTTCCCACAACAGATATTTATGAATCTGGCTGAAAGAATAATATAAAAATACAGTTATGCGCTTGCCGGGACATTAAATTAGGCTTAGAATAATATTTCTTTGTCCCTCTTTTATCATTTTGTTCACGACAGATCATAGCGGCAAATAAACAAATCAGTAAACTGTGCATCAAACGCAGCTGTATTTGTACCACAAACAAGGCTGTATTTGTTCAAATGTTACAGTTCTACAAACACATGTATTACATTCATTTGTCATTACATCATACATCATGTTCATTACATCATTGTCTCACAAAAATGTAATATTGAATTAAAAAACACAATGTGTTTGGACACAAGTATATTAATTATATTTGCTACAAGCCTCACACATAAGTTATATTTGCATCCAAACAAGATTATATTTGCATCCAAACAGATTTTCCAGTGTGCAATCAGTGAGTGTAAAACTAGAAGGAACGGTCTGCATTGATAGTACGATCGGTTTTATTTGACAGCCACTTGATGAAACTGCATTCCGCACTGTTACTTAAGCAGGAAACAATTCCATCTCATGGGGTGTCTGTGGGTCAGAATCACCTCATAGACGATAATTTTGTTCCTTAACATTGCCATGTAGATTAAAATGGATTATGTCAGGCATACAAATGAAGTTCAACATGTTTTCGTCCTTGACTTATTTTCGGGGAAAATTCTAAGTGAATCAGCAAGTCTGCAGCATTCAGTTTTTTTTTACTTTAATTTACGTAAACAAATTTGAATCATTATGCAGAATTGTGTGCATCTATAGAATGTTTTTTTACCCCGATAGAAATTGAAATTACAAAAAAATATCCAAAGAGACTCCTGTGCTTCTTCAGAAAGCTCTCCAATTGGCAAAGACTGGTACTCAATTATATCTTTGCCATGCGCGAGTATTTTATGGACGGTCGGGGTCAACTTCTTCTGCTGATACATTTCTGCTAAAAACGATGCAGTTTTCGATGCATATTCTCCATATTTTGTAGAATTAACACTTTCTTTGCAGTTTAAAACATTCAAGATCGTTCCTAATCATATCATGATTTGATTGTAAATTCGAGTGATTCCAGATACTGCCTCATCACTTTCCAAAAATTTCCTAGAAGTGTTTCCATCGTTTGAGTTACCGTATCCGCACTTGGCACAGTTTACTTTTAGTCCAACGTGTTTAAAAAAAGAATCCTGTATTTGCTTCTTCTGATCATTTCCTTATCTGTAATTGATGTATTTTCATCGAAGTTTTCAGCTTGTTGTGGTAGGGTATACGCCAGTTTTAGCAAGAAGGAATGGTGACATTCCATATTCGTAATTCGCCTCGTTTGTAGAATCGTTTCAATTACCGAAGTTCTTCTGACTCTTTTTGCAAATCGGGCATGACAATGTTGAGGTTGTTCCTGTCAGTTCGTTTACGAACTGTTGTTCCTCTCAGTTACCTGTTACCTGCATACATATGGATTTAGGCTGAACTATGCAATTTTGATATTACGCACGTGTCCAAATAAGATTTGTGCCTACCTGTAGGGACCATAAGTCAATATTGTTCTTAACCATGTGTACGCCAAAGTAATTTTTAAGTGAGGTGCGTACCTGCTAATTTCATTGAGTAGGTTTTTGTGCATCCTGTGTCTGAAACAGAATATTGAGAGCTGACTTTGCCAGAGGCTCTCAGATAGACAACCAACTTAAAATACCATTTTCAAACTATTAGATCAAACTAACTGTCTGTAAAAACCATGTCTTTTTAACCTTTTTTACTTGTAGAAGCCAAACGGGCATGGACGGGCAGATAAAACCTTTTGAATTATGTAAAGGAATAATCAAGTAACATATTTTGAAAATATGGCAGAGGTAAAAAACTAATTTTTTTTTTGTTTCCGGTCAAAGTTGAAAAATAGTAAAAAAGGCGATAGATTTAAATAGTGATTTACCTAGAGAAACACAAAGCAAACAGTACATTTTTTTTTATTATTATACATTTAATAAATACATCTATCAATTGGAAAAAAAAGAGGATTCGTTACGTAGTTTTCATGATATTACACCTGAAATCGCATCAACTTAACTTAAAATTGCGTATTTTTTGTAAACCGAAAATCGGTCAACTTTGGGCAGTAATGTCTTCTAAACTAAAAATCTGATATTATTAAGAGTAGAATATTTGAGATCGTTGAAAAGTTTCCTATAAGATGGGTTTATTTATAATTTCGTGGGCGCACATTAAAATTTTGATTTTTGCAACCTCGTTTGCTCGACAGGCGCAACTGTGCGTCGTGTGTAATTACATATGGCGATTAGCCATCCCTTATGTGTAATAGGAAATCAATATGCTTAATTACCCATAGCTGTAGGTAATATGCAGATGCCTCTGGCCTTTCCATATGAGTAATGTGTAAACGATCGTTACCCATTCAACAAGGAAATGGGGACGAGTTACACATAACCAATCGTCAAAAGAAGTGGATTACATGATAACGAATCCGAAAAACTATCCCCGACACGCAGCATTGGAAGAGACACATACCATGTTGTAGAAGGTATTTAGGCTTTTGCAGTTATAGCACCAAATTAAATGGAAAAGTAGGGTTTGGTGGATCTAGACTTTGCACAAAAACTACCATGCCATTTTATGGTAATTTATTGGAAGAGACGCACACCATGTTGTAGAAGCTATTTATGCTTCAACAGTTATTGCACCAAACTAGATGGAAAGTATGGTTTAGAGTGTGTTCTAAAGAGGTGGATCTATACCTTGTACAGAAGCTACCATGCATGCCATTGTTTTGAATTTATGGCAATCGCAAAATCCTTTTTTGGAACGAAACTTTTGAGTGGGACGAAACGACATCGCTCCATGGAGTAACAACCTCTTTTCCGACAGTCAGGCTGCTATAAAATCTCTGCAATCTGTATTTCTGACTTCAAGGACTGCCCACAATAGCAGTGCATCTCTAAATGAGATGGTCAATCCGTTAGATATCCACCCAATATTGGTGCCTGGCCATTGGAATATTCTAGGGAACCATAGAGCGGATGAGCTGGCGAGATTAGGGGCTACTTTAATTGTTCCATTGGATATGAAGCTTGTAGTTATACATGTGTCTGTATGCAAGCTCATGCTTGACACTGAAGATCTTATACATCCGAATGGTGGATGATGTAGAGGTACCAAATACAGGATCACCATGCAAAAGGCCCAAACTATGAATTGAATCTTACGATAAACTTGATATCCAGTCCTCGACAAGATATCTTTACGCTGGTAGCTGTGATCACTGGGCAATGCGCAAAATTGTACCATCTTGGGAACACGCGCTGAAAAAAAACAAAAATGCCATTCTCTTTTGAATTGTTCACAGAATACAGTACAAGTAGTCAGAAAGGGGGAAATTGCCGCTAAGGCCCAACAATTTTAAAAACGGGCGTCTGGGCTTACAGGTAAGTGTTGGTGCTCAAATGAAAGGAAATCGTCTTACGATTTCATTGGTGCCATTACTTTTCACAACCGATGCCTGTGAGTCGAGATATGTCTGTTTTTCTATATTTCAATACCCACAAAATTTATCGATTTTTTTTCTTTTACAAATATGCATACTCAAATCAAAGGAAATCTTCCCAAGATTTCATTGCTGGTATTGGTTCCTCTCTACGTTGCTCGTACCGTGTGCTAGACCTATTTGAAAATCGATAAATTTATATTTCATCTAGGTATGGGAGTTCAAATTTCCTCCGTACCTTTAGTCGAATTTGACGCGATTTTTTGGCGACTCACAGCCATTGGATGTGAAAAGTAATGGCACCAATGAAATCGTAAGAGGATTTCCTGTCTTTTGAGTACCAACACTTACCTGTAAGTTCAGGGGCCCGATTTTTGGGCCTTAGGGGCAATTTCCCCCTTTTCGGACAACTTGTACCCGACTCAGGAGCTCAAGTCAAACAAAACTACATACGGAGTTTGTTTCCAGCGCGTGTCCCCAAGGTCGTAAAATTCAGCCGGACAATGTTTAACAGACAGACATACTTCTACACTTGGAATCATATTTCATGATTAATGCGGAAGCTGTGGGGGTGCAGATGAGAACGAGAAAGTCGAACATGTCACATGGTACTGCCCGGTCATTGGTATGACTGGAAGACACTATCTACATGCTGGAAACAATCCGACTCAGTAACCTGTTCTCTCAAACACATTCTACGTTTATATTTAGAACATACTCCAAATATTCATACATTTCCGTTTCCCATTATATCCCATTAAGGGTTTGGCGAGAGTTTCTCGCAACCAGTGATCTGTGCGCTTTCTAATTGTCACTTATATTCACTTATATTTAACTGCAAACATTAGGGTGTTAACTAGCAAACATGTATGCTTTTACATGGAACCATATGCGTATTTCATTCCAAACATCGGTATACTTACGTGGAAAAAATCTTGTGTTTCAACCCAAACCTCCGTATACTTACCTAGAAGTATGTGCGTATTTCCTCCCAAGCACACGGTTAGTTACGTGGAAACATGTGCATGTTTCCTCACAAAAATATTAAAATATTTAAAAGCTAATAATTTTTTTGATTTTAGTATATTTCTAGTCTGTTGCATTTATATATCGAACACAATATCCCTTAAATACCCACCACGATTTCCATAATTCCATATTTCCACAGCATTCTCCATAACTTTTTAGGTGTTAGTGTGGGCGCCTCTTGTATATGAGATCCTGGGTTTGATCTCTGCTATGACCACCTGAAATTTCTTTCGGCGGCGGTCGCCTCGCATAGTGACAGCGACACAATCGAGTATTTGGCTATGAAAAAGATTTTCAAAAATACCGTTCGGAATCGGTGTAAAAACTGTAGATGCCAATCAATGAGTATAAAGCTAGAAAGCGCAAAGCTCACTGGTTGTGAGAAGCTCTCCCTAATTCGTTCATGGGATGGGAAACTATTTATTTTATTTATTTTTGGCATAGTTCGGGGCTGTATATCATCGTTTTTACACACTGGAAAAGTCTCGAACTGCTTGACATAAACCTTACATTTCACGTAGCCCCAAAAAACAAAGTCCAATTGTATCAAATCGCAAGATATTGGCGGAGATTTGACCTCGATGTTGCATGAGATAGTGCGTATTAGGAGCTTTGTTCGCTATAGAGTCACTGCTTCATGCGCTGTGTGGAAAATGGCACTGTGCTGTTGAAACTACATATTGGCTAGGCCCATATCATCTAATTCAGGTCATAAAACGTTTGGTATCATGTCTCGATAACATTCACCGTTAACCATAACAGCGTTACTGGCATCATTTTCGAAGAAGTACGGTCCGACGACTCGGCCCAACAGTGGGTCGTTGTGGATGCATAGTTTTTTCTTTAATCTGGATTTTCAGTACAACAAAATGGGTAGATTTACTTGTTAACGTATCCGTTTAGGAGAAAATGTGCCTCATGGCTCATAATGGTTTTTTTAAATCGGCAACAACTGCTTGTTGTCCAAGCATCAAAATGGCAAATAGACAGCGCTGTAAATGGTATTGAGAAGGAGTCGGCAAAAGTGGGTCTGACGGTAAATGAGGACAGGACAAACTTAACGGTTTCAACGAACAGGGCCTCCACGCGATTAGACCAAAGCGTGAACGTTGATAGCCGTTATAACTTCGAGGTAGTGGACGAATTTATATACCTTGGATCTGCCGTGGACGAAAACGACAACGTCAGCCTTGATATCAAGCGGAGAATTGTGCTTGCGAATAGATGTTATTTTGGGCTAAGCAAGCACTTTAGAGATAAAGTCCTCTCTCGAGTAACAAAAGTCCAGCTGTACCAGACTCTCATTCAACCTGTCTTGCTTTATGCCGCAGAATCCTGGGTCCTATCGCAAGCAGACGAAACATCTGTAGGAGTCTTCGAGAGAAAAATACTCCGAAAAATTGATGGCACTATGGTGCACAACGGCGACTATCGGCGACGCATGAATCATGAGCTTTATGAGCTTTATGCTGACATTGACATAGTTAAGGGGATCAAGATAACGCGATTGCGCTGGCTAGGCCATGTCAGTAGAATGAATGAAGACGAACCAGCACGAAGGGTTTTCGAAACCGAACTCGAAGGAAGATGAAAAATAGGAAGACCGAGACTCCGCTGGAGGGATCAGGTTGACCAATCCCTGCGTACACTTGGTATTGCCAACTGGGGAGATAGGGCAAAGGATCGAACTGGTTGGCGAAATATGATATCTTCGTTTTGTATGGGGGTTGTCCGAGGCCGGATAAGTAAGTAAGTAAGTTTTGCACCGATATAGGTTCTACGAATTTCTGCGTCAAACGGCCAATTGTTGATTTAGATGACCGGTTATTTTGACCGCAAAATTCATGCAATGCATTTCACTCATTTGCAGAACTTTTTACAGAACAACCATTTTCATACAACGATTGAATCACTTTACTCATTATTCAACTGAGTATCGCTCTATGACTAAATGCCTGTAGTACCAATAGTCTGAAAAAAAAAAATAAAATTACATGAGGTGTCAGGGGACACCCGGTTGGAACAAAGTTCCTTTCGCTATATATTATGTACCACACGCCTAAGGCGCCTTTTGAAAAATACGATAATTTAAATGGATCTTTAAGAAAAGATACTTTTTGTAAAATTAACTTTTTTTAAGAAATTTTTTATTTATTTTTGTATATTTAAAAAAAAAATATTTTTAGCTCCCTTTTGTAAGAATATGTATTATATTTTCCCGAAAAGGTACTTTCTTTAATGACAGCTACTTATTTTATTAAAAGCTAATGTTTTCTTAAGAAAAGCTATCATTTTTAATAATAAGTGGTATTGTTTAGTGAGAAAAAGCTTAAGGGTATGCATTTTTTTGTTTACAAATAAGTACTTTTTTTAAGAACAGGTACTTTTTAAAGAAGTGGTACTTTTTTTAGGAAAAGGTTATTTTTTTTAAGAAAATGTTCTTATTTTCAGAAAGGCTACTTATCTCAAGAAAAGAAAAGAAAAGGTATTATTTTATTTTTAAGAAAAGGTAATTTTAATAAAAGGAATTTTAGCTTTTTTTATGAAAGAACATGTACAATTTTAAGAGTAGGTACTCAAGAAGAGTTATTTTGTTTTACAAAAAAGGTACTCTTTAAAGTAAAGGTAATTTTTTAAGAAAGTGCAATATGTTGTAAGATAATGTACTTTTTTAACTTTTTTAAGAAAAGGTACTTATTTAAAAAAAAATCTTTTTTTAAGAAAAAGTACATTTTGTAAGTAAATTTACTTTTTAAGCAAAGGTACTTCTCTAAGATAAGGCATTTTTTTAAGAAAAGAATATCAATAGGTATTTTTTTTGAGAAAATTTACATATTTTAAGAAAACGCACTTAAGAAAATTTTATCTTTTTAAACTTCTTTCACTTTAGCTTTTCTAAATTTACTTTACAATACTACAATAACTACAATATGTAATAAACAGGCTCCACCTGGAAAATTTCCCATTAAACAAAAAATCCCCCGATATGTTAGTCTAGACACAAACCAAACAAAAAATACGAGTGTAAGAGGAAGTGTGCTGCCAAATGTAATTCCATGCTCAGGGTTGTATTTCAGGGATTTGCCACTCTTGCATTTTGGCTTTTCGAATTACTTTGTATTAGGTTGAAAACTACAATATGTAATACACAGGCTGCACCTAGAAAACTTCCCTTTAAACCAAAGCATACTAAAAGTACCCAATGTAGTTGATAATAATGGGTTGTAATAAAGCAGTTAAAAAAAAGTTGTATAAAATATTTTCATTTAGCCCCCATCCCGCAACGTGCGGTAAGGAACTTCGTTCCAAAAACCAAACATTAACATATCACAAATAATTGCTGTCTAAGATCTGCATTACAATTTAATCACCCTATAGCAATATCTTTGCCAAAGGTGGATCATTTCCACTGTGAGCCACTGTATGTAATTGATTCTGTAAAGAAAATGTTTTACTTATGTATGTATGTAGTTTTGCTAGTAACTGTTTACTAACAACTATTTAATTGTTAGCCAACATCTGCCTAGCGTAGGGGACCATCATATGGTCACTCTTGTCAGGGTTCACCCTCTCTACGGATATCATGAACATATGTTTACATTTTTTTTGTTGCTTTTACTTTTGTTTTTTTTTCTACGCCCTGTTTGATAATAATTTTCGCCATACTAAGTGAAAACATGCCACAACAGTTGGACTACACATGCATACATACATAGATGTCCATATAACCCATACACGGTTGCATGCTCTCACTTACACACACTCATATGTGGGCAATAATTATAGATTAAAGATACCTAGAGGCACCGCTTCTCTCAATAAATTTACAACATTAGGCTTGGTTGCTTGTGAACGTTGCAGATGTGTCGTCATTGTCTATGGACGGTGTGGATATTGATGAATCAAACGCGTTTGATGTTCTGGGCACGAAAATACAATGTGACGTCCGTTGGGCAAAACATGTATTTGAAGTGTCGAAAGATGGCTTTTTAAAGCAGTGCAAGAAATACTTCACTCCATCTGATCTTCTCAATATCTACACCACCTGCATCAGGCCAAAGATGGAATATAACTCCCATATATGGCTAGGTGCTCCTAGGACCTGTTTGGAGCTTCTCGACCGTGTCCAGAGGAGAGCGAGGGTGTTAATAGGGGACAGTAGGGTATACAACTCTATTGCGTCCCTTGTTCTATCGATACTTCCACGGTATGTGTTCCTCGGACATCCGTCAGCTTGTGCCAGAAGTGAGGATATTTAGCCGATGTACGCAGCTTTCCAGGAACTCTCATCCGTTTTTTATCGAGAAAATTCGTTCTTCAGCCGTAAGCCCGTATGTGAATAAACTTCCGTCTAGTATATTTCCCACCAATTGTGACATACAAAGATTCAAGGCAAATGTCAACATACACTACTCCCTCTTTCCACCCTCTACTACCTCAATTTTTCATCGCCAGCACAATGCAGTTCATTTATAGGGGGCATCCCCTGAGTGTTGGTTTGATAAAACAAATTCAAAAGTGTTGCTTTAATATTAGCAGATGAAGGCAGTTAGTTAAAACTACTAAAAAACGGCATTTCGTGTTTGTATATTAAAATATTTGTTTTAAATACAACACACATGTATAGAAACATTAATACATGTGAAAACTTGTATAATATATTCAAATTTCACAATTCTCTCCCCAATCGACATGACAAATTTAAGTCAGCAGTTCTTGTAACTCCACCTGGTGTAAATCAATTTACGTCGAACATGTCTCTATGGCAGATTGTTAAATGAAACGTCAGCGGAGACAAATGGTCTCCCTAGGTATATTTACGCTATTGCAATAATTTACAAATATTCTCTCCCATGCTTTACACATTCACTCTTAGTTACTGTATATACATGTATGTTTGTATTTGTATTTGCTTTTGTAATTATGACAACACAAGCGTTATAAACTGCTTATGGATATGGTGGGAAAAAATGGATGTGGAAGCAGCAGCAAAGGAAAAGCAGTAACTCAATAACAAAAACTCGACAAAAACACTCGCGCGAATAAAAGCAAAACTATGGAGAACTAATAAATAACTAACAAAACAAACATTTTAGTTTTGTTGTTATTGTGCATAGAGCTTAGTGTTTTTTGTGCAAAACATTGCCGCATTTCTACCACTACCAGAACCACTTCAACCCCAACCACCATTACTGGGACTAGCTCCCCTGCTACCACTGTCACTTGTAGTATGGATCAGGAACGGATTTGGAATATGTGGGACCCTACGATGAGCCTGGTGGTGGGCCCACCTTAATTGTTTTAATTAACTAGGGAAGAGGAGTGATTTAGAAACCAATATACTCATGGGCGTTTTCACAGTTTCACAGAAAGATCCACCTTTTGTCACATCACGTCACCAGTTTGATTGTCTTCTCTTCTACTAAATATAGAGCTACCTACATTCTGTACTTTATTTAGTATTGGAATAGAAAACAATCGAACTCCATGACCCGAAAATATGAGCAATTATCGAGGCTGGCGTGATGTGACATAGGGTGATACTTTCTGTGCAAATCGTATTTCGTGGGTAATGTGTTACCCTGGATAACCCTTTACTATTGCCGTGAAGAATGGGCATTACCCACAGAGCATGGGGAAACTTATGAGTAGCTACGCACGACAATGGGTAATTTTCCATTACGATTACCCAATACCCACAGGGCAAATGAAAAAATAATTGGTAGTTACCCACGACGATGGGGAATCACCCATCATGATTACCCAATACGCATGGAGAATGGGTATGCGGTCTACCCATGGTAACTTATCCCCAGTTATGATCGAAAATAGGACGAATTAGAAAAACTTGTCTATATTCCGGAAACGGAGCGTCGAATCGAAAAAATAACAAATTTTTAGGGGCTTCTAAGGGTTGTTGATAAAGTGATACAATTCGTATAGAAGAAGTTTTTGTCAATAAATCGCCAAAATAAGAAAATCGCTAAAATAAAAAGTGGTTATAACTCGGAAACGCTGTGTCCACTCGCAAAAATAATATTTTTTACTTTCACAGGAGGTGTCAACCAATGGATGTCTTTAATACGGTATCAGGTTTAAAAAAAAATCGCTAAAACTAAAATTTCTCAAACAAAAAATCGCTAAAACGACCTTCTGTCCATATCTCGGATATGGAGCGTCGAATCGAAAATAAAACTAATTTTTAGAGGCTTCTAAGGGGTTTCGTAACGTGGTCCAGTTCGTATGGATTTTTTTTTTCAAAAATCGCCAAAATAAGAAAACGGTAAAATAAAAAATACCTATAACTCGGAAACACTGTGTCCAATCGCAAAAATAACAAAGGTTTTAACCACTGAATGTTTTTGATAGTGTATCACTTAAAAAAAACGCTAACACTTATGGGCATTTTAGTGATTATTTTTTATCTTCCCTGGAGGTAAAAATTTTATAAGTTTTGCGATTGCACGCGCCGTTTCCTAGTTATAGGCATTTTTTAATTTAGCGATTTTTTAAAAAAAATTCTTCCATACGAATTGGACCGCTTTATGAAAGACAATTAGATACCCCTAAAAAATAGTTATGTAAGGGCGTTTTAGCGATTTTTTGTTCGAGAAATTTTAATTTTAGCGATTTTTTTTTAAAAAAAGTGATGCCGTATTAAAGACATCTCTCGCTTAACGCCTTCTAATGAATTAAACATTTTATAATTTTTGCGATTTGACGCATCGTTTCCGAATTGAATCCATTACTTATTTTAGCGATTTCCTTATTATGGCGATTTTTGAAAAAAATTCTTCCATATGAACCACTTTATGAAACCCCCTTAGAAACACCAAAAAGTACATATTTTTTTCCATACAGACATATGGGCGTTTTAGCTATTTTTTGTTCGATAAATTTTAGTTTTAGCGATTAAAAAAAAAAAAATGATGCCGTATTCAAGACGCCTCCTATGGAGGTAAACAATGTATCATTTCAGAGTTTCCGAGTTAAAGCAATTTTTTTATTTTAGCGATTTTCTTATTATGGCGATTTAAAAGAAATCCTCCATACGAATTGGACATCTTTACTCTTAGAAACTCCTAAAAATTAATTATTTTTGTGATTCGACGCGCCGTTTGCGAGATATAGACAATTTTTTCTATTTTTTCATATTTTCGATCAGAAATGGGTTGGGTAATGGATAAAGGTCGCTTTCCCATTTCCCATGTGTAATGGATATTCGTAATGGTTAATTCCCCATTGTCGTGGGTAGCTACCCATTATTTTCCCCATTTCCCTTTGGGTAGTGGGTAATCGTGATGGGTAGTTCCCCATTGTCGTGGGTAGCTACCCATAATTTCCCCATATCCCTGTGGGTAATGTGTAATGAACGTTTACCACGTTCCAAGGTGATGTGTACGGGATACACATTGGGAGTGGGGGTAAATAAGAACTATGGTGCAAATGCTCATATTCGAAACCACCGAATTTATAAAATGTCCCAGCAAAATATTCGGTTACAAATAACCAACTGTGCTACATATTAAAAGGGGTACCCATGCCACCGCTGAAAATATGGCTAGTTGGAATTTGATGGAGGACAGAGTGGATGGGAAAATGAGCAAAAAGTAACTGGTAGTAAAAACAAATTTAAATAGTGTTTGATTGATGCAAATGAGATCCACATTATATTTGATGCTGGTTGCATCGCCCAAAATTACACATTCTCGTTTATTTCTTTTCGTTTTATACCAAACTTCTAATAGCAGCTCCAATTCTATCAAATCTTCAAATACATCGGTGAGAGCAAAACAGCTGGAAACAAAATATTAAAACATTAAAACAAAACAAAATATTTAACCAGAAGACAGCAACAGCATTTTGTGTTTGTGTATTAAAATAGTTGTGTTAAGTTAAACACAAATGCCTACCAACAATAAAAGATAACAAAAAAATTGAAAATATATTTAATTTTCACAGTTCTTCACCAAACCGATATGAACAATCTAAGTTGACAGTTCTTGTAACTCTAGTCGAACGTCTTCCTATTACACCGACCACACCACGAAGAGTGTGAAATGAAACGTAAGATGAGACGAATGTTCTCTTGACATATTTACTCTATGTTTAATTAAGTTTAAAATTATCACCTGAAGTCACTTAGGTAGATGGAATTGCATACAGTTCCAGTTGCAGATGACAGAATTATAAGGTGATTCAAATATCTGGGATACGGTGCTTTCGATTGCGAAAATAATCTACATGTTTGGAAAAAATCGTTAATATTAAAAAAAAATCTGAAATAAAAATATGGTTACAACTCGAAATAAGAGCATACAATTGCCTAAACAATGTACCAAAAAATCTGCACTTATCGAGCTGGGAACCAAAGTTTAACCAGTCGGCTCCCGGCTGACTATCGACCTAGTACGAACCCCGTAAGAAACCTAGAGAGAGGTAAATTAAATCTACATCTACGTTTGGATTCATCGTTAGTGTGCATGGCCACCCTGATTTAGGTGCGGGCTGCAGTCTATGCATAAATCCGGCCCTGTTCTCGGTGTCACTACTATTATACATGTGAACGAGTATATTCATATATATTGCACTGTGGTATGCATTTACTCTTTGTAGGGGCGAAAGTTTTCTTCTTCTCGATGCAGGATAATTTTTATCAACATTGGGCACAGTTATGATGTCTTCAGTATTGACATGGATACCAATTAAAACTGGATGAGAAATTACGCTTACAAATATATTTATAATAAATACTAGCTGACCCGGCAGACTTCGTCCTGCCTTCAAAAGTATTTATAACATCAGATGGTAAACAATGATTAATATCTCGACGTGGGCGCCATCTATTTTATCAACACCTTTACTTTTGCCTAAGAATTATATGTTGCGAATTTGAAACAAATCGGTTCATAAATAATCGAAATCGACATCAGCGCTACCTACTTTGCAGCGCCACCTATCTATGGAAATTATGGAAATTTTTTTTGTCTCCCACGGACTTTTTACGAATAGAGATTATGTAGCACCCAACGCCTTCAGCGAGTTCTTGAGTTACGGTGCAAAAACACGAAAAAAACTAAATATTGCGCCATCTGTCGGACGAACTTCAAACTACACAGAAACACTACTCACGGCACATAGAGCATGCATATAAAATTTGGTCAAAATCGGTGCAGTAGTTTTTGAGTTTAACGATCACGAACATACACGTACTTTTTATATATGTAGAGATATAGCGTCAGTGTTTAACAAGTTATGAAAGTTGTGAAGTCGGATGTTGCCCGCTCGTTTCCACCATACATATTCATATATTCGCCATCTGTTGACTTAGTAAGCACACTATCTTTTTGATTCAACGGCAACGTTAGTGCCACAACGCCATCTGGAGCCCAATAGCAACCACACAAAGTTATCGACAGCTGACCATCAGCTGATGGTAAACCTGACAGTCACAGCTGTGATGACTAACTTCAGCAACCAGCGCGGAATGTATAAACGGCGAATCAACTTAGTACTAGAGGCGATTGATTGATCTCTTTTTCGTAGTTCCGATTTGGGGAAGTATCTAGTAGGCAGTGGAATTATTATTTAGTCCTGAATTGTTTTGTATGTAGTCCAACTGCTACATTATGTATGGATGTTTTATTTAGTTCTGTAAATGTTATTAAATGTTAGAAATAGTATGTAATGATATATTTAAGTTATCCTATAAGCAACTTAACCGTCGTGAATTTTAGGGAATAAAATGAATTTTAAAAACAAAAAACTCGAGGCGATTCGGTCTGGAGACGTTGAAGAGACAACACAGCCGTAGTAGTGTATTAGACAAGCCATAGATTCCCTGCCTGTGGAGTCTTGAACTTGGTACCAGACTGTTCCCTGGTTGCCTTTTGTTCCCCTGGTGTAAGCAAGAGACTCCCTGCCTGTGTAGTCTCGACCTTGTTGCCTATTTCTATCGATGGTTCAAGCCTGAGATTTCCTCCCTGTGAAGTCTTAAACTTGGTACGTGCCCGTTCCCTGGTTATTTTTTCTTTATCCTCGTGCAAGCCGATTATTACGTCGGTGTGGGGTCTTGAACTTGGTTCCGGCCAGTTCCCTGTTATGTTAGGTTACACATAATATGAAAATTATAGTCAGATTCATACGGTATTTTTGTGACGAAAGATGCGAGAAATGGCCAGAAATTTTTGCACGGGTAGAAATGTAAGAGCTCTAATCCTCCTAAGTAAGTTAGAAGTGGTCCCAAGTATTTAACAATTTTCAGTTGTGACTCTTTCGCTGTTAGGGTGAGATTTCTCTACATAACTTATACCCGAAGAATTCAGTGCATGCGATGAAATTAAGCCAGTAGAATATGATGGTATTAAAAAGTGGGGTTAAAAAAATCAAAGTTTCTTGAATGACCCACTCGTAAGTTGATTCTATACTTTGCTCTTTAATTAATGACGTTTTCTCAAGCAAAATAATGCTCTCAGACCCACTGTGCATTATATTCATGTCTTTTTGGTTTACCCAATAAACTTTTAGTTTTTCGTTTTTTGTTTCGCTTTTGTTTTTGTTCTGCCATAAACAACAGAGACAACAACCAACAAAAAAAAAAAACTACCAACCATAACAAAGTTTTTGGTAGCACTCAAAATTCAACACCAGCCAAACAACAAAACCGTTACCACTTTCTGACACATGGTTAGATACACGAGACCCAATGCAAAAAAAAAAAAATTAAAACCCAATTGTGAAATGGTTGCAAAAGTTTGCTACTGTCTGTTTATCATGGATCTGGTTTTTCTGTTTCATATGAAGACACTGTTTAATAAAGTCTTAAGAAGTACAATTGTAGATACACATGTGTGTACGATTGTACGAGAAGGATATTTTACTTTGTAATTCATGTTGGCTTGTTTGAAGCTGCATACACAAATGTTTTGCATTAATGCGTGGGTATATGCAATTTCTGTTGCAGCAAAAGTAAAGGTTAAAGAAACTGAGCAGGTTTTTCGCGAATATTCATTTTACTTTATTGAATATTTTACAACCGCATGAGGTCAGACGTCTTAAACATATTAATTAAATAAATAAATTAAAAAAATTTCAATATATTCATCCAACTGGCTCTATCCTTCGCCTTTTCTCACCAGTTGGTAACACCAAGGATACAGAGGGATTCTTCTGCCTGGTCTTTAGAGCGGAGTCTTGGTCGTCCTCTTTGCCTGTGTCCATCGGGTACGTTATCGAAAACTTTTCGCGCTGGTTCATCCTCATTCATTCTGATAACATGGTCTAGCCAACGCAATTGGACTAATTTGATTCGCCTAGTTATGTCCACGTCAGAATATATATTATATAGCTCTGCGCCGTTTATTTGAAAATATTAATTTTGTCTTGTCCTCATTTACCGTCAGCCCCACTGTTGCTGACTCCTTCTCAGTTCTTGAAAAAAACCGCAGTAACTTCTCTAATTGTATCAATATCATCAGCATACGCGAGCAACATGTCACTTTTGCTGCTGATGGTTTTATCCATGTTGGCTGCAGCTTTTCTCATAATGATCTGCATTAAGATGTTAAAGAGATCGCACGATAGTGTGTCGCCTTGCCTGAGGCCTCGCTTGATTTCAAACCATCCTTACCAACGCTCAGTGTGGATTTGGTGTTCCTCAAGGTCATCTTGCAAAGGCGCATGAGTTTAGCATGAATACCGAGCTCAGACATAGCTCCGAAGTGTTTCTTCCATATCGGGATATCGAAGGCCGCCTTATAATCGACAACTAGATGATAGATGTCGATGCGTTTTTTTTCACGGGTCTTCTACAGGACTTGGCGTAGCTTGAAAATCTGGGCAGTTGTCGATTTTCCTGGCCTAAATCCACACTTTTGTGGTCCAATCAGGTCAGCGATAATTGGTTTTAGTCTTTCGCTCATTATACTTGATAGAACCTTATAAGCTATGGATAAAAGGCTTATTCCACAGCATTTGGCACAGAGACTCGGGTTAAATAAAAAAATAAATGGTTTCCCATTACATCCCATGAAGGGACTGGGGAGAACTTCTCACAATCACTGAGCTGTGCGCTTTCCAGTATTCACTCACTGATTGGGACCTACAGTTGAGAAGCTTTTTCATGGCTAGATACTCGATAGTGTCGCCGTCACTATGCGAGGTGACCGCCGCCGAAAGAAAATTTGAAGGTGGTCAGAGCCGGGTTCGAACCCCGGATCTCATGTACAAGAGCCGCGCACACTACCATTGCACCACCGACGGCCACCAGAGACTCGGGTTACCTTTTTTAAATATGGGACTTAGTACACTGAGACTCCAATCGCCAGGGATGCATTCATCTAACCAATTTTCGCTACTGAGCTCATGCATGCACCTTATCAGCTCATCGCCGTCAGCCTTAAACAGCTCCGCCGCCAATCCATCGGCTCCTGCGGCTTTGTTGTTTTTAAGCCAGACAATATCTGTTCTGACCTCGTCTTGGATAGGAGGCGGCTATCGACGTCGTCGTCCATAGTGTGATCGATTGTACCATCGTCATTTTATATCTCAGGTACCAGTAGCGCGGAGAAATTATCTCTCCATACTCCCAACATGCTCTGCACATCTGCGGTGAGATTTCCGTCCTTGTCTTTACAGAAGGGGGGACCGGAACCATGTCAATTAGTCCCGTTTTTGACTTTTTGGTAGAATTTTCGAGCTTCGTTCTTCCTTCTGCTTGTCTCAATTTTCTTACTCTCTCGATTTCTCCACTGCCGTTTTTATTTTTTTATTTTCCCCTATACCGTTCAGTCGCAGCTCGCGTTTCAATTGACTGAAGCATTGCCATACGTGCAGAGTTCTTTTCATCATTTACAGTGCGACACTCTTCATCACAACATTGTTTATTGCGAAGCAGTTTTTCAAAACCAAGTACGATTGTTGCGGCAGTTTTTATACAGTCGGAAATGAGTTTCCACTGCGCTTCAGGATCGTCATCGGGAGGGGGTGGGTTCCGAGCCAAAAGTTGCGAGAGCTTCCTTAAGTAGGCTGTGGATACCTCTGGTAATTGCAGCTTTCCGATGTCCAGCTTCCTCTCCGTCTGATTTCGAACGATTTTCGCCCTACTTAATCTTGAGCGAACCTTTGCTGCTCCAGGTAGTGATCAGAATCGATGTTAGCTCCTCTGATCACTCGTACGTCGATTACACTGTATCAGTGCCTTCCATCAATTACCACGTGATCAATTTGGTTCTTCGTTCTTTGATCAGGGGATACCCAAGTAGCCTTGTGGATGTCTTTATGCTGGAATCTTGTGCCACTAATGACCATGTTTTTTGCCGAGGCAAAGTCAATCAGTCTCATACCGTTGTCGGAACTGTCAGCATGTATACTGAAATTGCCAATAGTTGGATTAAACACATTCTCCCTTCCTACTTTGGCATTAAAATCTCCTAGTGCAATCTTAATGTCATGGCCAGGGCAGCGGTCATACGTTTCCTCTAGGAGCTCATAGAATATGTCTTTGGTATCATCATCTTTCTATTCTGTCGAGGCATGCACACAAATTAGGGAAATATAAATATAGTTCGCTCTTATGCGGATTGTGGCTATTCGTTCACTTACAGGATTGAACTTAGAGACTAGATATCGCAGTCTTTTGCCAACTACAAATCCGCAACCAAATTCATGTTTTTTCTCATGACAACTGTAGTATATGTCGCAGTTTCTTTTTCTTGTGCAGCCATGTCCTGTCCATCGCATTTCCTGGATAGCGGTAATGTCAGCCTTATAACTTTCGAGGACATCTGCCAATTGGATACTTGCACCGGATCTATATAGAGTTCCTACATTCCAAGTGCATATCCGTAAATCGTGGTCCTTATTACGTTTGCGGGTGTCTTCAACAAATAGGGGTTGTTTATGTTTTCTTGTTCGTTTATGTATTTTCACTGCCATTCTGAACGGTGGCGGGAGGCAAACCTAGTCCACCGTGTTTTTGCATTTTATCTACTGCCAGGATATTTGATTGCTGCCGCCCATTATGGATCAGACGCTGACCAGGATGCAATATGTCGAACTTGGATTTTCTCCTTTTGGTTTCTATTCGCCGTTGGCCCGTATATTTGGCTCATCCGCCTTCTAAGAACAAAGGAATATGCCCGATTGTTTGGTGAGCTTTAGTGACATCAGTCACCTACTAAACCTGATTTGCTGCTCATTTGATTCGCCTTCTCACTCTAGCTAGCTAACGGAGGTTTCCAAAAAGCCATTGCCCAGGACATACTGCGTGGAAGTAGTGAGCCGCAATGAATGAATCATTTCTGGCCACTCCCAATCTACACTATCTTCCACATCATTACCTCCTGATCATCAGTGGTCTGAGCGGAGTAGTGCTGAAAAATGGTCTCTCCACATTTTGAGTACACACTGCTTATCAGTCACCAGATTCCAATTCTCGTCCTTGCAGGAGGGCAGCCCATTATTAGGCCCGATATTCGATCTTCTTACCCTCTGGAAAAACTTTCGGGATTCACCATTCATCCTGTACATTTCGGTTTTTTCACTCTGCCTCTGCTCCCACTGCCATTTGTCCGCCTAAATAGTTGATTTTCCTCCCTCCTCAGCCGCTTGTACCGCTCACTCGCAGCACGCGTTGTAGCTGACTGTTTCGTTGCCAGACGTGCAGCGTCTTTTTTATCAGTTGCAATGTGACATTCTTCGTCGTACCATGGCTTATCCTTCTGAGGTTTTTGATAGCCAAGTTCAGTCCTTGTAGCGGTTTCCAAAGAATGGGAGATGTGCTTCCACCGCGCATGTGGGTCATCGGGAGGGGGTATTCTGTTCTAGCAGGAGAGAGAGCTTCTGTCGATAGGACATTGATATCTGCGGTATTTGTAGCTTGTCAATATCTAGCTTTACCTTTTTTCGGCTTCGTACGCTTTACGCCCTGCTCAGCCTTGTGCGAACTTTCGCAGCCCCCAGATAATGATCCGCGTCGATATTGGCACCTCGAATCACAGGAATATCCATTATACTAGAAGAGTGCCTGCCATCTATTACCAATTGATCAATATGGTTTTTCATCCTCTGATCAGGAGATATCCAGGTCGCCTTATGTATGTCCTTATGCTGGAATTGTGTGCTACTAACTACCATGTTCTTGGCAGCGGCGAAGTCTATCAGTCTTATTCCAGTATCGAAGGTGGTATCATGTAGACTGTGATTACCGATGGTTGGTTGAAAGATACTTTCCTTTCCTAATTTGACATTAAAATCGCCGAAGATAATCTTAATGTTATGGTCAGAGCAGCGTTCGTATCCTCCAGACGCTCGTGCACACAAATTGACGAGATGTTGAAATATTTTGCTTTGATACGAATTGTGGCTATGCGGTCACTCACTGGGTTGAACCTTGAAACTAGGTGTCGCAGTCTCTTGCCAACTATAAATCCGCACCCAAATTCGTGTTTTCACTCGTGGCAGCTGTAGTAAATATCCCAATTTTTCTTTCTGGTGCAACAATATCCTGTCCATCGCATTTCCTGGATCGCTGTGATGTCAGCTTTATATTTTCCGAGGACATACGCCAGTTGGAAAGTGGCACCCGTCCTGTATAGCGTTCGCACAGCCATTCAGATTCAAATGAGCTTCATCGGAGAAGATGACTTTTTTTGAAAAATTGCCATTGACTTCACTTTGGTCCATTTTAACGAATTGCCAGCGCCAGAACGAATTGCCAGCGCTGTCCATGGTCCTGTGTACGCTAAATTTTGTATGCATGAAAGTTGAGGTCTTTTGTCAAAATTTCTTTCTTTGAAGTTGTTGTTGAGACCGATGCCGAATTGATGTTTTCGGGTTTTCGGCGACACTCTCGTTTACAGCAGCAATGTTATCGAGAGACGGTACGGTACGTTGAGGCACAGTAGTCTTTTTGCCCATAACCGAGTCAGTTTCTTCAAATTTTTTGACCAGTCTTCGAATGGATAACACATTAGGTGCACTTTCTCGACTGAAAATTCTCCAAAGTTTGCGAGCGGTCGCAGCACAACTTTCCAAATTTTTGTAATAACTTTTCACAATTGTAACGTGTTTTTCTTTCGTAAAGCGCTCCATTTTTCTTAATAGGAATAAACATATGTGACAGCTGTCAAATTTCAAAGTTGCAACTTGCACAAAAAAATTACACTAAGTTTAAAAAGCGCAATCTTACTTAAGCCATCCTTTATTTCCCCTCGTATGAAGTGCAAATTCTGGCATAACTTCAAACTATATCAAAACTTCATTTATCAATCATGCACAGTCTTTACCATATTTCTCTAAAATTTATAATCAAAGCGGCGTATTCATAAAAAGTTGTGAGGGATTTGAGAGACGATTTTTGTATAATAAATCGTCTCCCAAACCCCTCAAAACTTCTTAAGAAGAAGGTCATAAATACGAGTATGTTCCTTTTTGACGAAATTCTGAAATTTTTATAAAAGTTTTATAATTTACAGTGAAAGTCTTAAATTTAGTTTGACTAAAACCTACAAACTTTAACTTTAGATCCGAGAGATATGACAGTTGAAATTTTTGCAGAAGTATCCCCTTCAATCACGCATTCTCTCTACCTTCTAAAGCGTGTGAACAAAAACAAATGAAAATGAAAACAACATTTTCACGAGGCAACGGCCACATAACAACAAACTAAACACACCTTATTATAATACAAGAAAAAAAAACAACAAAAACAATAATAAAAATAAAACCGTTTCCTTGGCGGTTACCCCTTCAAAGTCTCAACTGTTTTTTGGTTACTCTGCCACTTTGTTTAGTGGAAAGGTTTTCTTCTCTTCCCGATTTCCTTTGTTCTGCGGCTGATTGTTGCTGTCAAAGTTCCTTGTTCTTTTTTGGGGTTTTTTTGATTTTTGTCTTATGAATGTGAATCAGTTAATTTTCCGAGTTTTCTGCTTTTCCCTTATTTGTGTGTTATTTTTAAATTGTGTTTTTCCTGTTACCTTTACATGCTAGTGTGAGCGTATAATTTCCCTTGTCAGTCAAATTTGTTTTGCTTAAATTTGCCCTCAATGTTATTTGTGATGTCAATGTCATAGAAGTTTTTGTTGTTTCGTACAATTTTTATGTTGGTGACGAGATACCACACACCGTCTGACAGAGAGGCCGACAATCCCGTCAGAGACACGTTAAATGTTGCCAACGACGCACGAAATTAATGTTGTGCCGTCACGCATTACAACCTACTAACGTAGACGAATTCTTTTAACCATCTCGCCTTGTCTCTCTCTTATTGTTGAACTACATTTATTTTTCATGAGTTTTGATTCTCTCTGAGAAATAAGAAATTAGGAAATATTATCCCAGCTATATGAGGGGCGTATACTTATTATTTGTTACTAATATTAATCATACGCTCTAAATTCCCCCCCAAACTAACATAGAAAGAGTTAAGTGATACTGTCACTTTCAGGTCAAATGTTGGAAACATTTTGTTATTTTTAATGAAGAAATTAGCTGGAATATGAAAAGCAAATACTAAAAGAAGATATAATATAAAAACACAATGAGTGGATAGTCGGGAAATTCGACAGGACTGAATTCTTGCTGTATCGAATTCGTGCTAGTCGATCATGAAAGCACTGGTTTAATTTAACTCATCAGTACCAGTTCTATTATTGTACATTGTCCTAAGTACATTGTCCTAATTCAGATATATAAAAAGACAGCTGAAATCTAACTTTTTGAGTTACACATTTGGAAGTGCATTTAGAGAGGTCCTTACCAGAAATATTTGGTTTCTTTTGAAGGTGATAATAACTAAGGGTATCCTTGGAAATATATGCTATTTTAGTTTAGGAACAAAGCCCTCTCTCGACGGACAAAAGTCCAGCTATATCAGACTCTCATTTTACCTGTGTTGACATATGGCTCCGAAACTTGGGTTATATCGCAAGCGGATGAAAAACACCTGGGAGTTTTCGAGAGAAAAAATTTCCGTAGAATATATGGTCCTGTTAGAGAAAACGGCGAGTACCGACGTCGATGGAACGCAGAGCTATATAGTCTATATTCTGACGTGGATATAGCTAGGCAAATCAAATTAGGCCAATTGCGTTGGCTAGGACATGATGTCAGAATGAATGAAGATGAGCCAGCGCGAAAGGTTTTCGATAACGTACCCGATGGAAGCAGGAAAAGAGGACGACCAAGACTCCGCTGGAAAGATCAGGCAGAAGAATCCCTCCGTATTCTTGGTATTACCAACTGGCGAGAAAAGGCGAAGTATAACCCCGGGTGGAAGAATATGTTGAAATTTTTTTAATTTGTTTGTTCAATTAATATGTGTAAGATGTCTGACCTCATGAGGTTGTAAAATAGTCAATAAAAAGTAAAGTAACCTTGGAAATCTCACTTGTAATAAGCGACTGGTACGATCACTATTTGTGAATTAGAGAAAAACGTCATTGGATGTTGCTTCTCACTTCGGCTTAAATAGACAGATCGAGCATAACAAAGAACAATTCAATACACTAATCAACTAATGTAGATGATTTCCTCAAATCCCTACCAAATACTGAATTCGGTTCCTTTTTTCATAAAACTTTCCATAAGAATAAGAAGTAAACAAATAAGAAGTAAAATTCACTAATTATTAATATTAATCATACGACCCAAATCAACCCTCTCAAATTCACATAGAAGGAGAAAAAATAGAAAGAAGGAAATTATAAAATGCTTTGTCAAATAGGAAAAATGGAGTGGAAATATTGTCAGTTACGTACGAGGATTTCGAACTGGCTGATTATTATCCGTAGTCAATAGGAAAAGTGTACTGGATATTAAAATGACACGGAACTTTGAGCTCTTTCTATATCCTATAATGGTATTTTGTCCTGACAGTAGAAATACAATTTAATAGAAACAAAGAACACATTATGTGGATGCAAAATCTAACTATGTATTTAATTGTATCTATATAAAAAATGGAGTCAATTATATTTGACTGAAGTAAAATGCTTTAAGAAAACACTATAGATCACACGACTGTAACTAGATATCTGAATAGAGGAGCCCTCCATGTCTTGTCTCCACTTCTCTGGAGTTTGAAACCAGATAGTGTCTTGCTCGAGCTGGAGGGATCAGGTTATACAGTGTCAGTATAAGTTGGGGACCAAGCAATTGTAGTTCAGGGAAAATATAAAGGCTTAATCAGGTCATCATCTAAGTGCCCTACTGATAATGGTCTAGGTATAGTGCGAGGAACTGAGCGCTCGTATTCTTTACCAGGAACCAGAAGGTTAATCGGGACATCATCTAAGTGAACCGAAGATAATGGTCTAGGTATAGAGCGGAGAAACTGAGCGCTCGTATTCTTTACCAGGAACCAGAAGGTTAATCGAGACATCATCTCAGTGAACGGAAGATGATGGTCTGGCAATAGTGCGGAGAAACTGAGCTCGTACCCTTTACCAGGAACCAGAAGGTTTCGTATTCTTATCAGTTGTCTCTAGGCGGTAATTTGAAACCAAAAACTGTGGATAGAGCACAACAACGATCCTATATTCTTGCAGAAGGACCATCGGATCACGATAAGGCGTACCCTCGCACAAAGTTTACTGGGTATATGTGAGCACACATACTGCAAGAGGGCTTAGACGGCCAGCTTGAACTCTGGCCAAAGTTTCTTTAGTTAGGTTGTAACAAACGACTTGGTATTAGCGGATATCGACAAGATGTTAGAAAACGGAATAATTCAAACTCATAAACAGAAATATCTTGGGGCAGCATTCTCCCCAATACAGTTGCAGATCCGAAAGGAGATACCGGGCCTCTTTCACAAAGTCGCATCGCAGGTTTGTTACAAGGTCGAGGTAAATTAATTAGTTTAAGGGTCAAGGGCTTTACAAAATAAGGATAACATGTTCCTCCAACTTGCTGATCTTCAGCATTTCTCCTCCAGTTTGTACCAACAGTTGACGCAGGCAAACTTCTACCTGATCTTTCTAGCGAAGTCGTGGTCATCATATTTTTCGATAGGCTTCGAGTACGTCTTCGAAGACCTTTCGCCTTGGTTCATTATGATCCATTCTACTGACATGACTGTGTGAACGTAAACGCGCTATTTTGATTCGCATATTTACGTCGATGTAGAGACACAGATTATACAGCTCGTGGTTCATGGAAAATATAAGTTATCTGCCATCTGGATGAGAAAATTGAGGTTATGTGCACGTTCTCTTGTCCTTTTTCCAATTTTTTTTAGAAAACTCCGTATCTCGGCGATTTCACTTTTTTTAGTTTGTTGTTAATGATTCTGAAAGGTCTCTTAAAAGCCTTTCCAACAAGCCCAAAAACAATAAAATCCGACCACTGGTTCAGAACTTAGCAATTTAACTTTTAGTAACATCCGACCACCAATCCGTCGTAGACGGATATATTTTCATGAAATGAGCCAAGGAATACGCTGGTGAAATTTGTCCAGTCGTGACTGAACCACCCTGTATAGCCCTAGAAATTTGTTATTCCCTTATAAAGTAATATCGAGATTAATATTGTGGGCACAGAGTCCAATAAGTTCCAAAATTTAGTTCCGTTTTTTCCAACTAAATATCTACTGTGTCGTATACTTGTTATTGAATTATTAATAATAATCATACGTGTATGATTATATCTTTTGCCACTAATTCTAAATTCATTGCTGTGGCTGTCGACAGTCCACAGAATCCGAAAAACAATTGAATGAAAAAAAGAGGGATGCATTTTCTACGAAATCCTAGATATTATGTTATTCAAATGTATTTAATTCTTGCCACAAGCAAGGCCATGGGGCCAAAATGATTAGATGGTTTTTGTTTCACCAAAGGGTGTCATTATTTTCCTAGCATTGGAATCGCTTCCATTAAAAACTTTTACTTTACACACGCTGACTGACTTACAGATGTATGTAGATTGGTTTGAAAAGGGTAAACAATTTTATTTCACCTTTCACCTAGCAAACAATGGATGACAACAACATTTTTGATAGAGAATAAAGTTTCGTTTTTGTTGCAGATTTTCGTTATTCATTTTTGCTTCTTGTGCTTTTTTTTGTTGTTCTTCTCATCTGACACTAACAAAACAGCTCACTTAACACCTTAAGTTTTTGTTATTCCATTCTTTGTCGTGCCAGCGTTAAAGCCTCCTGTTCGTTTTAGTTCCATATTAGAATAGCAATTGCCCAGACACCGGGAAACATTATGGGGAAAAGCAGAACAAAACCTGCAGGATGAATTTAAAGAAAAGGTATTAAAAATGTGGGTAGAACAAAGCAAAGCAAGCACAGAAAAAGAGGAAAAACAACAGACAACTGCAAAGTCTGAAAATGGCTTTAATCTCATCGCTATTGTTTCATCTCAAACGCAACGAAGGAGCAACGATTTTATGACAGCGATGAAAAAGAAAGTTGACGGAGTGAGTGCTCTCCTTGTGTGCTTTCCCTGGGCGCAATGAAAATATGACATTATGTCCTTGAGGTCTATTTTTGACTTCTGCAGGACAATGGAATATGAAAAGTTTATCTGCATTATGCCAAAGATCTGCTTACTATGATTATCGGCAGACAGTCTTATCACTGATTTTCAATTTATTTGTTGCGTTATTAAATTAAGCACTAGAAAGAGAATTAGTGGATAGAAACATTGAATTAAATGAAGAAAAGCTTTTTAGATTAAAGGAAAATCTTAAAATTATGTGAAAATGGAGGGAAATCAAATTGATAAAAAAGATGTGGCAAAAGAAAACTATATGGATAGATGTCAGATATACTTTATTTATATTATTTTTACCAGAGTTTTGATACTCTCTGTAGTTGGGAAATATGTAACCTACCAAGGAAATGCCACGAATGCGTATACTTATCACTTAATTATTAATATCAATTATACGACCAGAATTGTTCCTCTTAATCTGACACATAACGAGATAAGGGATAATGCCAACTTTAAGCCCAATGGTAAAAAAACATTTGATACTGTTAGTGAAATAATTGTTTGGAATACAAGAGCAGATAATAGAAAATAATGACAGATATTACACAAAAAGCAAGTCCTGTATTATCGTCCTGTATTATCGTCAGAAGGTATGGTGGATGTAAAGATTTAACTTTAGTTTGAGATCTGGGGTAACTTATTAATTACTTTGTTGGTGTTTTTTGTGACAAGATGACATGAAAGGAAATGCGAACGTTCCAACAGACAGAAGGTGGCTGAGAGAGGTAGTGAAGCATTTGAACTGACGACTGCTGGCGTAGCCCTTTATTTATTCAATCACAATAAAATACACAGTACAGAACGAAGGGAGTCAACTAATTTTCCCCATCGATTTCTGTCTTTGGCAAGAGTTTTTATTTGATTTCATGATAGCTGTGTTTGTTTATACATTTCTTAAGTGTACTTGGGAGGTTTTCTGGAACCCTATAAGGTTTCATTCAAGTGCTGCTCCAGAAATATCTGAATTTGACTGCCTTTTTTACGTAACAATCCTTTTAAATTTTCTTCCGCGTATATCCAACTTCATAGGTTAGTTTAGTTGCGGTATCGGTGGCATTCCATGAAAGACTCACTTAGACATATTAGTTCATTGTGAAGCCACCGGCTACCGAAATTATGCGTTAGCCCCACCCGAGAACTATATGGTTTGCTCCAAAAAAACTCAAAATCTTGTCTACGGCTATCTGAGATAGTTCTTCCAGATCCCTCAACCGGTAGGATCACATAGTAGATACTCTCGTGCCGGCTAGTGCTGGACACTTTGTACGTTACGAAAACTTCTAGTCCGTACAGTGAATATTATTGATACTGGCAAATGCGGTAATATAATGAACCAGTTTATACGACACCCTCGAATAGTACATTTATACAAATACTTATCAAACCTGTCTACAATTGGTACACCCGCTCGACATTTGCCATCACTATCAAAGATGTTGGCATACCGGTTTGCGGCAGAATACGAGTTCCAGCGTAGATCACTGTTTAAACTGCCTTGGTAATTCTCGTTTAGGTTATAATAGTCGTTGTATAAGTAGTCGACTCTGGTTTGAAGTAGTGATCGGCTATCACTCCAAGACGAAGTTAATTGCCAAATTGAAGAGAACATACAGGGTGTTTCAAAAGTGACCACCCTATTGTAAGATGCTCTTATTTTTGGCAAATGGCCGCCAATGTCAAATCTGTTTTGACATTTGTGGACTAAACAGATGTAGAATACAAGTAAACAAGCCATGGAACGATACACTCCTCAAGAACGCGGAATAATCGTGTCTATTTTTTTGCGTAACAATTCGTCTGAGGTGTTAGCGCAGCGCAAATACCGTCGCCGATTCCCCGGCCGTTCGACAGAGTATGAAGAGTATGGGACCTTGAAGAGTATTGGACCTTGAAGAGTATGGGACCACACTAGACGTTGCCAACAGTGGCCGGCCCCGGAGCGCCCGTTCTGCCGAGAATATCGCTGCTGTTGCCGAGGATGTCGAGCATCGACCAAACGCCGTGCCTCGCAATTAGCCATCAGCCGGTCGTCCCTATGGCGAATTTTGGTCAGAGACCTGCGCATGTTCCCATACAAAGTCCAGTCCGTGCATCAGCTGCTGCCTGTCGACCGCCAAACGCGTGTAACCTACGCCCAAGCCATCCTTAATCTCGTGGACAAAGTGGACGATTTTTCCACCAAAATCATAATGAGCGATGAGGCTCATTTCCACCTCAGCGGGTACGTGAACAAGCAAAACTATCGCTTCTGGGGCACCGAAAATTCACGAGTTATGCACGAGGAGCCATTATACCCGCTCAAAGTGACTGCATGGTGCGCTGTTCATGCTGGAGGAGTCATCGGGCCATTTTTTCGAGAACACCGCTGGTCAAATGACAACAGTGGACGGTGCGCGCTATAGGGCCGTATTAACCGAGTTTTTTCTGCCGCAATTCGACGAATGAGGACTGGAGGACATGTGGTTCCAACAGGACAGAGCAACGGCATACACTGCGCGAGCCACAACCGATATTCTGAAGGGGGCGTTCCCGGGTCGCCTCATCTCTCGTTTTGGCGATTTGCACTGGCCCGCAAGATCGCCCGATTTAACCGTTCCAAACTTTTTTTGTGGGTTATTTTGAAGTCCCGTGATTACGTGAACAAGCCCGAGACCCTGGAAGCCCTCAAGGTCAACATTCGACACGAGTGCGAGAATCTGTCGCCCGAAGTTCTCGCCGAAGTGATGAAAACTGCCATAAAACGAGCCCGTATGGTAATCAATTGTGACGGCGCCCATTTAACCGACATCATCTTCTCAACTTAACCAATAAAATTCTAAAGGTTCAAATAAACATAATCGTAAAACAGAATCGAAGTTTTTTATTTAGAAAAAAAAATGAGAGCCAAACAACATCGGATGACTTCTTTTGAAACACCTGTACTTGATCCTAATAGTTCTGTTAATAACTGCTCTATTTTCAGAACTATACGAAGACTTGGCTTCTCGTGGGAACCCCCTTAAGAGGTAACAACTTCGTAATGCCAAAGGTCGGGTAAAGCCCACGGGTACCCATGAGTGGGAAAGCCTTCATAACAATAAAGGTGAAACAACCACGAGGGGTAAAGTCTTCGTATAGCCACAAAGAGTAGAAGCTTCGTGACAATAAGGTTACAGTACTCTCGAAGAATAGACCCTTCGTAACAACAAAGGTGCAGAAACCACCAGGCGTAAAGCTTTTGTAACAACAAGGGTTAAGAAGATGTTAAGTGGATTATTCCTCTTCCTCATCATTACAGCTTTAATAGAAGTTGTTTGCCCCTACATTTAGACTGCATGCCTACCAATCCAAGTACCGGTACCGTCAAAACCGAAATAAGCATTGTTAGCTTGGGCCTAGGTAGAGACAGAAGATACATGGATCTCCTCCAATACACTATGATCCAGATTGCACAATTGAAGCCATTGACCCCCATCTCCTGAATCATCATTTGTTGTGTGTTTACAAGTCGCCAGGGGCTTGCCAACATGTTCCAATTTTTGTGGAACCTGGTCGGTAGTCCAAAATCTGGCCATTCTATCAACTCTATGGTTCCCGAAATGTCCCTGTGTCGTGCCTGGCACCCACTTGAGTTGAATATCGTACAGCTGCGCCATTTCGATAAGAGATCTGCGGTAGTGCTGGGTTGATGTTGAATTCAGGAATGACGATTTCAGGAACTTGATGAAAGCTTGACTGTCAGAGAAGACGTTAACCCCAATGACTGCTAGTATCCCACAGTCAGTTGGTAACTTTACTAATAGCTAACAATTCCGCCTGATATACGGTTCAAGTAGTCTACCAGAAAGGGACAACCCTAGAGTAGACCACCTTGTAACGTGGTTTTGTCAAAGGCTGGGGTAACCTCAGTCATGTCTTTCGTTAGGATCTCTGGTGTTTGAATTCAGATTCTTTATTGGTTTTCTTATGATACAAAATAATTAAATTTATAGAAACAAAATCAATTTATCCACACAAGAGACCATACTTCTGGGAATAGTTTGGAATGGTTGAGTATACCCTTCTGGGAATAATTTGGGATGGTTGAGGTTACCGTTCTGGGAATGGTTTGAGAACACTCCTTTGGGTTCGATCTGAGAGCACTCTTCTAGGGGCGGTTTGGTGGAATATCGAACAAAATCGCTATAGTGGAGTAGTCAACCGAAGTCGCTATGGTGGAATAGTCGAACGAAGTCGCTATGGTGGAATATCGAACAAAATCGCTATGGTGGGGTAGTCAATCGAAGTCGCTGTGGTGGAATGCCAGCCTAAGCTGCAATGGTAAATGTATTTAAGTGATAAGTTTTACTCTTGATTCCTTTCGGAAATATAGTCCCGAGATCTATCTATGATCGTATCGGGTTGTGCGCTGGGTTGCGACTTACTGCTGATGCTGGTCAACACCAACATTAAGTACTCTAGCCGCATTGATGTGAATGAGTATTACAGCGAACCAAATATTCTTGCTCGCGGTTGTACGCGGGTGTTGAAGAGTTCGGAGTGGGTCAGGGGTGTTCGCGGGTGTTGTTGGCTGGTGATTAGACCAAAGCGTGAACGTTGATGACCGTTATAATTTCGAGGTGGTAGACGAATTTATTTACCTCGGATCTGTCGTAAACAAAAACAACAACGTCAGCCATGAAATCAAGCAGAGAATTGTGCTTGCGAATAGATGTTATTTTGGGCTAAGCAAGCACTTTAGAGATAAAGCCGTCTCTCGGGTAACAAAAGTCCAACTATACCAGACTCTCATACAACCTGTCTTGCTTTATGGCGCAGAATCCTGGGCCTTATCGCAAGCAGACGAAACATCTGTAGGAGTCTTCGAGAGAAAAATACTCCGGAAGATTTAAGGTCATATAGTGTACAACGGCAAGTGTAGGCGACGCATGAATCATGAGCTGTATGAGCTTTATCCTGACATTAACATAGTTAAGCGGATCAAAATTACGCGATTGCGCTGGCTAGGCCATGTCTGGATGAATGGATGAAGACGAACCAGCACGAAGGGTTTTCGAAACCGAACTCGAAGGAAGACGAAAAATAGGAAGACCAAGACTTCGCTGGAAGGATCAGGTTGACGAATCCCAGCATACACTTGGTATTGCCAGCTGGAGAGGGAAGGCAAAAGATCAAACTGGTCCGCGAAATATGTTATCTTCGTTTTGTAAGGTCCCTGACCCCGGGGTTGTTCGTGACCGGATAAGTAAGTTGTTGGCTGGTTGAGATGTTCGGTGTGACTCAATAGTTATTCTCGGGTGTTTGATTAAATTATGTACTTGCGGATTATGACGTCATATTACAACATACTCCTCCACTTCCTTATTCCATGAGTCCCTTTTTGGTATGAGAGTGTGATATTACCGATTGAATAGTGGTTCCGTTTTCGACTAGTCGGCAAATGCCGGAATATTCAGAGAATATTCCAGCACTGTTTCATGGTCTATTCCGACCAAGGCCCATTGTGAGGATTGCCTTAACCTAATTGCAGACGTACAGGTGGTAATGTCTACCGGAAACCAATATATCACTACATTCAGCCCATCAGTGGGAATGGTGTGCCGACAACCCGCGATGCCCATCGTTGCCATTATCTGGTGGATAACTCAAGCACTTGCCACCACACGATAACCCTATAGAACCTTATCGGTCACACCACCACTATATAGATCCACTACACAACTTTCGGAGGAAGACTGCATTCACAACTTGGAGGTGTATATAGGACTATCGTCGCCTTTTCTCCTTATTAACTATCAGCTGTTCCAAAGTCTTCAGTAGAAACGACGACAAACTTATACACCGATAGGAAACATAACCGAATTTTGATGTTATTCCACAACAGGTATCATCACATCTGAAGTAGAGGTTGTCAAAACCACATTACAGGGTGTCACAACCTATTAAATGTCGCTTGAACCGATGTTCCAGGTGAGAGGGCAAAATTCAGTCGTGCTAACCTCAATCCGGTTGTGGGAAGTGCAATGCGGTAGCAACAGTCAAATTTTTAAGATGCTACAGCCTATTTGCAAATAATTAGTTCTCTGCACGCTGAAAAAAATACGGCTTCAGCAACATATTGCAGGAACCATGTATATGTTTGCAAGCATTGTTTTCATGAATTAAAGATCGGGTTGTTCCTTTGTAGTCTGTCAAGTTTCTGTTTTCAGCTCTTTTCAACAAACAAAGCCACATTTGGGACACAAAAATATATATTATAATAAATTAGTCATTGTGTCGCCAAGATGTGAAATTGAAATGCAAACATACTGTGTTTGGACACAAGTCAGATTTTTATCATCCTTAGCGTTTCTGCCAAGTTTCAGTGAAATCGGTAAATTTTTACTCAAGGATAGATACCCTACAAAATATATTATTCATAAATGTAAAAATTTTTTAAAAATTGGTAGGTCCCTGAAAGTTATCAACACTACAAACAAAGTTAATTTCAAAACTTGTATAACGGGTGTCTCAGTAAGAATGCACATTTTCACTTTAAAATAAAAACACGTATTTTTTGAGATAATTGTGATTTTTTTTGGATTGTAAATAAAACATGTTTCGATGAAATATGGAAAAAAAATATCCATCAAATGGCCCCCACGGCTGTGACGACAGGCCGTTCTTCTTTTCATGAAATTTTCTATGACTTTGTCTCAGGGATGTCTCGAATTTGAGCTCAGGATTTGTTTCTGGTTTATTCGCATAAACCCGAGATTTCGCAAAAGAAAGTGTTTCGTCGTTTCCTCGTCCTCTTCCATGCAGCATGTACATAGAGTGGAGTTTCTATGTCCCTTAGGGCGTGTTTTCCTACAAGACAATGTCCCGTAAGTGTTCCTACCATTGTAGATAACCTGCCTCTCGGCAAATTAAGTAGTTGTCTAGTCCTCTTTCTGTCCACCTGTGGCCGGAGGACCCTGGCATGTTTGCAAGTTGAAGTAAATCTCGACTTGTCTTTGAACATATTATCGGCCCACTGCCTGATCTGCAAACGACAGGTACACTTTCTTTTGCCGGAAGAACCTGTGCCGTAGTGCCCTGTCTAGCTAACGCATCCGCTACGCAATTGCCTGGAATGTCGCTGTGTCCCGGTACCCAGATGAGCCTGATGTCAAAATATTCTGCCATCACCCTAAGTGATGAGTGGCATTCTTTCACCGTCAGGGACGTAGCAAACATGGCTTCCAGGGATTTCATGGCAGCCTGGCTATCTGTGTAGATACATATTCTCCGGAGGGTTGTGACTCTACTTTTCAGTAGTTCAGCAACCTCCAGTATGGCGGTAATTTCCGCCTGAAATACACTACAGTTATCAGGCAGCTTGAAGGAGATATTTATATTTTGGTCCGGTAAAGGGACCCCTTAGCCTACTTGCTCGTCCAACTTTGATCCATCCGTGAAAAATCTGACACTACTGGTATCCCCTTCCAGTGACTTTTCCCAGGTACTCCTGTTCGGAATAGAAGTCCTTAGATTTGTCGCTGGTAGAAGGTAGGGGATTCAGTAGTCCGTTTTTACGGGAATAGAGTTGATCCGGTGTAGTAATTCCGTGTGTCCGGAATACCCCGATATCAAAACGCCACAATCTCTGATTATTAGGATTTACTTTGCCCCAAATTCGACAATTTTGTGTATTCACGAAGCTATTCAGATCGAAATGTGATTAATCGAGGAAGATGATTTTTTTTTGAAAAATTGGGATTGACTTCACTTTCTTCCATTACAATTTGGTCCGGTGGTTTAAGCTCCTGAATAAGCTGCATTTTGTACGCATGAAAGTGGAGGAGGTCTTTTCTCAAAATTCGCAGCGTAGTGCTTACTGAAATTTGAAATTGTTGAGAACGATGCCGAATGGATGTTTTCGGGGTTTCGGCGATACTCTCGTTTACAGCAGCAACGTTTTCAAGAGACCGACCGGTTTGTTGGCACGCAGGAGTCTTACTGTCCATAACAGACCCAGTTTTGTAAAATTTTTTACCATTCTTCGAATGGTTGACCCATTAGATGCATTTTCTCGACTGCAAATTTTTCGACGTTTGCACAAACTTTCCAAATTTGTCTAAAAAGTTTTCACATTTATAACTCGTTGTTCTTTCGTAAAGCGCTCCATTTCCAATAATCAGAATAAACATGTAGGACAGCTGCCAAATTTCAGTGTTGTAATTTGGACACAAAAAAATTACACTAAATTTAAAAAGTGCTATCTTACTGAGACACCCTTTAGTATATCATACATTAATGCCTACCAAATTTGCAACCGAAGGTTTTTCTATTGGCGCTGAAGTAGTCACTGTATTCATTGTTCAAGAATGTTAACAGAAAAACTGCCCTCTATTTTGTACACTCAGAATCATACCACTAAGCCTGGATGTGGTTACTTTAGTAGTTGGTGCTTCTTTGCAACCGGGGTGTTTTCATTTGTGATCAGCCATTCTATATCGAATCGCTCGTAAGATTTAAATCGATAGGGCAGTTAAATGCTTAACTCTTCGATGATACTACTCGTCTAAAATTAAAACGTATATAATAGAGATTTCATAGGACAAATAACTTACTTTTTGGGATATTTTACGTCCTTTCGTCCATACAACACTGTGACACAAATGAATGGAATTTGTTTCGGGCCTCAACCAAACCAACAAATTGTGAAAGTAACGGGGTTTTCAACAGAGACGCTACAAAAGTAAATCGATAGGGACAGAAAACGGCGCCATATTTTTTCCCGCTCTTTTGACATTTCTCTTCAGTAAGGTTTGCCATTTCATCATGGAAAGATATAGGAGCCAACAACGGGTCGAAATTATTACAATTTACTACCGACATTTGGAGTCAGTGGCCTCAACTTTAAGGGCGCTACGTCCAATTTATGGTCGTCATAACCGTCCTACCAGATCAACAATTGAGCGTCTAGTGGCAAAATTTGAATCCACAGGCACAGTAAAAAATGTTCCCGTGCCAGTGAGACAAAGAAGTGCCCGTAGTGTCGAGAATACTGCTGCCGCTGAGGCTTCAGTTCAAGAAAGCCCAAATGTGTCTCTCACACGTCGTTCTCAAGCGTTGGGCATCTCTGTGACGTCGTTGTGGCGAATTTTGCGAAAAGATCTTGGCCTACATCCTTACAAGATCAAATTGACGCAAGAACTGAAGCCGCTTGTCCACCATAAGCGTCGTATGTTCGTGAATTGGGCTGAGCAACAACTTGAAAATGATTCGGATTTTCATCAGAAAATCATCTTCAGCGATGAGGCTCATTTCTTGCTGAATGGCTTCGTCAATAAGCAAAATATGCGTTATTGGTCAGACAGCAATCCACACGTAATCCATGAGTCATCATTGTATCCCGAAAAAATTACGGTTTGGTGTGGTTTATGGGCCGGCGGCGTCATTGGGCCGTACTTCTTCCGTGATGATCAAGACCGGCACATTACTGTGAATGCTACCGTTCAATGACAACCGAATATTTTTGACCCCAATTGGATAATATGGACTTGGAGGACATGAGGTTCCAACAGGACGGCGCCACAAGCCACACATCGAATGCCACAATCAATTTCTTGGAAACCAAGTTTGGTGAACGTGTTATCTCACGAAATGGTCCAGTCGATTGGCCGCCTCGGTCGTGCGATTTGACCCGTTAGATTATTTCCTGTGGGGCTACGTCAAGTCTATGGTCTATGCCAACAAGCCAGCGACGATTGATGAACTTCGTACGAATATCGAACGTGAAATTGCAGCAGTATCGGCCGATTTATGCTTGGAAACCGGTGAAAATTGGGTTCAGCGTCTGGACTTCTGCAAGCGTGCCCGTGGTGGCCATGCAAAAGAAATCGAGTTCCATACATAATGGCATCGAACGTACTTGCACAGGAATAAAGAATTTCATTGGTATCTAAAACCGGGTTTGTTTTATTTAAGAAAACTTTTGTAGCGCTCTTATTGAAAAACCCTTTACTTGGACGTGGTATCACAAAACTCCGCTTGGTTTTGGCCCTATACATAACAATTTTTTTTTTACAAGCCGAAGAAAATTTTGGAGGTGGGTGAGGTGAGGGCCCTATTTCATATTTTACTACAATAAATCTTAAACAGCTTGAAATATTGCATAACAACCTTTGATAATATTGTAGCTATTTTCCCATTTCACAATTTCCTCTAATATATTTCTAAGGAAAAGTACACTGTTAATCAATTATTTCACGAAACGTCATGAAAAATTCCACATATTTTATATATCTCCACATTTCTGGCCTAACGGTAAAGAAATTGAGAATTTGTCCAAGTACTTTCACAATTTTTGGGTTTAGTTGAGGCCCGAAACCCACTGTTGTACAGTGTAATTTACGTCAATATAATATCGGCCTAAGCGATTATTATTTTTTGATTATTTTCCTCATCTATGATCTAATAATAGCTACGCCGCCAAAAATGGGACCAACAATTTTTTCTTTGGTACCTTTTATTCCAGTTTAGCTAAAAGGTTCATGTAAGCACGTTGAAATATTTGGAAAAAATAATTTCCCAAAAATAAATAAATTTCAAAATGAATGAAAATTCGGTTGTAATGGTGGGGGAAAGTCAAGAAAAAAGTGTGTTGGGTTCAAAATGATCGAAAGGGGTAAAAAATTTAATAAATTTGAAAATGCACGAAAAATCTTTCGGCTAGGTGGGGAATGAGCTACAGACTCCATCTATCTCTTTTTAAAAAATGGCAAAAATGTGGAAAACTTGAGAATGCGAGAAAATCCGTTTAAAAAAGAAGGGAAACAAAGCATAAAGAAAAATAAAATTACAAACCAAAAGAAATTTGTTGGGCTATGGTAAAAAGGTAAAAAAGGACACAACTTCAAAAAGCTACAACATCGTTTAGAATGATTAGGAATTTGCTAATATTGCAAAAATACCTAAAAAAGGGTAAATCCAGAAAATGTGTGTGATGTAGGACATAGTAGCTGTAAGTAAAAGAGGATAACAACTGTTTAAAATGGGTGGGAATGGTTTATGTGGGTTTAAAATTGTGAGAAGGGTAAAAGTTGTATTAAAAATAGAGTATATTGCTAAAAGAGTACAAAAAGGCAAATACTTCCAAATGCTATAAATATCGCTTTGGAATAATAATTTCATATACTACTTAGACTCATCAAAGAAATTTCAAACTACACCATTTCCAATTGAAATTTGAAATAAATTAGTTGAAATTTAAAATTTATATTTGAAATTTGAAATACATCAGTTGAAATATGAAAATTTTGTTTGAAATTAGAAATACAACAATTGAAATTTAAAAAATATCAATTGAAATTTGAATGACGTCAATTGAAATTTAAAATACATCAATTAAATTTTAAAAAACATCAATTGAAAATTAAAAGACATCAATTAAGATTTGAAATATATCAATTGAAATTTAAATAAATCAATTGAAAAATATAATACATACATTTTAAAAAACTCAAAGTTTTGAGAGTGTTGTTGAAATTTACACTCAACAAGGCCTATAACTAAAGTCCAATAGGCTGTGACCAAAAAGCGGGAAATAATATGTAAAAAAGCGGAATATTTTGCTTCTACGAATGCGGTCCCAAAACCAGGCGACATAAAAAAGAAGACACAAAAAAGTTGGGGAAAATTTTTTTTATTTTTCAACACAATCTCCTTTTAGCTCGATACACTTTTCCAGCGATATTCAATAGCTTCGATACCCTGTTTATAGTAAGAACTATCAAACTCCTTAAAAGAGCCATCAACCGCAGACTCCACCTCTTCCTTGTTGAAAAATCTTTTACCACCGAACCATTTTTTCAAGTTTGGAAATAGAAAATAGTCCAAGAGGGAGCTACATTTGGCGAGTAGGGTGCGTGATGAAGAAATTCGAATTTTAATTCAATAATTTTGGACATCGCAATTGTGGATGTGTGATCTGGAGCATTGTCTTGATGAAACAAAACTTTCTTTTTCGTCAAATGCGGCCTTTTTTCCACAATTTCGTCACACAAACGCTATAATAAATTAGCATAATATTCGCCGTTTACAGTTTTTCCTTTCTGAAGATAATCAATAAAAATTATCCCATGCACATCCCAAAAAACAGACGCCATGATCTTGCAGTGCAGATGGAACCGTCTCCGCCTTCGATTCTCGCATTCTAGTCTACTGCTTTGACTGTTCCAGGTGTGAAGTGGTGGACCCATGTCAGGGTTCCATGGTTATAAATCGACGTAACAATTCGATTTTCTTGCGGTGAAACATCGCCAAAAAATCAACTGAAACATCTTCACGTCGCTGGTTTTGCTCTATTGAAAGCAAGCGTGGCACCAATCTGGCGCACAACTTTCTCATTTTCGAATCTTCGGTCAATATGTGATGTATATCACTTTTTGAAATGCCTATCATTTCAGCCAGCTCACGCACATTCAAGCCGACGATCATCCAATACCATTTTGAGGATTTTCTTAACCGTGTCTGGCGTGGCCACCTCAATTAGTCGACCATTACGGTGTTCGTCTTGGCAGCTCGTACGGCCTCGTTTAAGCTCTGCTACCCAATATTTTACAGTCGTAAATGAAGGACCAGACTCCCCCAGATCAGAATCTAACTCGGCTTTAATATTACTTGGACTGAGATCTTTCAAAGGGAAATATTGAATTACATAATGGTAGCCAATTTTTCCCATGCTTACAAATTCACTGAGATCGTTTACTTTCGAAGGCTCAAATAAAAATATTAAACAACGAGTTGCCTGAAACTTAAAGGTTGGCACTTTTCACAAATACATTTTTTCAAACTACTGGCACCATCTAAAGGGTGTCCCAACAAGAACGCAATTTTTAAATCTGGCAACATTCGAAGTGTCATTGTTTGACATTTGAACAATTGTTATTGTTTGCTAGTAGAAGGTACGAGGTTAGTAAAAATGGAGCGCTACACGAATGAAGGGAGTTCGTTAATTGGGTATTGGAGAGACAACATGATAATGATGATTTTACCGCTAAAATCATCTTCAGTGACGAGGCCCATTTCCATCTTGAGGGCTTCGTCAATAGGCAGAATTGTCGCATTTGGGGTGAGGAAAATCCTCGAGTGATTCACGAGAAGCAAATGAAGCCTAGATCGTGCGATTTAACACCATTAGAGTTTTTTCTTTGGGGTTTTTTGAAGTCGATAGTTTACGCGAATAAGCCGACGACGACTCAAGCCTTAAAAGGGGAAATTGGACGCTGCATTAATGAAATACCGCAGCATTTATGCAAAACGGTCATTGAAAATTTCATTAAAAGATCGCGTGTATGCCAGCCAAGCCGCGGCGGCCATCTGCACGATATATTGTTCCATACATAACCTCATTCTGTCTACTTTATGATATAATAAAGTTTCACGATTTTTTTTTAAATATCTGTGTTTTATTTAAAATTTAAAAATTGCGCTCTTGTTGGGACACCCTTTATCTATACGCTAGGTCGCCTAGTTTTGGGACCGCTCTCGTAAATACAAAATTAAATAAAAATATAAATAAATAATAAAAATTTCATGAGGTGTCAGGGGGCATCCGGTTGGAACGAAGTTCCTTTCGCTATATAAAAGGTCCGTCAAATACCTTTTTTTTTTTTGAAAATGCTATAAAAAAAAACTGCTGAATATTTTCTCAATTTTTTTTTCTATTTGAAAGTACAATCCTTCCGGTTAATAATGGAAAATAATTTCATTCAAATGGCTGCCTCGGCTGGCCATGCAGTAGCCTACACGATCGGTCCAATTTTTAAGCACATTATCGATTGTGTGCAGCTGTATTTCACCAATGGCTTCACGAATATTGTCATTTAAAGCGTCAATTGTCTCTGGCTTGTCGGCGTAAGGGCACCCCACAAATAATAGTTCAACGGACATCAGCTCTGCGGCTGATAATGCGATCTTCAAAAACAGGGCGCAAAACATCGAGTATAGCTTCGGCTGTGTGGCACGTAGCGCCGTCCTGTTTAAACCAAATGTTGCCAATATCCTCCTCTTCAATTTTTGTGAACAAAAATTCGTTCTACATGGCCCGATAACGATCGCCATTGACTGTAACGGCCACTCCTTGCTCATTTCCAAGCAAAATGGCCCAATTATGCCTCTCGACCAAAATCCGCAACAAACTGTTACTCGTTTTGGGTGCATCGGCTTTTCAATGTATGCGTCCGGGTGCATTCTGTGCCCCAAATGCGACAATTTTGCTTGTTTACATACCCGCCAAGATCAAAATGAGCTTCATCTGAAAAGATGATTTTTTTGGCAAAATCGGCATCTGCAACATTACCATGATTTTCAAAGTAATGTTGCAATATTTCCCAGCGTTGTTTAAGCATATACACAACCATATTCGTTCAGCGGAAGGATAAAACTAATTATCTGTCAAATCAGACATGAGCTAAGTGTTACCATTCACGAAATAGGCACTAGTTGAAAAAAAAACGTTATATGACGGACCCTTTATTATGTACTAGTTAGTTCCAACACGCCTAAGGCGCCCATTTGAAAAATACGATAATTTAAATTTATCTTTGAGAAAAGATACTTTTTGTAAAATGATAAACCTGTTTTTAAGAATTGTTTTCTATAGAATGTATTATATTTTCCCCAAACGGTTCTTTTTTAAAGAGAGGTATTTCTTTTATTAAAAGCTAATGTTTTTTTACGAAAAGGTACTATTTTGAAGAAGAAGTACTTTCTGTAAGGAAAAGCCATAAGAGTTTGCATTTTTTTACAAAGTGTACTTTTTTTAAGAACATGTACTTTTTAAAGAAGTATTACTCTTTTTAGGAAAAGGTTATTTTTTAAGAAAACGTACTTATTTTCAGAATGGCTACTTATCTCAAGAAAGGAAAAGGTTTTATTTTATTTTTAAGAAAGTGTACTTTTAAGAAAAGGAATTTTTGTAAAAAAAGGCATTTCTTTTAAAAAAAATGGCCGTCGGTGGTGCAATGGTAGAATGCGCGGCTCTTGTGCATGAGAATGTGCGTTAGATCCCTGACCGCCTTAAACTTTTATCGACGGCGGTCACCTCGCTTAGGGTGTAAAACTGTACGTCCCTATCAGTGACTGTAAAACTACAACGCGCACAGCTCACTGATTGTGAAAAGCTCTCCCTAATCCCTTCATGGGATGTAACGGGAAACCATTTATTTATTATTTTTTTTTTTTGAAGAAAAGGTTTTTTTTACGACATGGGATTTTTTTAGAATTGATCCTTTTTTAAGAATAGGTAAATTTTTAAGAGTAGGTACTTATCTCAGGATATGTTATTTGGTTTCACAAAAAAGGCACTCTTTAAAGAGAAGGTAGTTTTTTAAGAAAATGAAATTTATTGTAAGAAAATGAAGAAAAAAAGATCCTTTTTGTAAACGGAAAAACTTTTTTTAAGATTTTTGCTTTTATAGAATGTGTGTATTTTCCCGAAATGGTATTTTTTTTTAAAGATAGGTACTTCTTGTATTAAAAACCAATGTTTGTTTAAGAAAAGGTATTATTTTTAAGAAGAAGTACTTTCTGTAATAAAAAACCATGAGAGTATGATTTTTTTTACAAAGAACTATGTACTTTTTTTAAGAACACGTACTTTTTAGGAGAAGGTTATTTTTAAGCAAATGTACTTATTTTCAGAAAGGCTACTTATCTCAAGAAAAGAAAAGAAAACGTATTAGTTTATTTGTAAGAAAATGCTCATTTAATAAAAGGAATTTTTGTAAGAAAAGCTATTTTTTTAAGATAAGGAATTTTTTTAAAGAAAGTGTTTTCTACGAAATGGGATTTTTGGTTAATGTATGCGAAATTCATACTACAAGTTTACAAGTCATGAACATTTTTCTAATTGAAAATTGGTTAGTTTTTGTTGGAAATAATAAACAATTCAGTTCAACACACACACTCACTGACATGACTAGTTTCGAACTAAACTCACCTCAAAGCACTGCAGCAATGCGAGAACGCATTAGGGAAAGATGAACATGGTGGTAAACTTCTGTCTGTTCTTGTAGTTGGAATTATAGGTTCTTTCAGTATATGTTGATACTTAGGGATCTTCGATCGATACTAATTCGAACATGTGAATTGCAGAATTGAGTTTGTATATATACGATTGATGATCAACCGATGGTATCAATTCAGGCACAGTAGTTAGGCATCTGATGATGAACTTCTCACGGAGTTCGAAACTAGTCATGCCCCAGTGAGTGTGTGGTTGAACTGAATTGTCTAGTATTTCCAACAAAAAACCAACCATTTTTCAATTCGAAAAATGTACATGACTTGTAAGCTTGTAGTATGAATTTCTCATACATTAACCAAAAACTAACATAAATCGGTCAATAAACTTCAAATAAATAGGTTTTTTTAGAATTGATAATTTTTTGAAGAATAGTTACATTTTTATGAGTAGGTACTTATCTCAAGAAAAGTTATTTTGCTTCACAAAAAATTTACTCTTTAAAAGAAAAGTAGTTTTTTAAGAAAAGGCAATTGTACTTTTTATGAATAGGTATTAATTAAAAAAAAAATTAATTTTAAAGAAAATTTACTTTTTGTAAGAGAATTTACTTATTTTTGAGCAAAGGTACTTCTGTAAGATAATGTATTTTTTTAAGATAAGGTACTTTATTTAAGAATATGAATAGGATTTTTTATTGAAAATATTTACTTTTGTTAAGAAAAGGCATCTTTTGTTCTTGTTCTTTTTTAAACTTCTTTCACTTTGTCTTTTCTAAATTTACTTTTATTGTGTTCAAAACTACAATATATACTAAATATTGGTTACCGGCGCCAACTATAAAACTTCATATTAAACAAGTAATTTTTCAACATAAGTTAGTCTAGACACAAACCAAAGCAAAACTACCCAACTATATAACACTCATAATAGATAAAAAAAAAAACAGTGCATGTTCGAACTCACGGACGATGTGTTAACATCTGTTTGTTACACGGTACCTGTTCGATTTCTATGATCAACTGTTACACTGGAAAACAAATAAAAATAATAGTTTTTGTGCTGAAGGCTCTTTTGCTATTGCACTTTCTTTTTTCATACATCTGCTTTAACATTAGATGTAATATTGTTAAAATAAATAAAGCAATATATAGCTCACTGAAACAATGGTTTTTGTTATGTCATATATAGAGCGACGACGACCTGCTTGTTTGAATGCCGACATACAACTGAATAAAAAGCAATATTTAACTCACTGAAATAATTGCTTTGGTTTTGTCATAAACAGCGCGACTACAGAAAGTATTCAATTGTATAGAGAACTTATTACACTCTTTTTCCGCTCTCATGTAAAAGAGTAAAAGAGCATAAACGAGTCTTGTTCTCTTTGTAGAATATTCCAATACAAAAATGCACCATTTGGACAATGTTATTACATAAAACAATACAAAAAGCATAAATGTTTCAAAAGGCCTCAATGTTTCACATCAATATTATGAATGGACCAAGTTATGACAAAAAGAGAATAATACGTTTTGAATCATTCGCCAGATGTCGCCAATACTTTTGAGTAATACAATTCGTTCCATTAGTTCTCTATACTATTCAACACCCTTTGGCGACGACAACCTGCTTGTTTGTTCGCTGCCGCTACATCAATATCATCATACTTATTTTCAGGCAGTGACTATTGTTGTACAATAACCACGTATGTGATGCTAACGTTGTGTGTTGTTAGAATGTGTTGACTTTGATAGATTACCCTACCCGTGCCTATAGATGTTAACACATCAACAAGTTGTTTAATTTGTTTTCATTTAGCTCCCATCCTTCAATGTGCGATAAGGAACTTCGTTCCAAACACAAAATACATAAAACAAAGCCTTGTATTTTGTATATAAACCTTTTGTTTCGTTAGATTCAAGTTGGGATGAGACACCAAAACACGGTACAATCCTGTAAAAATCGGGATAATGGCGCCAGAAGTGGAAGGGTTGGACAGGTTACCCATAACCTACACCAGGTCGTTCGTCAATCATATTTTTACTCTCCGACGTGTTATTAGCAACAGTTGATGCCACATTATCGTATTTATGAACTGTGCATTTGAGTAAAGTCATTTTATGAAATGTGTTAGGAAAAACTTTCCCTTATGACTCTTCTCTGTTATTAGCTAAGTTAAGCTTCTGCTAACTTTGCTCTTTCTAAATGTTTAATGCAATTTTTATTTACCATTTAAATCTCTTTTTTTTTATCAACTTTTGTTGTTTTAAATCTCAAAGCAAATAGCTGGAAAATGCAAAATAACAATGTTGATTTTTTCCTTTTGGCCATCAACGTCAATAACAACAGACTCGTCATCAAACCAAATGTGGATCCAAGTATTCCCAGTACCCAGTGCACTGGTTAAACGGAGTTCCCACCCACTCCAACACACATTCATGCAACAAAAACAAGAACAGCAAAAAGACAAATATGTTTTTAAACTACAAATTTAACTTTGTATGCGGCCAAATGCTGCAAACGGAATCCTTATTTTCTCTGTGTTGTTCTACCTTTCGCATTGAACCAACAAAATATGATCATTAAATGTTTCTGCAACATAAATGTACGTACATGAATGTGTGCTTATGTACATAAATGTGAGTGTGTTTCTGTGTGTGTGTGTGTGTGTGCGAGGATGTGTAGTAGTAGTACTTTTTTTGTATATCGGAAACGGAAATCACTAAAAAGGCAAACAAACACACACTCAAAATGTCGAGTGTGTGCATGTGCATGAATGTTTGGTTTATTTTGTTATTTCCATCCATTGACATTTATTGTTTACAGTCATGCGTCCATTGTCGTTCTATGGTTGTTGACGTTGTTGTTGGTGATGTTGTTGGTTTTGATTGTGATTGTTGTTGTCATTGTAGTTGAACAGCAATAATTGTACCTCAGATATGTATATATGTATGCACGTTAGGGTGTTCCTTCTAGTAGTTGTTTTATTTTTGTAACTAGGAAAAATCTTGAGAGAGGGGATTATAATTATTGTTTTAAGTTGAAAGCGAACAACAGACTTGTCATTCATATACATGAATTTGGTCGATAACTTTTTATCTGCCTAATGAATTTGAAAATATAATACCCAAAAATTTTGTAAACATGATAAAAAAAAATTATTTTTTATTAAATTATAATTATTTTTTACCAGGTAACCGCTGGAAGATTATTTTTAGGATTTTTAGGATTCAGCTATTTTCTTACTTTGCCGATTTAAAAAAAAAACAATTCAATACGAATTAGACCATTTTATGGAAACGAAATAAAGGGTTTTTCAATAAGAGCGCTACAAAAGTTTTTTTAAATAAAACAAACCCGGTTTTAGATACCAATGAGATTCTTTATTTCTGTGAAAGTACGTTCGATGCCATTATGTATGGAACTCGATTTCTTTAGCATGGCCACCACCGGCACGCTTGCAAAAGTCCAGACGCTGAACCCAATTTTCGACGGTTTTCAAGCATAAATCGGCCGATACTGCTGCAATTTCACGTTCGATATTCGTTCGAAGTTCATCAATCGTCGCTGGCTTGCTGACATAAACCATAGACTTGACGTAGGCCCACAGGAAATAATCTAAAGGGTCAAATCGCACGACCGAGGCGGCCAATCAACTGGGCCATTTCGTGAGATAACACGTTCACCAAACTTGGTTTCCATTAAATTGATTGCGGCATTCGCTGTGCGGCTTGTGGCGCCATCTTGTTGGAACCACGTGTCCTCCAAGTCCATATTATCCAATTGGGGCCAAAAATATTCGGTTATCATTGAACAGTAGCGATTCGCATTCACAGTAATGTGCCGGTCTTGATCATCACGGAAGAAGAACGGCCCAGTGACGCCGCCGGCCCAATGACGCCGCCGGCCCATAAACCGCACCAAACCGTAATTTTTTCGGGATGCAATGATGACTCATGGATTACGTGTGGATTGCTGTCTGACCAATGACGCATATTTTGCTTATAGACCAAGCCATTCAGCCAGAAATGAGCCTCATCGCTGAAGATGATTTTCCGATGAAAATCCGAATCATTTTCAAGTTGTGGCTCAGCCCAATTCACGAACATACGACGCTTATGGTGGTCAAGCGGCTGCAGTCCTTGCGTCAATTTGATCTTGTAAGGATGTAGGCCAAGATCTTTTCGCAAAATTCGCCACAACGACGTCGCAGAGATGCCCAACGCTTGAGAACGACGTGTGAGAGACGCATTTGGGCTTTCTTGAACTGAAGCCTCAGCGGCAGCAATATTCTCGACACTACATGCACTTCTTTGTCTCACTGGCACGGGAACATTTTGTACTGTGCCTGTGGATTCAAATTTTTCCACTGGACGCTCAATTATTGATCTGGTAGGACGATTCTGACGACCATAAATTGGACGTAGCGCTCTTAAAGTTGAGGCCACTGACTCCAAATGTCGGTAGTAAATTTTAATAAGTTTGAGTTGTTGTTGGCTCATATACCTTTCCATGATAAAATGGCAAACCATACTGAAGAAAAATGTCAAAAGAGCGGGAAAAAATATGGCGTCGTTTTCTGTCCCTATCGATTTACTTTTGTAGCGTCTCTGTTGAAAAACCCTTTATCTATTTTTTCGATTCGTCGCTGGGTTTCCGAGATATAGTAATTTGTTATAGTTTTTTCATATTCTCGATCACAAATTGGGGATGAGTTACCCTGGATACAGTCGCTTCCAAGCGAACAACAGGTAAAAATCATTGCACTGGATCTGGGGCTCTAGCTCTACATAGAACAGGAGTAACATTTTTTAAAACTCTCTTTTTCAAGACGAATGAAATAAATTTACCGATTTATCGGTCTCGGCTGGCTATTCGACTATAGCGGCTTCGGCTGACTATTCGACTATAGCGGCTTCGACTGATTATTTGTTCACAGCGGCTACGGCTGACTATTCAATTATAGCGGCTTCGGATGACTATTCCATTATAGCGGCTTCGACTGACTATTCGTGCATAGCGGCTTCGACTGATTATTCTATCATACCGCATTCGGCTGACTATTCGATTATTGCGGCTGCGGGTGACTATTCGATTATAGCTGCTTCGGCTGATTATTCTATCATAGCGTCTTTGGCTGACTATTATATTATAGCGGCTTCGGCTGACTATTCTATCAAAGCGGTTTCGGCTTCAATTGTAGCGGCTTCGTCTGACTATTCAATTATAGCGGCTTCGCCTGAATATTCGATCTTAGCGGCTAAGGCTAATTATTCAATTATAGCGGCTTCGGCTGACTATTATACGAGTATTATAACCGCTTCGGCTGACTTTTCGATCAGAGCGGTTTCGGCTTCAATTGTAGCGGCTTCGGCTGGCTATTCGACTATAGCGGCTTCGGCTGGCTATTCGACTACAGCGGCTTCGGCTGACTATTCAATTATGGCGGCTTCGGCTGACTATTCTATTATAGCGGCTGCGGCTGCCTATTCGATCAGAGCGGCTTCGACTGACTATTCCATTATAGCGGCTTCGACTGACTATTATATTATAGCGGCTTCGGCTGACTATTCTATCAAAGCGGTTTCGGCTTCAATTGTAGCGGCTTCGTCTGACTATTCAATTATAGCGGCTTCGCCTGACTATTCGATCTTAGCGGCTAAGGCTAATTATTCAATTATAGCGGCTTCGGCTGACTATTATACGAGTATTATAACCGCTTCGGCTGACTATTCGATCAGAGCGGTTTCGGCTTCAATTGTAGCGGCTTCGGCTGACTATTCGACTATTGCGGCTTCGACTGACTATTCCCCATAGTGGGTTTGTACCGACTATTCCCCTGTACTGTTGCTACACAATCAATTCAATGAATATTTAGTTCACTGAAATAATTGTTTTTGTTGTGTCATAAACAAAGCGACTACAAAAAGTCTTGAATAGTATAGAGAACTTATTGCACTCTTTTTCCGCTGTCATGTAGAGAGTCTGAGTAAAAGGGCATAAACGAGTCTTATTCTGTTTATAGAATATTTCAATATAAATGCACCATTTCGACAATGTTATTTATTACATAAAACAACACAAAATGCATAAATGTTTCAAAAGATATCAATGTTTCACACCAAAATTTAAAATGGACCAAGTTATGACATAATGAGAGTAATACGTTTTGAATCATTCGCCAGATGTCGCCAGTGCTTTTGAGTTATACAATTCGTTCCATGAGTTCTCTGTACTATTCAATACTCTTTGGTGACGGAGACCTGCTTGTTTGTTCGCTGCCGGTACATCAATACCATCATTCTTATTTTCTACTATTGTTGTACTGTGATGCTAACGCTGTATGTTGTTTGGATGTGTTCACTTTGAGAGATTGACAATTCAATTTGACAATTCAATGATGACCGATTCCGAACAGTCATCACCGGACGTTTAAAACACATACCGAATAAGTAACCCGCATACCCAATTTAGACAGCGAATCCGAATAATCGCATTTGCAACAGACTAAGTTCCCGATCATCTTAAAATCGACCAGCCCGCAAAGTGCCCCAGTAGAGTATTGCTAAGCCAAGAAAAGTGCCACAAGAAGAGTGTTGTCAAGACAAGACAAGTGCCCCGGAAGAGTGTTGACAATCTAGACGAGTGTTCTTAAGCTAAGACGAGTGTTCTCTAAGAGGAGTTTTCTCAACGAGTGAATCAGTTGATGATATTTCTGTAAATCAAATTATTTTATAATTAAAGATTATTAAAGAATCTGAATTCGAACCCTCGAAAAGAATAGGCTATTCTTTTCTTATTTCGAAAGGTTTGGTGGGTCCTATCGAGAGACTCTAGACATGACTGAGCTTACCACAGCCCTCGACAAAACCACGTTGTTTTCCCCATATCTTGCGGGTAATGAGTAAACGTTCATTACCCATTGCCCAGGGTGATGTGCATGGGTTACATAACGGGGGTAAATACGAACTCTGTTTGTAACCATATACGAGTACAAACAGTTATAATTTAAAAATATTATAAGTATATTTAAGTTAATTTGTGTCGTCGACAACAATAATTCCTCCAGACAAGTGTTGCATCTTTGTGAAGGCGTAAATAGTGGCGGCAGATTCAACGATTGTGTTTAAAACTCTCACTTCACCTCAATTTCTGGCAATACTGGTAAAATAAATATAATATAACATGCGATTCAGAAACTAGTATGGTGAGATATATCATCTGGCCATATTTGTCTTGTCGATATAAATTAAATATACATGGACTTTATTGACCTTCTTTTGATTTCGTATAGAAAAATATATGTCAACCGTTGTTTTCATCCAGAGCATAACAAATTCTGGGTCTATACGGCGTACAATTTGAATATGTATACTTACCATATTTTTCGGACCTCATAGCTCCGACCGGAGAACCATTTTTGGATTTGTGAAGTTCCCATATTTTGCACGATTTTCGGTTTTTTTTTGGAGCCCGGCGCGGAGAAATGAAATTTTGCCAATATTTATACACAGGGTGTTTCAAAAGTGACCACCCTATTGGAAGAGGCTCTTATTTTTGCAAATGACCGCCAATGTCAAATCTGTTTTGACATTTGTGGACTAGACAGATGTAGAATACAAGTAAACAAGCCATGGAGCGATATACTCCCCAAGAACGCAGAATAATCGAGTCTATTCTTTTGCGTAACAATTCGTCTGTGGTGTTGGCGCAGCGCGAATACCGTCGCCTATTCCCCGGCCGTCCGACACCGACTGCGCAAACACTGCGCCATTTGGCCACTAACTTTGAAGGGTATGGGACCACACGAGACGTTGCCAGGAGTGGTCGGCCCCGGAGCGCCCGTTCTGCCGAGGATGTCGAGGTGTAGCCGGAAACATCGACCAGACGCCGTGCCTCGCAATTATCCATTAGCCGGTCGTCTCTGTGGCGAATTTTGGTCAAAGACCTACGCAATCTCGTGGACGAAGTGTACGATTTTTCCGCCAAAATCATAATGAGCGATGAGGCTCATTTTCACCTCAGCGGGTACCTGAACAAGCAAATCTATCGCTTCTGGGGCACCGCAAATCCACGAGTGATGCACGAGGAGCCATTACACCCGCTCAAAGTGACTGCATGGTGCGCTGTTCACACTGGAGGAGTCATCGGCCCGCTTTTTTCGAGAACGCCGCTGGTCAAATGACAACAGTGGACGGTGCGCTCTATAGGGCCATGTTAACGCAGTTTTTCAACCGCAATTCGACGAATTATGACTGGAAGACATGTGGGTCCAACAGGACGGAGCAATGGCACGCACTGCGCGAGCCACAACCGATATTCTGAAGGCGGCGTTCCCGAGTCGCCTAATCTCTCGTTTTGGCGATTTGCACTGACCCGCAAGATCGCCCGATTCAACCGTTCCAAATTTTTTTGTGGGTTATTTTGAAGTCCCGTGTTTACGCGAACAAGCCCGAGACCCTGGAAGCCCTCAAGGTCAACATTCGACACGAGTGCGAGAATCTGTCGCCCTAAAGGTTCAAATAAACATAATCAAAGCACAGAATCGAAGTTTTTCCAAATACATCGGATGACTTCTTTTGAAACACCTTGTACTTAATTGATTTTCACCAATTTGTTCTCACTTTCTGTTACAAATAATAGTTTTTCTGAAAAGTCCTTATGTTACATTCAAATATAGTTTCTCTTTTACAGCAAAGCCTCTTATGAAAAAACCAATACATAACTTTGTAATAAGTTTTTTTTGTAACAGAAACTAAATTATGATTACAGTGACTAAAATTTGAACACAGATTCAAATATTGTACTTTTTATGAGTTGCATCCTGCCATTTCAGATGAATGAGGTTTTAGAAATACTCAAATTGGTTAATGTAACTTAATTTCTGTAGTAACAACTTGTATTTATTTTATTTGTGATTTATCAGTAACATAGATAAATAGAAACCATAGATGATTCATTTGCTTAATCACCAACTGCACCAGAGGGCACATGCTGTTTCCGTGCGACCATTTTTCACTCGGATGCGACGAAAAAACACTCAAACACCATTTTTATTTCGATTCTGTTGTTTAAATTTGAAAATATAATATAAATAAAAGAAAAGTATATCGGTTTTGATATTTGTTCACAATACAAGAGGCAAAAACCCATGACTAAATAGTTTTTTCAATAGTTTTTGTGTCCAGGGAAATTTCCCCATATCCACCACTCCGGCAACATCTAGAAACGTTCCCTTTACTTTCAAATCCACCAATTATCTTTCACCATCTATGGTTTTTTATTTATCTATGTCAGTAACATCGACAACAAATTCTGATGTATGATAATTGTGAATTCTAATCAAAATATGGACTTTATCATGGAATTTCCAATGCCTGCATTGATTTCCACCTGATCTATTCCCTGTGTGTGGAGAACAATTTAAGAAATTCTCTCAGCTCTAAGGTTTCCAGATCTAATTGATTTCGTTTCTGAGAAAAAATGCAAAATTTTGTCTGCCCTTTGCCCTAAAAGCGGCTTTCTGTGTTCGTTTAAGAAAAAAGGGCAACCCTACTTCAAGGTTTCGTGTACTTTTCTGAGAATGTTGCACTCAAAAAGAGCAACAATTTCGCAGTTTCTGCCCACTGAGCGAGTCACGGGGCAGAATGCTGCCAGATAAATGTATGTGTTCTTTGTCCTTGCTAGTGGCGATTTCGTTTCTAAAAAATAATGTTACTTTTGCATGAGGCGACATTTAAAAAATGTTGCCGTGGTTCCTTAAATGTTGTGCCTTTTTTGGGGAGAGAAACGAACATAGAAATGTTTAATTTTCTCTCAACTGTATGCTCCCTTTTGAATGGCTGTATTATATCGCTTAACTACTTTATTTGACCAGTGTATATGGAAACGTAGGCGATATTACGCAATTTTAAGCAAATCTTCATACAAACTGGTCGAATGTCGACCAATTCAAATGGTAGTTGTCGTTATTCCGGCTTAACCAAAAATTCGACCACATTGTTTGAGTAGTTAAGCGAATTTAACTGAAGCCGCTTAAATTACCCTTGCGCCCCCCAGAAAAGGTAGAAAAACGAGAACAAATAACACAAATAACAGAAAATTTGCCATTTTATCGGCAATATTATCCCCCGTGACTCGCTGAGAGGGCAGAAAACATTTTTGAGTGCAACATTCTCAGGAACGAACTCAAAACCTTCAAGTGGGGTTGCACTTTTTTCACAAACGAACACAAAAGGTTAATTTAGGGCAAAGGGCAGAACACGTTTTGCATTTTTTCTCAGAAACGAAATCGCCATAAGCTAATTTTTCTACCTTTTGTGTTGGCCGCTAAGCGATTTTAAGCGACCTCAGTTGAAATCGCTTAACGTCTCAAACGAAGGGAGCGAATTATTAGTTTAGCGGGAAGAACAAAAAAAATACAAATTATCTGGTACATTGTCGACAAATTTATAGGGAGAGTTGCTTAAAATCCCTTAAATATCCATAAAAAGTGGTCGACAATTTTAGTTTAGCGAGGAAAATATAACATGTTCAAATCCAAAAGGACGAATACAGCTGTGAGAAAATTCAATATTTCTATGATTTTTCTCACCCCAAAAAAAGGTACAATGTTGAAGGGGGCATTTAAAAAACGCTGCCAGATACATGGGCAACATTATTTTATACATATATATGTATAAGTTGAAACGAAACCGCCAAAAGTCTGAAAATTGTTATGTTTCGAAAAAGCAAACTTGTTTGTGTTTTTCAATATTTTTTCCCTAAAAATGGGAGTTTAGATGACATAGAAGAACATTCTTACTACAGCGGTATTTAAGTTAAAATATGTATGCTTCCAATAATATATTTGTTTCTCAATAGTCCAAAATATGATCCAGAAACCCAACCTAAAGTTTGGAGTCAATTTCCCGACATCCCAACTACCCAAGTGACACCCTAATATACATTTATACATTCCAAGCACATTTAATAATGTCATTTGCCAAAAGCTGCTGGAGGTCGACAAAGTATTAACCATTAATAATGATGTTGAATTTATATTGCTGTATATTTAATCAGATCATAAAACAGAATCAAAAAAATAAAAATTATAAAAAAAACGAATGACACACATTATATGTGATAAGATAAAAATGGAGCAGTCTCGTTCTAAATAGTACTCGTATGCATACGAGGCAAGTTGAGGAAGTTTTACTAAAGTCATTAACTGTGATTTTTTTACGCCACTAAAGTTAATTAATTTGTTCGGGGCAGCTAAGTGATATTAAGCGTCATTCCAGTATCCCACTTAAATTCCGACATGAGCAATGACAATGTTGCCACATGTTCAATATGAAGGAATGGCATTATCTTATATAAATTTTGTCATCATTTCTTGAGAATGAAAATGTTATCAAGAAGGAAAACTCTAAAACAGAAATTTGCGAAATGGCTTACACATGGTAAGTTCATTCAGATTGTTTTATTTAATGTATATTTATATATCTCTAAATTTGAAAAATAGATTTTTATTTCCGATTGAACAAAATTGGAATTAAATTGTTCACAACGCACTGTAAATGTTATACAAATTGATCATGGTAGAATTATCTATCAGGTATAGATGTTGAAACAGGTCATTTAATTTTTTCCATGTCATTTTTCGTTTCACTTGTCAAACTCATATCTATTTTGTTGTAATACCTTCTTGTATACCTGTATTGGTCGTATATATTTGTGTAGAGTTCGACAACTGAAACGAATGAACACCAATAAAATATATGTTTGTTGCTGCCTACAACTACAACAACATCTGCTGCTACCATGTATTTGTTGGTACTGGCTACAAACGTGTTGCCGAATCGCATTTTATTTCACCCATTACAGCAAATGTTGCCATATTTCGTAGTATTAAGTGTGAGTCGTTTTTATTGGAAAGTCTTAAGTGGCAATATCTTAATGGAATAAAAATAGTCCTATTATATGCATGCTTTTCTATATCTTTTTTATATCAATAGCTTTATACATTTAACTGCTCTATGCTCCTCGCGTGGATATGGGCCTACTCTATTCAGTCAAATCCTACGATTGAACGGAAATCTTTCATTTGGGCTGCCAAACACGTTGTCCCAATTCTTATGATAGACTTTTGAGTGGTTGTCACGCTTGTGTTGGGGCAGAACATTTTTGTCATTTCGTTAAGCATTACGTAGTCTCCAGAATTTCTTTATTACTTCTAATAACGGCGAAGTTGCTCACTTCCAAATATAATTCAATCCTATATCCTACAAAAGGCTTGTCGAATCCTCCAGAAATATTCAGTCATAGGAAAATAAATTATATTTTATATATTTTACTTAAAACGAGCGTCAGGTAAATATTTGAAATTCTTTTATTTTTCAATATTTCGCTACCCATTGGGTAGCATCGTCAGGAAAATAAACCTATCGCTCGAATATTTTCATTTTAAATAAAATACAATAAGGTCGAATACATTATCACATTTTGATTTTTTATATAGTATATATACATAAGTCGCACTGCTGTAGTCAGTTGCAACGCAATCTGAGCGGTGTAAAAGGCGCTTTATTTAAAAACAAAGCGATCTTGATCGAAGAGAGTAGAATCTGAACTAACTATTCATTCAATGACAAAAAAACCGTTACCCATTACATCCCATGAAGGGGTTGGGCAGAGCTTCTCACAAACAGTGAGCTGTGCGCTTTCTAAGTTTTCACACACTGATTGGGACCTACAGATTTTCACCGGTTCCGAACGGTATTTAGAAAAAATTTTTGATGGCGAAATTTTCGAATACAAAACTTTGAAATTTTCGTAAGAAATTTTTTAATTTATCTGTAAACGGAATCTTTTGTTGCAGAGAGTTAGGTGGTATTACCTTGATTTAAGTTGTAAATATTTGAATTATAATTCTTCAACGCACTTCATTTTCGAACGAAATTCCCTATCGCATGTTGCGGAATGGGGGCTACAGTAAAAAAAAATATCTAACATTTGTTTTAACACTATTGTGCTACAAACCACTATTATCAACTATATTGTGTAGTTTTGCGTTGGTTTGTGTCTAGACTAATTAGATGTTTCACATCATAGATACAGGAAATAATAGATATAGCGCGACCATTGTCAACTTTGTTCACTAGGTGCTGTCCTGTACTACTGTCACTTTCACTGAAGTTTCACACAATTCTCATTGACGGTTATTCAAAATTGTGGGAAATTTTTATGAAAGTAATTTAAACAATGGAAAATGTGACAAAATGCATGTGATTTTCTATAATAGCATTTGTTTCTTATATAAAAAACTATTTCAAAGCCATGAGGCCGGTGTTGGGATTTCGATAGGAGAAAACCCGTAAGACCGCTAAAAGATGAACATCCCGGAACGCCTTTTTAATCTAAAAACTTCCCGGCAAAAAAAACTGTAGCAACTTCTGTGGACGCAGATACCAAAATCGTTAGAGTTTCGGAGGACTCTCAACAAGGAATGGTAGCTGAACCGAAGGAAGAACCAATTTATTACGATATAAACGGTGGTGACATGGCTTTGCAATTCGATGGCCATCTGATATTCTACTTTAAGTAACGTGTTGTATTCTTGATATTTGTGTTGAAAATAATTTTTTCTTTTGATATGAAATTTCAGATGTTTATTGTCATAGTTTTTGACTTTTTTTTTGGGAACAAAGAAAAATCCCATTTATTGCTTTCAACGACATCTAGAAAATTACTAAAATTTTCCCAACACTTGTGCTTCATCTATTTGTTTACTTTATCTATGTTTTACATATCTAGAGAAGTTTACTGTTTAATGGGAGGACTTCTAGGTAGATCCTGTAACTAATATTTAGTATATTTTTACTATAGTTTTGAACCCAATAAAAGGTAAATTTAGAAAAGTCAAAGTGAAAGAAGTTTGAAAAAAGAAAATTTTCTTAAATAAGTGATTTTTCTTAAAACAAGTAAATTTTCTAAAAAAAATACCTATTCATATTCTTAAACAAAATACCTTTTCTTAAAAAAATACCTTATCTTAAAGAAGTACCTTTGCTTAAAAAAAGTACATTTTCTTACAAAAAGTACCTTTCTTAAAATTTTTTTTTTTTTAATTAGTATCTTTTCATAAAACAAACACATTTTCTTACAGCAAATAGAATTTTCTTAAAAAACTACCTTTTCTTTAAAGAGAACATTTTTGGGAAATAGAATCACTTTTCTTGAGATAAGTACCCACTCTTAAAAATGTGCCTATCCTTGAAAAAAGGGTCAATGCTAACAAAATTCCCATTTCTTAAAAAAATCAATTTCTCCAAAAAAAATACCTTCTCTTAAAAGAATACATTTTCTTACAAAAATGCATTTTCTTAAAAGTAACTTTTGTTAAAAATAAAATAATAACTTTTCTTTTCTTTTCTTTTCTTGAGATAAGGAGCCTTTCTGAAAACAAGTACATTTTCTTAGAAAAAGAAACTGTTCCTAAAAAGAGTACCATTTCTTTAAAAAGTACCTGTTCTTCAAAAAAGTAAGAAAAAAATTCATACCCTTATGACTTTTTCTGACAGAAAGTACTTCTTCTTAAAAATAGTACCTTTTTTTAAAAAAACATTAGCTTTTAATAACAGAAGTAGGTACCACTATTTAAAAAAGGACCTTTTCGGGAAAATATAATACATATCCTTAAAAAAGGGCCTCAATTGCATATACTTATTTAAAAAAAAATACATTCTATAAAAAAAAATTTCTAAAAAAAGTTCATCATTTTACATAAAGTATCTTTTCATAAAGATCCATTTAAATTATCGTATTTTCCAACAGTCGCCTTAAGCGTGTTGGAACTAACTAGTACATAATATATACAGAAAGGAACTTCGTTCCAACTTGGCACCTCATGTGATTTTTATTTTTTACGCCTGTCGTGTTGATGTTGGTTGTTAAAATTATCAAAATGTTAAAAAACCCGGTTCCCAACAATTCTCAGACAAGTGTTTTCGGTGTCAGGATTAACAACCCTGTAATTGATTTGCCCCACGAAATTTCCGCATAGAGCTGAGTGCAAAGGAAAAATGAAAAGTTAGCGAAATTTTCGTTATTTTTCATACACGTACTTCATATAACTGAATACCGGACTTAAGTACTCGATAGTGCCGCCATCACTAAACAAGGTCAGGGGTTGAAACCACGTTTTCAAGCACAACATCCGCGCACACCAGCCATTCTATCACCGACGGCCAACTCTCTTTCAATGAAACGGATGTAAATATTTCGCGAGAGGAAAGAGGAGGTAAGCAAAGAGGATAATTACTGCATTCCCAGTAGTTTGCTACGAATAACCTCTTCGAAAGAAAATGTTCCCTTCGTTAAACTTTGTAAGGATGAGCAAGGTTTGCTAAACCGATCTTTCTTCTCCTTTTCTGAAAACATGCAACTGACTGAGGACTTCTTTTACTAGAAACGTTTCAGAAAAAGGTATTTACATATTGGCTTCTAATAATATAAGACAGTTGTTGAGCCATAGACGGAAACTGCATTCAGAGACCCGTTGGCCGCACAGGAGTAGGCTGCCACTTATATACAAGGTGGGGCAAAAGTATTCATCCAATGCTCTTTTGCTGTATTTTTTTTTTATGAAAAACTTTGGTTCTGCTTAAGAAATTTGTTTATTTAATCCTTTAGAATTTATTCCATCAAGTTGAGAAAATGATATCGGCCAAGTGGGCGCCGCCCGAGTTGATGACCATACGGTTTCGTTTTATTGCATTTTCCATTTCTCTAGCCAGAACTTCGGGCGAAATTTTCTCGCATTCTTGGTGAAAATTCCCCTTAAGGCCTTCAAGAGCCTGAGGCTTGTTGACGTAAACACGCGACTTCAAAAACAAAAACCCGATTAAATAAGTCTGGAACGGTTAAATCGGGTGATCTGCCCGGCCAGTGCAAATCATCAGAACGAGAGATTAAGCGACCCGGGAATGGTTTTTTCAAAATATCGGTTGTGGCACGAGCAGTGTACGCCGTTGTACCGTCCACTTCTTCGTCGAGATTCAAGATGTCTTGAGCGTAAGTTACACACGTTTGGCGGTCCACAGATAACAGCTGGTGCACTGTCTGCACTTTGTACGGGAACATCTTCAAATCTTTCACCAAAATTCTGCGTAGGTAGGTCTGGTCGATATTCCGGGCTCCAATTCGACATCTTGGGCAACAGCAGCGATATTCTCAGTAGAACGGCTGCTGCGGGGCCGGCCAGCATTGGGAAGATCAAGTATTGTCCCATTCTTTTCAAGGCGAGTGGCCAAACGCCGCAGTGTTTGTCCAGTTGGTGTCGGATGGCCAGGAAATCTGCGACGAAATTAACGTTGCGCCAACACAACCGTCAAAAAAAAATGGAAACAATTATTTCGTAAACCGATTCATGGCTAGTTGATTTGTATTGTACGTATGGTTACTTCACAAATGTCAAATCCGAATTGATATTTGGCACAAAAGATATAGGCTTCTCCAATAGGGTGAGTACCTTTGCCCCACCTTGTACTTACCGCCCAGAGGGGTCACGGACATTACAATATGACGATAACATGTTTTGCCAACCGGCTCGATCTTCAGATTTTCTCCACTAGACTTCTTTTTACTGCGTGCTCAACATTTTTCGACGCCCGAAGCAGCTGTTGAAACGTTCAAAAAAACATGTTTCGGAGATGACTCAATCGGAGTGGAAAAAGTGCTTTGAAAATTAGTTGGAGCGCATGCACAATATATTGAAAATATGAGAATATTTTGAAAAACAATAAAACCATTTCCAATGATTAATGATTGTTTTCTTTATTGCTGGACCCGCAATATATAACGGGTGATTTTTTTGAGGTTAGGATTTTCATGCAATAGTATTTGACAGATCACGTGGGATTTCAGACATGGTATCAAAGAGAAAGATGCTCAGTATGCTTTGACATTTCATCATGAATAGACTTACTAACGAGCAACGCTTGCAAATCATTGAATTTTATTACCAAAATCAGTGTTCGGTTCGAAATGTGTTTCGCGCTTTACGTCCGATTTATGGTCTACATAATCGAGGCTCATTTCTGGTTGAATGGCTACGTAAATAAGCAAAATTGCCGCATTTGGAGTGAAGAGCAACCAGAAGCCGTTCAAGAACTGCCCATGCATCCCGAAAAATGCACTGTTTGGTGTGGTTTGTACGCTGGTGGAATCATTGGACCGTATTTTTTCAAAGATGCTGTTGGACGCAACGTTACGGTGAATGGCGATCGCTATCGTTCGATGCTAACAAACTTTTTGTTGCCAAAAATGGAAGAACTGAACTTGGTTGACATGTGGTTTCAACAAGATGGCGCTACATGCCACACAGCTCGCGATTCTATGGCCATTTTGAGGGAAAACTTCGGAGAACAATTCATCTCAAGAAATGGACCGGTAAGTTGGCCACCAAGATCATGCGATTTGACGCCTTTAGACTATTTTTTGTGGGGCTACGTCAAGTCTAAAGTCTACAGAAATAAGCCAGCAACTATTCCAGCTTTGGAAGACAACATTTCCGAAGAAATTCGGGTTATTCCGGCCGAAATGCTCGAAAAAGTTGCCCAAAATTGGACTTTCCGAATGGACCACCTAAGACGCAGCCGCGGTCAACATTTAAATGAAATTATCTTCAAAAAGTAAATGTCATGGACCAATCTAACGTTTCAAATAAAGAACCGATGAGATTTTGCAAATTTTATGCGTTTTTTTTAAAAAAAAAGTTATCAAGCTCTTAAAAAATCACCCGTTATATGGCAGCCTCGTAATTGTTTAAATCATGAAAACGAGTGTAAACCGAAAACATATCAAAATAAAATACGACCAAATGATGATTCAAGCGCTGCCACACTTTTTAAAACTAAACTAGACTTCGTAAACTACACAGTAAATAAGATAAGCATAAGCAAAGGAAAGGTAAACACCAAGTGACTGGTTGCAGAAACAGCAATTCTGTGAAAAGTCATTGCTTCGCTTAACTGCGTAAGCCCAACCAACAGCGCAGTTAAATGAAAAAAAAAAGATTTCTCTTTTACGCATTTTTTCTTTGACGTTATTTGGTTTTTAATAAGTGACGTAAGTATTTGAAAACTTTTTTATATTTTGCTGTAAAAGCAATGAAACAAAGCAAAAAATCATGTACTGCTGCTATTTTGAAGCCATCAATTCAAAAACTGTTTTCAACAACTTTCCAATCTATTATCATCATCTTCAGTTATTTTACAGTTGAAGCTAACTAAAAGTTTTAGCTGTCAGTTTAAAAATTATACTATTAATAAGCTCTAACTAAATATTGTGATAATGACACTTAAGTCCAATTTCACCAACAATAGTTAAAACTAACTGACAGTTAAAAATTATGAATTCCATACAATCTGACAGCTAAAACTATTCGTTAGCTCCTCTAACTGTAGGATAACTAGATATGGTGAAATCTGTCGTTAAAGTTTTACCTTCTATTTCGCTCTTTTAAAACAGTTTTGACAACAATTGCATTAAGTACCACCTTCTTCCAACAGCTATGAATAAATAATCGTATTCAAATTTATATTTTTTTCATGACTTCAAACGATTCATAACCTTTAAAGTGGTAAGATGAAAAATATGACAAAGTTATCGATAACATCCTTAATCTATTTGTTAAACAATTTGCTGGAATTTTAACTAATTGATTTTAAATCCAACAATTTCATCCCTCCATCATCATCATCACAAAGGAGTCGTGACAACTTTATTTTGTCATCAAATGAAGACTCAAAATCAAAGGAAAACACTCGAGTGGCACCATTAATCATTCCGTGGGTAAAGTGGCTACTCTCGTGATTCTTTGTGCCACCGATGACTGGTAGTATGACGCTTTTTGTGTTTAAACGTTTGTTCATTTTACATTCTCAACTTTTCCCGGGGTGCAAATTTTTTCAAAGTTCATTTTCCTTTGGCGCTGTTACTTTAAAGGCAATTTGTAATTTCTTAATTTGAGTTTATGACCCAAAGACGACTGACTGGTGGCTGGCTGGTTGATAATGATGCGCTTGTAGAGTCACCGTCAAAGGCTCATTTGGATTTTGAAATGAGGGTGGAGGAGGGGCTTCATGCCAGTCAACATCCTCAAAGTGCCATGAAATAGATGTAAATGGGAATTGGTATTACTTATTTGTGGAGAGTCACGTTTGTTATACAAAAAGTTTCTACGTGTCCCACCACCATCATCTATTATGGGAGCTTATGGAGGGGTTACTCACAAAACGTTTGTTGTTGGCTTTTATACTACCAAACACATATAAAAGTTACGATAGTACGTACGTGTGATCTAATATTACTATGCCATCATAAAGTCTAGCAGTAAAGTTTTGTCCTTCATTCTATTCATCCTTAAGGAGCACAAAAGTTGCACTCACACTCCATGGGAGAATTGTGCAGCCAATGAATTTTACAACAGACACAAAATTATATTTTCAAGCTGCAGACGTTGCGGCACCGTTTCCACAGGCAACCATAATGCAGAGAGATAAATTTCTTGAGTTTAATATAATTTTATAGTTTTGCCATAAATTGATAGGTATGATAGAACTTTATTACACTCAAAAAAAAATATGTTGGAAACAACAGCGGTAGGGAGTGCTGGAAAGGGGGAAAGAAATCATGTTTAGTATTTCAGGAAACACATTTGCCATTTCACATATAATGCTTGATATTTATTTCAGGAATCATGTTTGCTATTTCCAGAAACATGTTTTCTATTTCAGGATACATGTTATCTTATTCAGGAAACATAGTTGCTATTTATTTCACTAAACCTGTTTGCATTTTCACGAAACATGTTTACAATATCAGAATACATGTTAGCTATTTCAGGCAACATGTTGGAATTTTAGTAAACATGTTAAAATTAGTGGATACATGTCTGCTGTTACAAGAAACACGTTTAAATTTTTAGGATATATGTATTTTAGCTAATTCAGAAAACATATTTGCAATTTCAGGAATCATATTTGTTATATCAGAATATATGTATGTTTACTGTTTCAGGTAACATGTTTAAAATTTAGGGACACATGTTTACTATTCCTGGACACAATTTCTGGATACATGTTTGATGTTTCAGATAATATGCTTGCAATTTCAGGAAACATGTTTATCATATCAGAATACATGTTATCCCTTTCAGTCAACATGTTTTTGTTTGAGGAAAACATATTTGATATTGCTGGACACATGATTTCTGTTACACATGTTTGCAAATCAGGATATATTTTAGCTAATTCAGGAAAAATATTTGCTATTTCAGGAAACATGTTTGCGGTTATAAGAAACATGTGGACATGTTTTAGCTATTTTAGGAAACATATTTGCTATTTCAGGACACGTGTTTGCTTTATCAGAACACATGTTTGCTATTTCAGGTAACATGTTTAAAATTTAGGAAAACATGTTCGATATTCATGTACATATGTTTGCGGTTATAAGAAACATGTGTGCTTTTTCTGGATACATGTTATCTAATTCAGGAAACATACTTTACTATTTAACGAAACATATTTACAATTTCAGGTTACATTTTTGATGTTTCAGTTAACATGTTTCCAGTTTCAGGACACATGTTTGTCATATCAGAATACATGTTTGCTCTTTCAGGCAACATGTTGAATTTTTAGGGAAACATGTTAAAATTCTTGGATTCATGTCTGCTGTTACAAGAAACATGTTTGCATTTTCAGGATATATTTTAGCTAATTCAGGAAACATATTTGCTATATCAGGAAACATGTTTGCCATTTCAATATACATGTTTGATATTTCAGGTAACATGTTTGCAATTTCAGGAATTATATTTGCTATTTTGCTGTTTCAGGTAACATGTTTAAAATTTGGGGAAACATTTTTGCTACATGTTTTCCTTTTCAAGAAACATGCGTGCTTTTTCAGAACATATTCAAACATATATTTGCAGTTTATCAACACTACACACTGTTCGTTATTATGGCAGTACATTTGTTGTAATAACAATCAAATCGGCTGCTGATAAGTAGCAAACATTGATTGCTGTTAATAGCAAACTTAATTTTTTGAGTGTAGTAATGTTTTGGTGGAATGTATTTAATCTTTACAATGACCCTGAATTTTTTTATATAAATTACAGTATAAATTAGGGATTTATAATGTAACTAAAACCAAATGTTTTAAAAAGAAAACTTATTACAATATTCAAATATTTGTCATTCTCAATTTTCAGGCAGGGGAAAACATTCAATCTTATCTGTTGCATTGAATGGTATTCAGATCCTGTCCTAATGAAATATAAACCTTGTAAATATGCAGGGGAAATTCTCTTGAATGTTAGAAAAGACACAAATTTTGTACAAGAATCAACAGGATCCTCTAGTAAAATAAAGAAGAAATTTGCCAAAATAACGAACTGTTCAATTCGACTTTCTTACATTCCGTTGCAAACTTGGATGTGAACCTTCCACTATTTAAATACTGCCCAACTTAAATCACGTTCTGGGTACTGAATGTCAATGAGTCCTCAACACATTAATACCACTACCCACGTAGAAAAAGCTGTATCCAAGTTGGAGAAATCCCAGGATACTGCCAAGTGCCATGTCCTCAGTCACGCTCAAAGAAAACCTGTTCGCCTTGGTGGACAGATGAGTTCACAATGCTAAGAAAAGAATCTCGCAAAGATTTAAATGCAACCTACATAAGTGGATCCTGGTAGCGTTATAAGGATATACTTAAAGAGTCTAAGAAAGCAATAAATAGCCACTGCAGGAATACGATCCTGGTCAAAGTTCTGTGGATCGATGGAGAACACAACGGATACAGCTAGACAGAGCAAAATAATGGTCAAGGGGCACTCAAATCCCACCTATGTGAGGAGGGATGGCGGGACATGATCAAATAGCTCAGCTAAATCGCTAGAAATACTCTTGAAACACACACTTCCCGGGCTACGAGAACACATCCAGGGAGGTGCTAACATTATCAACCCAATACGCAGATACCAACGGTATATAGGATATAATCAGTCCAGACAGGATATCCTGGGCTATCAGTAGCTTCTCACCATATAAATCTCCGGGCCCACATGGTATTATACCAAACATGCTGCACAGCGCGGAGGTCACAATTAGGCCGTGGTCACAATTATTCCGATCTTGGCTGACAACTTACCAAAGAGTTGGAACCAGGTAAGAATGGGTTTCATTCCCAAGGCGGGGAGACGGAATAATGAGAGCCAAAGGATTTCAGACCGATCAGCCTCTCAGCGTTTCTTCTGAAATCGTCCGCACGAAAATGGATGGATCGCTTAAAATATCGGTATCACCCAAAAAGAGCGAATGAATAAGAGCGACAAAATAACAACGAGAAAAAAAGGAGATAATAAAAAGAGAGAAAGATAAAAAAGAGCGAAAGTTCCATAAATTTGATAATATATTAAATACACAAAAAATTATACAAATTATCAAAAGTATAATAATTTTCTAATTAACAAACGATAAATTTAATTTTCGCATTTTAAATAAACCACAATATTAACCACTTGAATAAAACTATAATACTCGAATTAAAAACAACAAGTATTAACATTATAATTGTTGTACAGTGCTTTTAAATATTCAATATAAAATTAGCGAAATCCGACTTATGAAATTAAAAAAATCGCGCGATTTTCTTAATTTCATAAGTCGGATTTCGCTAATTTTATTCGCATGTTACCTTTCGCTCATTTTACCTTTCGCTCATTTTTAATTCGCTCTTATTTTTTCGCTGTTTTCGATTCGCTGTTTTTTGTTTTCGCACTTATTGGGTGCAACCTAAAATATCACGCAGCTAACATGCATATCTAAAAGGCCGCTCAACCGACGCAGCCCTGCACGAAGTCGTCAGAACTATTGAGAGATCCTTATAACACAAACAATATACCCTATAGGGTGCATTCAATAATGTGACCTCAGCGGCTATAGAAGATCTAGGTGAGGAAACAGTCCTCAAGAGTTGGATAGTGACAATGCTACAGAGCAGAATTATCAACGCTTCTATGGGCAACACCGAGTCATCAAAGCGAGTGAATGGGGGAACTCCTCAGGGTGGATTCACCTCTCCCTTACTTTGGTTACATGTGATCAATCAAATGCTACTAAAACTAGACACTATGATGACCAAAACCGTGGCGTATGAGGATGACGTGGTAATAATGGTATCTGGGTTGTACCCATCCATGTTGAGCGAAATCATGAAAGGGGACTTGAAATCACTTAACGATTGGGCCACTGGGAGTGACTTCAGGGAAACTGAGGTCTTGCTTTTTACCACGAAGATCAAGATACCAAAGTTCAATCCTCGTCGGCTAAGTGGAACAGAGATTCCACTATCAATTCACGCCAAGTATTTGGGCGTGATTCTAGACCTTAAACTATCCTGGAAGCGTAACATATAGCACAGCGCACAGAAAGTAACCGTTGCGTACTACGTCTGACGGAGAATGTTCGGAAGCCGGTGGGGTCTCCGACAGAAAATGGTGCTATGGATGTACACTAGCATAATCAGACCAATACTCTCCTATGGAGCAATGGTATGGTGGCCTGTCGCAGGGAAGACGTCCACTATGATAGTGTTGTATAGAGTGCAGAGATCAGCTTGTATCGGCATAACAGGGGCAGTGAGGACGTGTCCAGCGAAAGCCCTTAATGCAATGCTTCATATTATACCAATTGACCTTCACATAATAGCTAGTGCGCACTGGAGTGCTAACCGACTAAACGCAATACTGAATACTACGGATAATTCCAGGATAACTCAATATAAGCACTGACAACTGCACCCCTCATTGACCTTCGATAACCTATTCGATGTCAGGTTTCCCAAGAGAATAGAGTGGGATAAAGGGGAACCACTGACAGCTTTTGACACCAAAGTATTTACGGACGGATCCAAAATGGAATGTGGAACCGGCTCGGGTGTCTTCTCCGAAGGGGCAAGCGTTAGTTTGTCATTCAAACTCCCAGACAAGTGCAGCGTTTTCCAAGCGGAGGTACTGGCCATCAAGGAAGCCCCCACCGAACTTATAGTGCAACGGAGAACGGAAAGCATTGGAATAAATCTAGATAGCCAACCGGTTCTCCTGTCACTTAAATCTACCACACAACAACGTTAGTGAATGTAGGAAAAAACTTGTCGAGCTGAGTCCACTGGCCAATGTGGTTCTTACTTGGTTCTTACACGTCTCCTTGGGAACGAGAGGGCAGACAAACTAGTCAGGGCAGGACCCTCTTCCACCGAACTCCATATCGTGTCAGTCGCAACGCCAATAGGGTGGATCAAAATAGGTATTTTCCTGCATTACCTTGGTCGAACAAAGGTCAGATTGGATAGTACGGAAACGTGCCGCATGCCCAGAAACACATGGCCAGAATATATTATATTCACCGGGCTAACTGCCTGATTTGCCAAAATCGGGGGAACATATCAATGATAATAGCCATACTGACCGGCGCCACGAAATAACCCCCAAACTCGAAAATTAAGTAATCCCCAAAAAAATCAGGAAAATCGAATTTGGGGATCATTTCCTAATTTTCGGGAGTTATTTCAATTTAAATTGGGGGATTATTTCATAATGAAATAACCCCCAAATGAAAAAAGGCCCAATTTTTTTTTTGGGATAGTTTCATTGTGGTTTTGGTTTTGGGGGTTACTTTATCTTATTTGGGGTTTATTTCATTTCCGCAAGAAATTACCCTTTTTACAATAATGAATTCCTCTAAATTTTTTAATAAAAATATTATACTTAATAATAACTATTTTGGGGTTTATTTCATTTACTTGGGGCTTGCTTCATTGGTGGATATTTCCTTTCTATTTTGGGGGTTATTTCATTAGACGGTAGTACCGATATCTTTTGGGGGTTCTTTCATTTCTAATTTGGGGCTATTTTCATCTTGTTTGGGCTTTATTTCATATTTCATTTTGGGGGTTATTTCAATGGGGATTATTTCATTTTCGAGTTTGGGGGTTAATTCAATGGGGGTTATTTCGTGGCGTAATCACGCAAGACGGCTGAATCTTCCATATAATGTACACTGCCGTGCCTGCGAAGTCGCGGAAGAGGATTAGGCGGAGTCCGGCTCTAATAAATAGACGCCTAAAGACTATAGGTCGTCCCAACCTAACTGAGATACATGAGATCTAGTGGATCTAATGAGGTATCTCCGATTAACAGGCTGGATATAGACACTGTACAAACGGAATCTCAAGACACTAATTGATCATGATGCAACCACGTGAACCAACCAACTCAATACATGAGTAACATGAGTACTCGTCAATAGTTGTGTATACTTGTGTTAGGGGCAGCCACTATTGGTTGGTTTTACCTGTTCATTAGTTATCGACTGTAGCGGCCAATTGTCTGCAACGATGCAATAATGTATGGCCTAAAAATGCAATACCAATATTGTACGAGTATCTATGAGTATCTACGAGTATCCACCATCTTATTATCCTTCATACATGCTTGTTCTTCTACTCGATGCATCCAACGCAAGGTAGGCATGGCAAGTTTATGTTATAGTATCGGTCTTTTGGTTGTGATTAGTTTTTGTAGGGGTCAGTGGTGCAAAGGTTTCTTGATTCTTGTGCATGAAATTATGGGTTCGATCAACTTACATTTATTTCGACGACGACCACATCGCTTAGTGACGCCGACACTAGCGAGTAATTACCCAGGGAAAAGCCAGCTTCTCAATAAACCGCTCGGGACCGGTGCAAAACTGTAGGTCTCCATGAGTTTTTGAAATAATTGGAAAGCGCAAAGTTCAGTGATTGTCCGAAGTTCTTCATGTCTCATAATGGGATGCAATGGGGTAATATTTATTTATTGAATGGAAATGGAACCATTAAGTTTGTTGATAGATTTTAGTCTTTTTCAACCAGAGTTCGTATTTCTCCTCTCATGTGTAACCCATACACATGGCCGTAGGGAATGGATAATGATCATTTACCCACGATGATTGGGAATTACTCATTACGTTGACCCAGTACCCACACGGTATGGAGGAAATAATGGGTAGTTGCCAACCACGAAGGGGAATTACCCATTACCCACAGGGTATAGATAAGCGGCCTTTACATAGTACCCAAGGCGATATGTAACTGGTTACCCATTTTTGATCGAAAACCTGAAAAAATTAGAAAAACGTGTATTCTCGAAAATGGGTCATTCTTTCTCAATTGGATAAGATATCCTAGGATACACTACATAGAAGTAGTTGTCACTGTTGGCACACTTGTGCCATTGAGAAAATAATAATTAAAGAAAATAAAAATAGAAACAGAAAATAGTTGCTGTGAAATGAATTTTCTGGACGTGCGGCAGATCGTGGAGGTGAAAAGTTTCTGATATACACTCATTTGTGAGTGATCGGAAATGATTCCTTTATAGGGTTGTCCAAGCAGCTCACTACTTCCTAAAAGTATGTCCCTGGCAACGGCTTTATCGGAATCCGTCGTTAGTTCGCTAGAATTAGAAGGCGAAATGAATGAGCAGCCGGCTGGTTATGCGATCACTGATGCTTACTTACTTACTTATCCGGTCTCGGACAACCCCGGGAGATCAGGGACCTTACAAACGAAGATAACATATTTCGCCAACCAGTTCGATCTTTTGCTTTATCTCTCCAGTTGGTTATACGAAGTGTACGCAGGGATTCGTCAACTTGATCCATCCGGCGGAGTCTTTGTCTTCCTATTTTTCGCTCTAATTCAAGTTCAGTTTCGAAAATCTTTCGTGCTGGTTCGGCTTCATCTTAGCCAGCGCAATCGCGTTATTTTGATACGCTTAACTATGTCAATGTCGGGATATACAGCTCATGGTTCATGCGTCGCCGATACTCGCCGTTGTGCACATAGGGACATACATTTTTCGAAGTACTTTTCTCTGGAAGACTTCTACAGATGTTATGTCTGCTTGCGATAAGACCCAGGATTCTGCGCCATAAAGCAAGACAGGTTGTATGGGAGTCTGCCACAGCTGGACTTTGGTTACTCGAAAGAGAGAGCTTTATCTCCAAAATGCTTGCTTAGGACAAAATATCATCTATTCGCAAGCACAATTCTACGCCTGATCTCAAGGCTGACGTTGTTGGTTTTGTTTACGGCAGATCCGAGGTATATAAATTCATCTACCACCTCGAAATTATAACGGTTGTCGACGTTCACGCTTTGGTCTGTCTATTCACGTGGAGGCCCTGATCGTTGATACCATTAATTTTGTGTTGTCCTCATTTACCGTCACAGCCACTTTTATTGACTCCTTCTCCGTTCTCGAAAAAACCTCGCCTTGCCTGAGGCCTCGCTTAGTTTTGAAAGGTTCGGTATGATTCGGTAAGATCCTTTTGTGTTCGTCAAGGTCGTCCTGCAAGCCGTATGAGTTTTGCAGGAATACCAAGCTCAACATTGCTTCGTAGAGTTTCTGCCGGATCGGGCTAACTAAGGCCGCCTTATAATCGACAAGCAGATGATAGGTCTTAATTTGTTTTACGTGGGTCTTCTCAAGGATTTAGCGTAGCGTGAAAATCTGGTCAGTTGTCGATTATCCTGGCCTAAAGCCACACTTCTATTGTCCAATCGGGTCAGCGATAACTGGTATTAGTCTTTCGCGCATTACACTTGGTAGAGCGTTATATGCTATGGATGAAAGGCTTATTACACGGTAGTTGGCACAGAGACTCGGGTCACCCTTTTTAAGTATGGGACATAGAACACTGAGACTTCAAACGCCGTGCATTCATTCATCTAACCAAATTGTGCTAATGAGCTGATGCATGCACCTTATCAGCTCATCGCCGCCTTGCGATGCTCTTGCGGCTTTGTTGTTCTTAAGCAGGGCAATAGCTGTTCTGAAAACGCCTTGGTTAGTGAGGGGGGGGGGGGAACAATCGACGTCGTGTCCATATTGTAATCGATTGTCCTATTGGTATTGGATATCTCAGGTACCAGTAGCGCAGAGAAATGATCTCTTCATATTCCCAAGATGCTCTGCACATCTGCGATGAGATTTCCGTCCTTGTCTTTACAGAATGGGGTCCCTGAACCATGTCCATTAGTTCCGTTTCCGACTTGTTGGTAGAATTTTCGGGCTTCACACTCTCGCACTTTCTCCGCTGCCATTTCTTACGCTTGAGGAGACGGTTTACCTCCTTCCTTTTCTTCCTATACCGCTCAGTGGCAGCTCGCGTTGCAACTGACTGAAGCATTGCCATACGTACAGCGTTCTTTTCATCATTTGCAATGCGACACTTTTCATCGTATCATGGTTTATTGCGAAACGGTTTTTCGAAACAAAGTACGGTTGTCGCGGCAGTTTTTACAGAGTCGGAAATGGTTTCCACTGCGCATCAGGATCGTCATCGGGAGAGGGTTGGTTCTGTGCCAAAAGTTTCATGGAGTAGGCTGTGGCTACCTCTGGTAATTGCAGCTTTCCGATGTCCAGTTTCGTACGATTTTCACTCTAATTAATCGTTTGCGATCGCTGGTACTAGGTAGTGATCAGAATCGATGTTAGCTCCTCTGATCACTCGTACATACGTCCATTACACTGGATGAGTGCCTTCCATCAATTACCACGTGATTAATTCGGTTCTTCGTTCTTTGATCAGGGGATACCCAAGTAGCCTTGTGGATGTCTTTATGCTGGAATCTTGTACCACTAATAACCATATTTTTTGCCGCGGCAAAGTTAATCAGTCTCACACCGTTGTCGGAACTGTTAGCATATAGGCTGAAATTGCCAATACTTGGATGAAACACATTATCCCTTCCTACTTTGGCATTAAAATCTCCTAGTACATGGCCAGTGCAGCGGTCATGCGCTTCCTCTAGGAGCTCATAGAATATATCTTTGCCATCATTATCTTTCTCTTCTGTCGGGGCATGCACACACTACATGAATTACTTATGCGTCTCAGGTTAAATAGCTGACCCTGTCACTGAAGCTCTTCGAACTAGCGGAAATATTCTTTTGTCCTTTTTGAAAGCGGATAAATAAACATTACTGGCCAACGGTGGATCAAAAGTAAGGAAACAAAAATCCATTTTCGACGCTCTGAATTCTGGTCAGCGTCTAATCAATAATGAGCGGCTGAAACATAATCATTACGGCAGTAGATAAAATGCAAACCCACGGTGGACTGGGCTTGCCTTCCATCACGATTATATTGGCAATGAAATACGAAAGAGAAACATAAAGCCCCATATTTTTGACGGCGTTATAAGGTCCACGATAAGGCCCACGATTTACGGATATACACTTGAAACAGATCTATACAGATCTGGTGCCACTATCCAACTGATAGACGTCCTCGACAATAATAAGGCTGATATCACTGCTTTCCAGAAATGCGATTAACAGGAAGAAGGACTGTGTCATATACCACAGCTGCCTTGAGAAAGCATGCATTTTATTGCAGACTTGTAGTTGGCAAAAGACTGCGACTTCTGGTCTCAAGGTTCAACCCCGTGAGTGAATCTATAGCCACCATACGCATAAAAGTGAAATACTTTGACATATCGGTAATTTGGGTACATGACCCGATTGAGAAAAGAACGATGACACCAAGTACATTTTCTATCAGCGCCTAGAGGCAACATACCACCGCTGCCGTGACCATGACATTAACACAGTTCTAGCTGATTTCAATGTGAAAGTCGGCAGGGAAAACGTTTTTGAACCAACCATTGGTAAATTCTGTCTACACACCATTACTTCCTATAATGGAATGAGACTTTAAAAATGTGGTTGTCAGTAGTATGAAATTCCAACATAAAGAGATCCACAAGGCTTCGTGGATATACCCTGATCAAGAGACGAAAGCCCAGATTGATCACCTGGTAATTGATGGAAGGCACAGTAATAGTGTGATGGATGTACATGTGATTCAAGAAGCTAATATCGATTCGGATCACTACCTGGTTGCAGCCAAGCTTCGCATAAGATTAAGCAAAGCGAAGGTCGAGACTTAGAGAAAGCTTGACATCGATAAACTTCAATTACCAAAGATAGCCACAGCATATGAATCGAAGCTCACCCAGCTATTGGCACGGAACGCCCCCTTATTCATGATCGTGAAGCGCAGTGGAAATTCATTTCCCACTCTGTGAAAACTGCTGCAGAGATCGTACTTAGTTATGAAAAGCCGCTTAAAGACAAACCATGCTATGTTGAAGAGTGAAGCATGGCAAGTGATGAAAATAGAGCTGCACGTATGGCAACGCTTCAGTTAGTTGCCACGCGAGACTGATCGGACCTCATCAGTTTGGATTTTGGCCTGGAATGTCAACTGTCGAACAGATGTTAACATTACGACAAATCCTGGAGAAATCCCACGAAAAACAAATCGACACCTACCACCGCTTTGCAGATTGTAAGGCTGCCTTCGATAGCCGGATACGGGGAAAACTGTGCCAAGCTATGTAGCAGCTTGATATTCCTGCTAAACTGGCACGTCTCTGTAGAATGACACTGGCCGACTCTAAATCCTAAGTAGAGATTGGTATAGATCTCACCGAACGATTTATTACGAGGCGAGGCCTCAGGCATGGTGACACCCTATCATGCGATTTCTTCAACATTTTAAACAAAGTATATTTTTTTAAAAAATACCTTATCGTAAAGAAGTACCTTTGCTTAAAAGAGTTAATTTTCTTACAAAAAGTACCTTTCTTAAAAAAAGTATTTTTTTTTAAATAAGTACATTTTCTTAAAAAAATACATTTTCTTCCAGCATATTGCATTTTCTTAAAAAAACAACCTTTTCTTTAAAGAGTAAATTTTTTGTGAGACAAAATAACTTTTCTTGAGATAAGTACCTACATGCCTAAACTAGGACCAATTCTAAAAAAATTTCCAAACCTTTTCGTCAAAAAATACCTTCTCTTAAAAAAATACGTTTTCTTACAAAAACTAATTTTCTTAAAAGTACCTTTTCTTAAAAATAAAATAATACATTTTCTTGAGATAAGTATATTTTCTGAAAATAAGTATATTTTCTTAAAAAAATTACGTGTTCCTAAAAACAGTACCACTTCTTTAAAACCCTACAAGAACAGTGACAGTCATTTGACCGGTCAATTGACTGTCATTGTTGATGGGTATATCCATCAAAGTTTCTATCACATTCTTAAAGCCGAAATGAAAAAGTTGATGGCAACTTTTGTGTACGTGTGATTTTGTATCTCCCTCGAACCTATGAATAAAACATATATCTGAGCTGCTCACTCTAGTGCTGACACTAATTAAAGATTATATGAGTATTAGTCACAGTTGATAGATATATCCATCACAGTTGACTAATCATACTTGATGGATATATCAGTCAAAGGTGATGGGTATACCTTTTATAATAAAAGACGATGTTATTAATGATTTTATGGTATATTTGTATTATTTTTATATATTTTTAATATGTAATTGTATAATAAATGAATGAAGTACAAACAATGAATGACTAAGAATGAAAGAATGAGAGTGAATGAATAAGAATAATCGATTCAAAATGAATAAAGTAGTAACTGGGCAAAATAAAATACTTATTTACAATTTGTTTTTAATAAATCTTCTGTTTCATCCTATGGTGGCTTCGTTCAATTGTCTTTTCGCACATCTAAAATTTGAAAAGCAGATATATAAATATATGCATTAATAATAAATAAAATAAATAAATGGTTTCCCATTACATCCCATGAAGGGACCGGGGAGAACTTCTCACAATCACTGAGCTGTGCGCTTTCCAGTTTTCACTCACTTATTGGGACCTACAGTTTTACACCGGTTCCGAACGGTATTTTGAGAAGCTTTATCATGGCTATATCCTCGATAGTGTCGCCGTCACTATGCGAGGTGACCGCCGCCGAAAGAAATTTTTCTTGGAGGTGGTCAGAGCAGGGTTCGAACCCAGGATCTCATGTACAAGAGCCGCGCACACTAACCATTGCACCACCGACGGCATTAATAATAATAAGTATATACGAATGTATATAAATTACTAATTATTTAATCATTTATAGACAAAAATATGTATGTACATACCACGCAGTCTTGTTGAACCACATAAGCTTCCTTATCGCATGCTTTTCCCACCTCTCATCCGAATTGTATATATCAAGCAGGTTATCCGTGAACATTGGGGGGCAGACACTGCTGACATCCCCTGACGCCTCTTTCAGTATATTTTCTGTGAAGAAGTATGTATAAATATCAAAATATTAAAATATCGAACCATAAACTTTAGTTTGTTGATATTGCTTGAGCAAAATCTGGGGTTCCCAATTTCTGATCTACCTCTTGCACCGCTGTAATGGTCATGAAAGGGAGGGAGCATGCTGCCGACTTCATTAATGACTTTGTCCTGAGTTTGGCCAGGCATGCCAGACAGAATCTTCCACTACTTTTTGATGGCTTTTAAATGCCTCATTTTTCATAATGATTATCTTTGTTTTTTGGATCACATAAGTTTATTCTTTTCCACTGTTTATTTTTATTCCACGATATTTAACGATAATGAAACTTTTGTCGTTGCACTTTGTCGAGGATTCACAAATTTTATTTTTTAAGCGTCAACAAATTCAAGTTTCCATCAACACTGACAGTCGAATGACCGAAACTATTCTTGTAGGGTTGTTTCACTCTTGCAAATGGAACTCAGTATAAAACAAGTAAAAGTGTTAAATTCGGCTGTGCCGAATCTTTGATACCCTCCATCTTAGTGTTAACCAGCAAAATATTAAATTTTAAAAAGGACCTTTTTTAAGAAAATGTACTTTTAAAAAAAAAAAAATAAATTACTTGTTCACAAATGCAATTACTTGTTCACAAATGCAGGATGCTCACAAATGCTCACAAATGTATTGCTCACAATGCTCAAATGCTCACATTGAAAATGTACTTAAGAAAATGTACTTTGAAATGTACTTTGAAATGTACTTTGAAATGTACTTAATGTACTTAATGTACTTTGAAATGTACTTTGAAATGTACTTTGAAATGTACTTAAGAAATATACTTAAGAAATGTACTTAAGAAATGTACTTAATGAAATGTACTTAAGAAATGTACTTTGAAATGTACTTAATGTACTTTGAAATGTACTTAAGAAATGTAGTTTTATTTAAGAAAATTTACTTTTTTAAAAAAAATAAAAATAAGTTACTTGTTCACAAGTAAAATAAAAAAGCATTTTTTAAAAATAAAAAAGCATTTTTTGAAGAACTGTTAAAAAAAGAAAAACAAGCGCAACCGTTTACCCATCAGGCCACAGCGACCTTAGATGAAGTGTGACAAAATTCATATAAATGTAAAAAAAAAAACAAGCGCAACCCTTTACCATCAGGCCACAGCGACCTTAGATGAAGTGTGCCAAAATTCATATAAATGTATGAACACATGAAAGTACATCTAAACATTCTAAAGTACGTACCTATTATAAAGAACAACAAAGATTTTCAACATGGAAATTCACCACACGGCAAAAGGAGTAGTTTAGTATAAAACTACACAAATTAATGTGAAAATTTTATGAGTTTTTTTACGTTTCCAATCATAAAATTTTTTCCAATGGACCAATTTCGCTGATTTTCAATACCAAACTGCTCAGGAATACGTGGAACATTCTGGCCAAAAATCAAACCGCCTTGTCGCCGATTGAAGTCGTGAGAATGTTTTCAACAGACGGACAGACGGACATGGCTATATCGACTCCGGTTTAAGGATCAAGAATATATTTACTTTATGGGGTCGCAAAACCTTATTTCTGTATGTTACAATCAGAATGATAAACTGATTTATACCCTCTATCACTTACAGTGGAGGGTATAATAGTTGCAAGTGTATCAGTGCAAAAATATTGTGTGTGTTAGTTTCCATCATTCGTTTCTTGTAGTGAAAGTACCTGTTCTTAAAAAAGTACTTCTTTGTAAAAAAAATTATTTTCTTCTTGTTTCTTAAAAACAGTACCCTCATAAAGCTTTAAAAATTTTCTTTTTCGGGAAAATATAATACATATTCTGACAAAAAGGACCTAAAAATATACCTTATGTTTTTAAAAATATACATTCTATAAAAGAAAAATTTTTTCTTAAAAATAGTTTATTATTTTACAAAAAGTATATTTTCTTAAAGATCCATTTAAATTATCGTATTTTTCAACGGGCGACTTAGGCGTGTTGGAACTAACTAGTACATAAAATATAGTGAAAGGAACTTCATTCCAACCGGGTGTCCCCTGACATCTCATGTAATTGTGTATTTTATTTTATTTTATGCTGCAAAAAATCTCCGTCCTATTGAATTTTTCTTTTGAAAACAGCTAACCGATTTCCATGCTATGAATTTGAAATATTTTTTTCAATGTAAATTGTTTATAACATTTATTCAATTCTATCTACCTAAATCTCCTAATCCAAAAATCATATGTAAAATTTTTCAAACATGTTTGTAGAACTCATTCATTCCAATCGATTTCAATTCGAGATTTACAACTGCTTTGCAATTCAAATACAATTCCATACACTCGTCATGACAAAAATTGTGGCAATGGAAAAGAATTGCGGGTGAAACCAGAATGACAGACACATTCGCCCTCGCCAACCGATTGAAAACGACTCATTCCGCATATAGATTGTCAGTTTTCGCGTGTAAATACCACAGACATGAAATGTGAAATGATCCCTCAGATTTGTAAGAGATTTGAGGTTTCCCCAAAAATTAAATTCAAACGAATTTTCAAAACCCACCAGCCCAACAGCAATAAAATGACACACACACATGGTATTTACGTCCATCCATCCTTCTGGGAAAAGTGGTTAGGTGAGAGTTGATGGGAGAGAGAAGAGGGTGTCCTTGGGTGTGTGTGTGTGTTTTTAAAGCAACCCAAATGCCATAAAAATACTCAAATAGACGTTGATGGCCAACGTAACCAGACCGGCCGAAAATCTGTAACCAATCTCCCCACTTCCAGGTTGCTTGTTAAGTTAACGCATACAAATGTGATGTCGTCGCAATTGTGATGGATTCTATTGTTCTTATGGCTCCGGTGGATGGGATAGACGACTGGATGGCTGGGTACATACACAATGGTGACATGGAATGCTACGGAGTCTGTTATGTGTTGTTCTCAGTCCATGTGTGTGGCGGAGTACGATTTATGCTGTATGTAAATAGTTTTAAAAGATTATCGATAATGTTGTGGTGACATATGCAGGAGTGAGAATTTGTGTGGCTGTGTTAACCCTTTGGCGACCACAGGCGAATATGCTAGCCCAAGGGTTTTTGGCAATTTTAATTTCCAGGTAAGAGATAAAACAAATGGGAACAAATGTGTTTAGAAGTGGGTTAAGACAAATTACATTTGAATAAATGTAGGCTAGCATATGACGGACTGTGGTCGTCAAAGGGGTAAGGAAGTAAAATATATGAAAAAGATTTCCGCTGAAGCTGAAATTGATGCGGATTGTAAGGGCGATAATGGTGATGATGGCAATACCATTGAAAGACTGATGACGGTATATTTTCTAATCTCTGAAGATAAAGAAGAATTGATTCAATAAATGGGGTTTGCTTTCTCCAAGTAATGTATTTGGTTCGTCATCGTTTTGTTCTTTTGGTAAAACGCATATACAGTAATGGACAATAAAGTAGCATTGACCTCAAACAACTTCAACCTCAAATACTTTTATTTGATATGTCATACAAATAGACTAAAGTAGGATATTTACAGTAAAGTCCTTCTTATAGTTAAGTCAAATTAGTGGAATACAATGTTAGTGTATACGTGGCGGTGGATTGTAAGCTTTATGTTTGTGAAGGTTGATGGAAACACTAACTATACAGCATTGTACAAAATACTAGGTGTTTCTAGATGACATTATTCTCTTACCACATTATGACTCTCTTACCACAAGAATGTTGATGAACTCGCTAAATATAGAGCATTGTGGAAAGTAAAGGGACAGCAAACGACGCCATATTTTTTCCCGCTCTTTTGACATTTCTCTTCAGTGAGGTTTGCCATTTCATCATGGAAAGATATACGAGCCAACAACGAGTCGAAATTATTAAAATTTACTACCGAAATTTGGAGTCAGTGGCCTCAACTTTAAGAGCGCTACGTCCAATTTATGGTCGTCAGCGATGAGGCTCATTTCTGGCTGAATGGCTTCGTCAATAAGCAAAATATGCGTTATTGGTCAGACAGCAATCCACACGTAATCCAAGAGTCATCATTGCATCCCGAAAAAATTACGGTTTGGTGCGGTTTATGGGCCGGCGGCGTCATTGGGCCGTACTTCTTCCGTGATGATCAAGACCTGCACATTACTGTGAATGCGAATCGCTACCGTCCAATGATAACCGAATATTTTTGGCCCCAATTGGATAATATGGACTTGGAGGACATGTGGGTCCAACAGGACGGCGCCACAAGCCACACAGCGAATGCCACAATCAATTTATTGGAAACAAAGTTTGGTGAACGTGTTATCTCACGAAATGGCCCAGTCGATTGACCGCCTCGGCCGTGTGATTTGACGCCGTTAGATTATTTCCTGTGGGGCTACGTCAAGTCTATAGTCTATGGCAACAAGCCAGCGATGATTGATGAACTTCGTACGAATATCGAACGTGAAATTGCAGCAGTATCGGCCGATTTATGCTTGAAAACCGTCGAAAATTGGGTTCAGCGTCTGGACTTCGGCAAGCGTGCCCGTGGTGGCCATGCAAAAGAAATCAAGTTCCATACATAATGGCATCGAACGCACTTTCACAGGAATAAAGAATTTCATTGGTATCTAAAACCGGTTTTGTTTTATTTAAAAACACTTTTGTAGCGCTCTTATTGAAAGCCCGTTACAAGGTGTTTATGAGGAAAACAAGGTGGTACGTTGTGGAGACGTGTTGCTGGTATAAACCGGTTCGGTTCTTGGTGCTTTTCGTGTCTCTCTGGTATGGAACCACACAAAGTAAATATCGTATCGAGCAACAGTGAATGTGTTGAATTTCGAATAATTATGAACTCTTAAGAATTCTGTGGTGTAAATATACAATTGTATTGGTACCAAGTGTACGCAGGGATTCGTCAACTTGATCCCTCCAGCGGAGTCTTGGTCTTCCTATTTTTCGTCTTCCTTCGAGTTCGGTTTCGAAAACTCTTCGTGCTGTTTCGTCTTCATCCATTCTATTGACATGGCCTAGCTATGTCAATGTCGGGATATAGCTCATACTGCTCATGGTTCATGCGTCGCCGATACTCGCCGCTGTCCACTATTGGACTTTAAATCTTCCGGAGTATTTTTCTCTCGAAGGCTCCTACAGATGTTTCGTCTGCTTGTGATAAGAGCCAGGATTCTGCACCATAAAGCAAGACAGGTTGTATGAGAGTCTGGTGTAGCTGGATTTTTGTTACTCGAGAGAGGACTTTATCTCTAAAGTGCTTGCTTGAGCAAAAATAACATCTATTCGCAAGCACAATTTTCCGCTTGATCTCACGGCTGATGTTGTTGTTTTTGTTTACGGCGGATCCGAGGTATATAAATTCATCCACCACCTCGAAATTATAACAGTTATCAACGTTCACGCATTGGTCTAATCGCGTGGAGGCCCTGCTCGTTTAAACCATTAATTTTGTCTTATCCTCATTTACTTTCAGACCCACTTTTGCTGACTCCTTCTCAATTCTCGACGACACCGCAGTAACTTCTCTAATTGTGCGCCCAATGATATCTATATCATCAGCATACGCGAGCAGCATGTGACTTTTGCTGCTGATGGTTTTATTCATGTTGACTGCAGCTTTTCTCATAATGATCTCCATTAAGATGTTAAAGAGATCGGACGATAGGGTGTCGCCTGGCCTGAGGCCTTGCTTGGTTTCGAAAGGTTCGGTAAGATCCTTACCAACCTTCACTGCGGATTTGGTGTTCGTCAAGGTCGTCCTGCAAAGGCGTATGAGTTTTCCGGGAATACCAAACTCAGACATTGCTTCGTAGAGTTTCTCCCTTATGGGCTAGCGAAGGGCGCCTTATAATCGACAAATAGATGATAGGTGTCGATTTGATTTTCGTGTCTTCTCCAGGATTTGGCGTAGCGTGAAAATCTGGTTAGTTGTCGATTTTCCAGGCCTAAAGCCACACTGGTATGGTCCAATCAGGTCAGCGATATTTGGTTTTAGTCTTTCGCACATTATACTTGATAGAACCTTATATGCTATGGATAAAAGGCTTATTCCACGGTAGCAGCCATGTCCTGTCCATCGCATTTCCTGGATTGCGGTAATGTCAGCCTTTTAACTTTCGAGGACATCTGCCAATTGGATACTTGCACCGGACTTATATAGTGTTCTTACATTCCAAGTGCAAATCGTGGTCCTTATAACGTTTGCGGGGGTCGTCAATAAATAGGGGTTGTTTATGTTTTCTTTTTCGTTGTTGTATATTCACTGCCATTATGAACGGTGGCGGGAGGCAAACCCAGTCCACCGCCCTTTATGGATCAGACGCTGGCCAGGATGCAATATGTCGATCCTGGATTTTCTTCTTTTGGTTTCTATCCGCCGTTGGCCCATATGCTGGGCTCAGCCGCCTTCTAAGGACAAAATTATATGCCCGATAGTTTGATGAGCTTTAGTGACATCAGTCCTCTACTAAGCCTGACACATGTCAGTGAACGCATAGCCAATCAGGTTGCTCATTTGTTTCGGCGTCTCACTCTATCTAGCTAACGGCGTTTCCGAAAAAACCATTGGCCAGGCCTCAGAGCGGGGAATATATGGAAGATGCACGTCCTACCCATTGCACCACCGACGTTCACAACAGACACCAACACAAGAACAGGTTAGGTTGGTTAGAGTGACTGTGAATTCATTCCAAGGAAGCTCACCAAGTTACCCTGAAAATTAATTAAAGTATTGAAAAGAATGACGTTGTAAAAAATTGAGGTGACCCAATCATACCCAATTAGTACTACATATTAATGTATTTTAAAAGTAGACTGAGTTCAATACTCCCGTGTTCCTGTATTCTGTCAAAAAAGGAGTGGACCTCCTCATATTTGCCAAAGCTGGTCCGTGTGGAGATAGTGTCCAGGGTTTTCCGCCATGAGTTCGTCGTCACCACTACCTCAGTAATGCCTGCATTATATTTCAATGGAATGCGGCATTTAACACATTTCGAAGGTTTACTCCATTAACCCACTCTAACCCAGAAGATTATTCATACAATTTTAATCTGTAGAAACTGAAGTTTAATTTTTAACCTCATTTTAAACTGGTTTACATTTTGATGCAACACTGTTAGCAGCTTCGTTTCCGACTATCTTCATATGACCCGGAACTCACACTAGGGAAAATCTTGTCGTGGCACCGGGCTCGTCAAGCAGACTCCTGCATTCACGAACCAATATCGATATCCTCTGAGCCCTAATCGCCGCTTGGATATTTGAGAAAAATGTCACACTCTTCCCTAACGTAGCGTGTTTTTGCAACTGACGACACACCTCTAACAGCTCCACTGCTTCCGCTTGGAAGATACTACCAAAAACAGAGAGACCGATTGATAGTGTTATACTAAGTGTGTCCCACTGCACTATCCGTCTTATTTCCATACGTAAAGATGTATATGTCAACATCCTGCAACGGTGAGTGGTTCCTCCACTCTTCTGTATGCGGTATGATTGTTCTGAATTTTTTTCGGAAGTTCAACTTTGGACAGGCATTGTACGTTTCTGCAGGAATGACCCCACTAGGCCAAATGCACAGAATCCTATTATGCCCACAGCTTCGCTTGATTCAACATTTCAACTTTCTAAGCCACAGAGCCCTTTTGGCCGATACACTGTTACCAAATTGTTCAATCGGAAGTAAATTCAGAGGCGCACGCCCGTTATGCCCATGTCACACCAACGCATGCTGTTCTGTGTTTCGTTGATAGTTTTCTATCTTTCTCCAAAGCCGACCATAACGATACTCCATAGGTCAGAATGGGTCTAACCACCGACGTGTACATCCATAATACCATCCTCTTGTTTAGGCCCCATATTCTCCCGAATGTTTTCTTGAAAGCGTAGATGACACTTTGTGCCTTCTTAATGTTGTGTTCAATGTTAGGTTTCCAGCTGAGTTTCGGATCGAGAATTACACCCAGATACGTCACTCTAACCGACAATTCTAATTGATATCCATTGAGTGATGGCATCAGATATTGTGGAATAGTTCGCGTATTTGTGGATATTAGCAAATCAGTTATATACGGGTTAATGCCTAGAACACTTCCTGTCGCCCAAGCGCTGATTTCTACCGAGATATTCTACATGACTTACTACGGCTTTCTATGACTTTCAAGGAGCAAAACCTTCGATCGGTTGAAGTTGTAGTACTCACGAAGAATCTAACCTACGTAGAGTTATTAAACGAATTAATCCGACTATTTCTTTGATGATAGAATCGGGTACACTCTTCTTATCTTAGCAATGAAATTCGATTCGGAGGTGTGACCGACGTCTACTTCAAACAAGAGTCGACTACTTATAAGACAAGAGCTACAACTTTCCCTCAGAGAGTAAATCAAAATTCCGAATGGTTTGCAAGATATGAGCCTGACAAAATGATCACTTTTGCAAAAATGACACCGATGAACCAAATCTTTGGGGGCCCATAAAAAAAAGTGCATGACTTTGGGCAAAACTGGGAGACACGGGTTTTTTTCGGTCTTTTATCAGATAGTGGTGTTCGTATATGGTTATATTTTTTCGTGTTGCACTGTGTTATACAACAACAAAAAATATCTAAATGCTAAATATGAGGGTGCCGTACAAAATAGTCCACGTTGTAGCACGAATTTTCCGCTAACCGGTGTGTTATTGTCTGCCATTGGTTAAGGACAGAAAGTGTTGTGCGAGTAAGAGTCTAAACATAATCGAACACGCTACAGACGACGACGTTTTATCTACATAGGTTTCTTATTGCGGGGTAAAATCGTCACGAAAATCCGTTGCGGCTGAAGACTCGCCGCCAGAGTAGAATCTTTTCTAATTTTTTGGCGGCGCTCTCACAAAATCTCTCAATTGAGAGAATGAAGTTGCCACATGTTCATGAAAATCATAAGAGAAACCAACTCATACAAACGATGGTGCATGTGAATGTAAAAGAAAACTAAAGAAAAGGGTTCAACATAATTTATTGTTAAACACAATACAATAAAAGTGAATACATCTTTAAATGCAGTAAAAATAATTTAATTCCCATTCAACTGTAACATTATTTTTCCAAACAATTCCAGAAAAGAGCCGCAAATATATACGACGCAGAGAGAAAAAAATAAACCGTCTTCGCCAGACGCTCTCTCTTCCATTTCGTTAGACGCTAGAGATTTTTTTTGTCGTCATCTGAAGCGTGTCTGGTTCTGGTTGGACTCTAATGGCCAGTTTTTCAGTTGGAGATCATCTTCGGATATGAGTTAAACTACGTTTAAACCAGATTTTCATTTTTTCAATCAAAGGTAAAACAACGTTAAACTCTCCAATTTGTGCGCGTTAAACTAAGTTTAGATTGTGTTGGCTTTTGACAGCAGCAATGAAAAACAAGAAGAAGAATTTTGTGTATGTAAACAATAAAACATTTTGTTGATATTTTTTGGAGTTTTGAAAATGAGTTTTTCCTCGGATCTAGAAGACATTAGTGACCAAGAAATGTGCGAAGAATTTTGTTATAAGGTTACAAGAAAACAACGCACAATAATCACCCGCACAAATCACCTCAATTTGCTTGGCGGTAATGACTTCTATGTAAGATTCCGTCTAACAAAAGCATCTGCATATGCAGTTCTTGAATTGATTGGGCCACATATAAAAACGAAGCTGCAACCACGTACAACAATTTCCAAAACAAAAAACAAAACAAAAAGACAAATAACAACAAACAACTGTTGATATATTTGACATTTGCACAAGGTTGCCATGACAGAGTAAAAAAATGATGATGTATTTAACTGTGCACTGAAAAACAGAATGGACAGTTAAACTAAGATTAAATCTAATCTCAGTTTTAGTAATCAGCGGTTTAAACTCTCTCTGAAAAACTGGCCATAAGTGTTGCAGGCAGGGTCGCTAAGTTTGCGTATAATATCTCCCTTTATCAAATAACCAAAGAGGATTCCAACAAGGCAACTATTATTTGGTGGCAACGAAATCATCATTCTAGATGAAGTAAAATACCTTGGTGTATTTCTGGATAAAAAAAAAACTTTTATTCCGCAAACATATCCAATCTTCTTGCGATAAAGCCCTTAAATCAATCAGAGGGCTATGGCCCTTCCTAAATACACGATAATTTTTAAGCATCCAAAACAAGAACCTAATATACAAGTGTGTTATCAGACCAACTAAAGGGGTTTTCAACAGAGACGCTACAAAAGTAAATCGATAGGGACAGCAAACGACGCCATATTTTTTTCCGCTCTTTTGACATTTCTCTTTAGTAAAGTTTGCCATTTCATAATGGAAAGATTTACGAGCCAACAACGAGTCGAAATTATTAAAATTTACTACCGAAATTTGGCGTCAGTGGCCTCACCTTTAAGAGCGCTACGTCATTCTGGCTGAATGGCTCATTTCTGGCTGAATGGCTTCGTCAATAAGCAAAATATGCGTTATTGGTCAGACAGCAATCCACACGTAATCCATGAGTCATCATTGCATCCCGAAAAAATTACGGTTTAGTGCGGTTTATGGGCCGGCGGCGTCATTGGGCCGTGATGATCAAGACCGGCACATTACTGTGAATGCGAATCGCTACCGTTCAATGATAACCGAATATTTTTGGCCCCAATTGGATAATATGGACTTGGAGGATATGTGGTTCCAACAGGACGGCGCCACAAGCCACACAGCGAATGCCACAATCAATTTATTGGAAACCAAGTTTGGTGAACGTGTTATCTCACGAAATGGCCCAGTCGATTGGCCGCCTCGGTCGTGCGATTTGACGCCGTTAGATTATTTCCTGTGGGGCTACGTCAAGTCTATGGTCTATGCCAACAAGCCAGCGACGATTGATGAACTTCGTACGAATATCGAACGTGAAATTGCAGAAGTACCGGCCGATTTATGCTTGAAAACCGTCGAAAATTGGGTTCAGCGTCTGGTCTTCTGCAAGCGTGCCCGTGGTGGCCATGCAAAATATATCGAGTTCCATGCGTACTTTCGAACGTACTTTCACAGGAATAAAGAATTTCATTGGTATCTAAACCCGGTTTTGTTTTATTTAAAAACACTTTTGTAGCGCTCTTATTGTAAAACCCTTTATATCCTTTGCATCCCCTATATGGTCTCATGCAGCCAAATGTCAATTAAAACAAATGCAGGTTATCCAAAACAAAACCCTGAAAATGGTTTACAATAAGTCTTGGAGGTATCCGACATGGTTGTTGCGTGAAGAAAGTGGATAAGAATTGTTAGCAGGCTACATCAAGAGACTAAACGGAATTTCTCCAGACTTATCACTCTTCTTATTCATTAATAGGAGACTGCTGCGAGTTACATATATAAATAACAGCCGAAATTTATCAAACTTTGTTTTATAATTTATTATTTGTGGAAATAATCTATACATATTCTATATTTTTCCAATTTTGTTTGAATTTTGGGTGTCGTTCGAAATAGTAACTATAATTCACTATCAACTATTAGGGACTCGGAAAGGGTATCGATACTATTATCGAACACCCATCCAATTGTTGAATGTCAATCAGTTTTGAAAGAAATTGCACGTCATTTTGGGATGTGAAAGATTTCCCAATTATTTCTATATTTTGCAACATTTCCTTTTGTGGATCATTCGTCTCTTAACAAGTTATACAATATATCCATTACCTGGGATGGGATGGGATAACAACACTTCGCAGGCAAACACTAGAATTGTTAGTTGTGATTCTGATGTACCAGAAGGTGGGATTGACTGTTAATATTATTTTAAGACTCTAAAATGAACTAGACTAAAATGCAGAATCCCCCTTGTCTGTTTAAGCCTTTACTCACACACGTACATGCAAAAATACATACATTTCAATCAGAGTTCGCATTTACCCCCCTTGTGTAACCCATACAAATCGTCGTGGGCAATGTGTAATGAACGTTTACCCATTACCCACATGGTATGGGGGATATAATGGGTAGCAACCTACGAAAATGTTGAATTAACCATCATGATTACTCATAACCCACGGGGTAATGGTGAATGTAATGGGTAGCTACCCACGATGATGGGGAATTACTCATCACGATTACCCATTACCCTCAGGGAAATGGTTACCCAGGGTAACTTATCCCAATTTTTCATCGAGAATAAGCAAAAATTAGAAAAAATTTCTAAATCTCGGAAACGGAGCGCCCAGTCGAAAACATTACCAATTTTCCACGATTTCTAAAGGTTTTTCATAAACTGCTCCAATTCGTATGGATTTTTTTTTTAATCGCCAAACTGAGAAAATAATAAGAAAATCGCTAAAATAACAAAATGGTTATAACTCGGAAACGGTGCGTCGAATTGCAAAATTAATACAATTTTTACCTCCATCGACCGGCCATCGAAACGGCGTCACAAAAATTTTGTAGTTTTAGCGATTTTTTTTAAAGTGATGCTATATTGAAGACGTCTATTGGTTAAAGCGTCGCTTGGAGGTAAAAAAGTGATTATTTTTCGAGGCACCGTGATTCGAGTTATAGTTGAGGGCATGAGAATTAAAACTCGGTAAAGACCATTTTTGCAACTTTTCAGGAGAAGCAAAAAACTGTTTACTGAATACCTTGTTTTCATACTCACTGACAATTTGGATGTACTTTGAAGCTCCCTAGCGGCCAAACTAGGAACTATAGAGGTGTGGATGTTATATCAGAGGGTGCGCCTTGGTCTAGAGAACAAGAATATGTGAAAAAACGAATTTCACCAAAAATGGTCTTTACCGAGTTTTAATTCTCATGCCCTCAGTTATAGATTTTTTGAAAATTTTTTGAGATCAGCAAAAATTGGTTATTTTTCCAATTAGACGCTCCGCTCCGATTCCGAAACAGAAATTTTTTCTAATATTTTCGATCAAAAATTGGGATGGGTTACCCATTACCCATGGGATGGGTTACCCATTACCCTGGGTTACCCATTTCCCATCGTCGTGGGTAGCTAGCCATTATTTTTCCAAATAACTTGTGGGTAATGGGTAATTCCAAATCGTCGGGGATAAATACTCATTATTTTCTCCATTACCATGAGAGTAATGGGTAATCGTAATGTGTAATTCCCCATTTGTCGTGGGTAGACCCATTATTTTCCCCATACCCTGTGGGTAATGGGTAAACCATCGCTACCCATTCCCCACCGGCATACGTACTATGATTTTAATGTACATTAATGAAACAAATCGCCACAAACCGAAATCGCAAATCACCACAAATGGCACACTGGCGCCATTTGAGATTTTTCGTTGCAAAAATCATATCTTTTGAACTGAATAAGATAATTGAACAATTTAAACGGCATGATCAGCTTGTAAAATAAGTGCTTGGAAAGGGTGCTAGGCTTTATAGGTGCTTACTCCTGGGTTATCAAAGATAAAATTTGTAGAAAAATCAATTTTATGGTAAGTAAAAACAATAATTGTTTACATTTTTATATTGTTTTTATTTTTATTTCTAGGGTTTTAACAAATTAAAAAAAAAAACATCAGACAGTTGTCCGAGGCCTTCGGCCACGGACTGTCCCTGCAAGCTGTGTCAGAGACACGGCCATTAAGTTTAACGTACAATACGCCATCCGATAAGACAGAAAACATATATACATTGTTCATGTTGCGCCTACAAATTAATAAATATTTTTAATAAAAATATATGTATATAAACAAGGGACACAAAACTTACCTGAGTATTTATTTCTCTGCATAACAACCACTCGTTGCTTTCTTGTATTTCGTGTAGGTGCCATTTTGATTAGTAGTTTTTATTTTAATTTACTAAGTGTCAACTGTCAGCTGTATATTCAAATTCACATTTAACATTTTGTTTCACTTAAATACATAAGTAAATATACGAAATTCCAATATTTCATCAATCAAAACAACAGCCGAAGGTTTGTGTCCACACTGAAACAGCAGCATAGTTTGTGTTCACGCTACAAACTCAAACACTCAACCAAACACCACACATATGTTTGAGTGTATGTGTTTAAACAATTTTCATTTGAGAAATTTAAATATTAGGAAGATATCAACCAATATGAAATGTATATCAAACGAAAGATAACATCTTCATTTACCTACAAAAAAATTTTTAAAAAAAGTTATCTCGCCGTTTCCTCATAATCAATGAAATAAAGATTACAACAATAACAATCTGACATGACTCCCTACACCGTAAGGTAAGACGTATTCTACGCCAAAAATATGTTTTTTTTTTAAATTAATTTTTTGAATTTTCTGTAAAATATTCATCACAATTCGTAACAGAAGGTATATCTAAAAGATTAATCATTTCTAAAGTATAATTATTTTCTAACTCTATTCGTGACTTCACATGTCGCAGGAAGGAAATAAGTGGATCGGAAGATGCTGCCAACAGGTTGAAGAGGTCCTCATTTTGCCTTACCCTTGATGCTTTGAATACGTTCTGCAATCTATATTTTTTTATAAAATTTGTTACGAGACTCCTGTGCTTCTTCAGAAAACTCTCCAATTGGCAAAGACTGGTATTTAATTATATCGGTCGGTCGGGGTTAACTTCTTCTGTGGATATATTTCTGCTAAAAGACATGCAGTTTTCGATGCATATTCTGCATATTTTGTAGAATTAACACTTTCGTTGCAGTTTAAAATATTCCAGATCGTTCCCAATCTTTTCACGATTTGATTGTCAATTCCAGTAGTGATTGTAGATACTGCCTCATCACTTTCAAAAAATCTACTAGAAGTGTTTCCATCGTTACTTTTTCAGTCGTAGATTAATGCAGGCATTATGCTTGTTTTACAATATATAGGCTTATACTACCATGCGTAACATTTACCTGCATACATATGGATTTAGGCTGAACTATGGAATTTTGATATTATGCACGTGCTCAATTAAGATTTGTGCCTACCTGCAGGGGCCATAAGTCAATATTATTCTTGACCATTTGTACGCTAAAAATAATTTTTAAGTGAGTGCGTACCTGCTAATTTCAATGAGTAGTTTTTTGTGCATCCTGTGTCTGAAACAGAATATTGAGAGCAGACTTTGCCAGAGGCTCTCAGGTAGACAACCGACTTAAAATGCAATTTTCAAACTATTAGATCAAACTACATAACTGTCAGCCAAAACATGTAATGGATGCACGCCATACAATTTCTGCAACCATGTCTTTTTAACCTTTTTTACCTGTAGAAGCCAAACGGGCACGTACGGGCAGATAAAACCTTTTGAATTATGTCAAGGAATAATCAAATAACATATTTTGAAAATGTGGCAGAGGTAAAAAACTAAAATTGAAAAATTGTGAAAAAGGCGATAGATTTAAATAGTTATCTACCTAGAGAAACACAATGCAAACAATACATTTTTGAAACAAATTGAAAACAATTGAAAACAAAAAAAATATGATTCGTTACCTAGTTTTCGTGATATTACACCTGAAATCGCACCAAATTAACTAAAAATGGTGAATTTTTTGTAGACCGAAAATCGGTCAACTTTGGACAGTAATGTCTTCTAAACTAAAATCTGATATTATTAAGAGTAGCATATTTGAGATCGTTGAAAAGTTTCCTATAAGGCGGGTTTATTTAAAATTTCATAGGCGCCCATGGAAATTTTTTATTTTTCCAACCTCGTTTGCTCTACGGGCGCAACTGTGCGACGAAAAACTGGGTGATAGTTGATCTTAAATTTAAGTACTGCTACATTGCTCTCCACCAATGTTAGTGGCTATCACATCACAAAAAATTCGCATTTTGATATATGCCTGTATTTAAGTATGTATGAATCCGAATAATATTTTAACCCAAATCATTCTAATCGCTCAGTTTAGGAGGAATTGTACTGTAATATCTGCGTTTGAAATAAAGGGTATTTTCATTAAATGTAGAACTGTCAGCAGATCCCTGTGAAATGTCTGCATAATTTGGCCATATCTGGGATGACACAGGCAATTCTAGCCAAAGGCTGTGTGTAGTTGCGGAAGACATGACTGAAAGATGTATCAATACACGATTCACGTACATGATTCACAAGATGACTTGTAGAATCTATGATAATTTCAGTTCATTGAATTCGTAAATATTTTAATGATTTTAAAGACATTTAATGGCAAATTCGATTAATTTGTTCTTCTTCTTTTTTAGGTAAGTGCTAAAATACTATAATGCTATAGAAATTAATTGACTACAAAGAAACAACGGGTGAGTTTTAATTTATAAACCATAAGAAGATTCATAGTTGTCAATTTCTATCAATTATTTTTAAATACGAGTAATATAATTTATTACTCAATTCTTTGAACTTAATACTATTCATTGTTTACAAAATATATCTCATATGTATTATAGTAGATAAAACGAGGGTACACGGTTGTCCTAGTACATTTTTGGTGCGTTAACATCTATAGGCACGAGTAGGGCAATCTATCAAAGTGAACACATGCAAACATCACACAGCGTTAGCATCACGTACGTGGTTGTTGTACAACTATAGTTTCTGCCTGAAAATAAGTATGACGGTATTATTATAGCGGCAGCGAACAAACAAGCAGGTGTTATGATAAAATAAATAAAAGTCTTTGAGTTGGTTATTAGTATGTTATTAACTTTATTTCATTCGGTCAGAATCGCGACCGACCACTCGATTTGAATACCGTTACACCATTAAATTTTATTCTCTACTAAAAAGAATACGTACGAGGAAGGTTGGACGTGACAAACTCAAATAATCAAGTGTCGATGCAATTTGATATCGATACTTGAGTTTAAATATTTTATGACGGACAGCGAAACTATTACGATAAACGAAATATGACGCGGTCAATAACTTTAATAATTTATTGTGGAATTTGGAGTTCAATGAATTCCGCGCTATTTGATATTGAGCTTACACTTAGAGTGATAAGTGCAATCTGAAGTTTATAGTTTTGTTTAAAGCAATGGAACGTGTTATGAACGTAGTATGTCGTATGTATGCAGTGTCACGCTACACAGGTCGTCATCGCCAAAGAGTATTGAATAGCATAGAGAACTCATGGAACGAATTGTATTACTTAAAAGCTCTGGCGACATTTGGCGAATGATTCAAAACGTATTACTCTCTTTTTGTCATAACCTGGTCCATTCATAATTTTGATGTGACACATTGATGCCTTTCGAAACATTTATGTTTTTTGTATTGTTTTATGTGATAAGATTGTCGAAATGAAAAAAAAAATTGAATTTATATTGAAATATTCTATAAAGAGAATAAGACTCGTTTATGCTCTTTTACTCAGACTCTCTACGTGAGAAAGGAAAAAGGGTTCAATAAATTCTCTATACTATTCAATGCCTTTTGTCGTCGCTCTGTTTATGACAAACAGAAAAGAATTATTTCATTGAGCTAAATATTGCTTTATTTGTTTTAACATTATTACATCTAATTTTAAAGCAGATTTAAAAATAAAAAATCAATGAGTGTTCGAACTCACGGGCGATGTGTTAACACCTTTTTGCTACACGGTACCTGTTCGATTTCTGTGAACACATTAGTAAATGTTACATTGGAAGATAAAAAACAGCGTTCAATCATATGATGACGTTTCATTTAAATAATATTAATACTTAAAACACTTAAAAATATTTAAAGACAAGACACATGTACATTCATACATTGTTATGTTCGTACATACGCTACACAAGTTCACAATTGTCGTTGCTCTCTTTCTATCTCATTCTTATATATGTATGTACGTATAACCACGTCACTATTCTCTTTGCTCTGAGAGTGCTTCGCACCCAAACAATACGAGTACAACTATTCGCTGCCGCTACATCAGTGTGTGTGTTTTTTCGCAGTTTGACAATCTGTGTTTCGCAGTCGGACAAATCTGTGTTCTATATAGGGGTGGGTCACCCTTCTCATTTAGGGGTATGAAAAATGGATGCTGACCGATTGTGAGACCTACACGATATGCACACAAAATTTCATACAAATCGGTCCAGCCGTTACGGAGGAGTTTAACGGCAAACAATGTGTGATCGCTGTCGGACAATCTGTGTGAGCGCAGGCGGACAAATTGTGTTTGGATGTATTGACTTTGTGAATTTAGGCCGTATCCGCGCCTATAGATGTTAACACATCAAAAAGAAAGTGCAATATGAAAAGAGCCCTCAGCACAAAAACTATTCTTTCTTTTATTTTCCAATGTAACATTCATTAATGTGTTCATAGAAATCGAACAGGTACCGTGTAACAAAAAGGTGTTAACACATCGCCCGTGAGTTCGAACACTCATTGATTTTTTTTTTTAATTTTTTGATCAAATGGGCATCGGAAAAATATATTAGTTTATTTTGGCAATATCGGCAATGTAAATATATGGGTAAATTTGTCACCGATAGGTGGTTGACACTGCCACAAAGAGGACAAAGTTCGCATTTGCCTTCATAATGAGTTTGTAGTTTTGCTGCTGGGGCATTATGTATTTCACCTACTCACCCCGCACAGTGCGTCCGATTGCAAAATATGTGGTAATAATAACTCAATTTCTAGACTATTGTTCAGATGGTTTGGGAATGTACCAGACGTTTGTTTGGGAGCATCAAGCCTTTCAGAATGTTTCATGTGGAGCCACTCTCCATCAGCTCACAATGTGGTACACCCTGCCAATGTAAGACTCGTGGAGAATGGCCAATTTGGCATCAGCGCTGTGGGCACTTCGCGTCGTCCTGCCGGAACCACATGCCGTTAACATCTTTATGATCCAATATCAGCAAAAATTAAATTGGTTATCATCAATCGGTAGTGCTCTCCGTTTAACGAGCATCAAATTTTTCCTTCACTTTTTTTGCACAGTTCGGGGTGTAGATCATTTATAACGCTTATGATTTCCATTCTTAGCTCTGGAATCATCTCGGGCTTATTGGCATTGACTATACCTTGGACGTAGCCCTAGTGAAAAAAAGGCCAATGGTGCCAAATCGCAAGATATCAACGGTAATTTGTTTCTAAATATGATTATGTTTGGGAGGAAATACGCATATGTTTCCACGAAAGTATATGGAAGTTTCACCTCGTTGATTCGTGAATCATTGCATCCTGGGAACTACGTTCGCCATAGGGTCATTGTTTCATGCGCTGTGTGACAAGTAGCACCGACCCTTTGAAACCAGAAATTGTCCAAGTCCATATAATTTTATTGAGGCCATAATAAGTTTGTTATGATGTCACGGCAACGTTCGCCGTAACTGCGTTACCGGCATCATTTTCGAAGAAGTACAGCCCGATGACTACGCCAACCCTCCCGTTGTGGGTACATAGTTTATTCTTGAATGACATAGGGATTTTCAATAACCAAAATACGTCAGTTTTGCTTAATTATATATCCGTTTAGGTGAAAATGTGCCTCATCGCTCATGATGATCTTTTCTTGGAAAATCGTCATCAACTGCTGGTTGGTCAAGCATCCAATTGATGAATATACTGCACTGCAAATGGTCTCTAGGCATCAGCTACTGTTTAAATTAAATTTTGTAGGCGTGTAAAAATATGACTTCTGTTAAAATCCACTGAACGGTACTGTAGGAAATGTTCAACTACTGTGCCCTACAAAGAATTGAGGTCGGCGCGACTTGGTCCACACTTTGTTCCACAACAGCAATATTTACGAAGACGCATGGGTGTTGTTACGTTTTGCTCCGGTTTCTAGGAATTCCTGCACCAAACGGCTGATTGTTGACTCAGATGGCCGGTTATGTTAACGGAAAAAAACACCCAATGCGTGAACTGCACTTCTTTCTGAATTCCTATTTTCATAAAACGTTTGGATCAAATTTACGCTTGGTTCAACTGAGTATCGCTTCATGATTAAGTTTTCCAAAGCCTGTAGTATTAATTGTCAAGAGAAAAAAATTTTACCGTATCAAAAGTAATTTCTGTTAAAGAAATGCAATACAATTGAATCACCCTGTACAATCCGAACAATTTTAAAAATGAACAGCTCTCGTGGCGTATGAGTAACTTTTATACTAATTGTGTATTTAATATAAAGAGCATTGACTTAAGCCACTCACGGGTATGAGTATTATTAATTAGCACTAAACATTATTTTTGCGAGTTCGTACTTAAAAATTGGAATATAATTTTTTGTAGATGTCAGCAAAACAAAAAACTCAATGCCGACTATAGAAACAGAAGCGCTAAAAAATAAAATATAATTTCACGTTTCTTTCATGCTCTTCTAAAGATCCGAAACCACAGCGTGTTATATTTTTCTATTTTTTTCTTTATTTGAGTTTTCAACAGTTTGCTTCTATTTTCGTTCATATTTCAAAAATAGTTATCTCTTAAGTAAGTGTCAGTGAAAGAAAAATTAAGCTAACGTCCGCAAGAATTTCGTTTTTGTGGTTAAACTTTTTTGCTTTCGCTATGGAAACGTATAAAAGTAATCAGAAAGAAGACCTCATAAAAGGGATGAAGAAAGTACTAACAAACATAAAATAGAAATAAACTCATTTGTTTTAAGATTTCCAGCAAGATTTTAAAGGGAAACAAATTGAATTTGAGTTTTACTGTGAATGACCGTATTTTTCTGTACAATTTTCTATTAAATTGGCAAAAGACCCTCATTCAATCGCTGAGAAATGAGAAAATTTAATAAAAATGACAGCAAGAAAAAAGAAAATATACAATAAAATTTGTATGCTGAAGTCAGAGAGTTAAAGGGAAATAACTGACAAATGTCCTGCCGTGGAAAGGAGAGCTTAAGAAAAATCAAGATTTTATTTATCCTGTTCGCAACGAAGTTAGTAAAGTAGAAAACTTTTCGAAAGTATGTTGTCCTTTTCAAATAAAAATAAATTATTGGAAACAAACTTATCGAACCTATTGGGATTTAGTGGAAATTTGGAGGTATAACAGTGGTATAGTGAGAAATATGTTATAACCTATTGGGTGGGGATAATGATTTCTTACAGCTCTCTCGCTTAAATTGGGTTTGAAAGAGGTACAAGTGGTGCAATGGTAGTGTGGGCGGCTCTTGTACATGAGAGCGGAACCCACGCTCTAACTACTTTACATTTCTCTAGACAGCGACACTATCGAGTATATAGCGGTGAAAAGCATCTCAACATACCGGTCGGAACCAATGTAAAATTGTTGGTCCCAATCAGTGAATGTAAAGCTAGAAAACTCACAGTTCACTGGTTGTGATAAACTCTCCCCAAACCCTTCATGGGAAACCATTTTTGATGAAGGTAGGAATGATATTTGTTTTAGTTTTGTAAGAAGTGTGTTCCTTTCCCTTCAATTCTTTGAGTCAATTGGTCTTTTCCAGGCTCTAGAAACGGTATTTTGGAGTCGGATTCTGAGATATTTGCCTGGAGTCGGAGTTGGAGTTTGAGTCGGGGTTGGAGTTTGAGTTGGAGTCGGAGGTGGAGTAGGAGTTGGAATAGGAGTTGTAGTCAGAGTTATAGTTTGAGTAGGAGTCGAAGGTTCTCCCCGGTCCCTTCATGGGATGTAATGGGAAACCATTTATTTTTTTAGGAGTCGAAGGCGGAGTAGGAGTTGGAGTAGGAGTTGGATTTGGACTAGAGTTGCAGATGGGGTTGGAGTCGGAGTTAGAGTTGGAGTCGGAGTTGGATTTAGAGAGAGTTGCAGATGGAGTTGGAGTCGGAGTTGGAGTTTGAGTAGGAGGCGGGGTTGGAGTTGGAGTCGGAGTTGGAGTCGGAGTTCGATTTGGACCAGAGTTGCAGATGGAGTTGGAGTTTGAGTAGGAGTCGGAGTTGGAGTTTGAGTTGGAGTCGGAGGTGGAGTAGGAGTTGGAATAGGAGTTGGAGTTTGAGTAGGAGTCGGGTTTGGAGTCGGAGTTGGAGTCGGAGGTGGAGTTGGAGTTGGAGCCGCAGTAGCATTCGGAGTTGCACTCGGAGTTGGAGTTGGAGTCGTCTAAATTTGTACGATCCCAACTACGACACCAGGCAAATATCCCAGTTTTGAGTTGTTTAAAATCTAAAGTTTCCGGCAGAATACTATTTAACTAACTTTTAAATCTGCGCTCAGTTTCACATTATAATCACGGTAATTGATTTAATTGATGATTCGGCTGATATTTTCATACGTCTTCTTCACATTCTCTAAGTCTGCCACCGGCGCTGGTGGTAACTCATTCCTATTGGTAAGCAGGACAGCTTTCGAGCTTGACTTTGATGAGCCCATAAATAGTCTCCACATTTCTGTGTTCATATACTTTAATTAGGACAATACACTAAGTCTTCATCTTCCGATAGAAGTAAAATCTGCATTAACTGTCTGTTCCTGTAACAAGAAATTTTGACACCATTTTCTAAGAGATTCTACTGTTAAATTAGAAATGCAATACTCTTAGATAATTCCAAATCACGGAGGGGATCATTCAATTCCTCCTGAGTGACGAAATTGGATTATTGGGTGAATCAGCTGAATACTCTTCATAATCGAGAGACGATCATTTGATGGTCCAGATAGTGGCGCAAAGTCTTTCACAATCAAGACGATGTTTGATAGTGGAAATCGAAGATTTTCTTCCGATTCAGGAGGCAATTTTATGTAAGCAGACCATTATGTAGCAGACCATTGTAATTGTTTAATATTTGAGGTCGGCGTTATAGGGTTATATTGGGTTAGGTGGCAGTCTATATGTCATTTAGACCCTGTGGACCATTATAATGCCACAGGAACAAGAGGAAACTATGAGATTTTCATAGTTCCTCCGGCTCCTCCTGACGACCATATTTATTTTTAGATTATTTATTTTTAGATTATCTTCATGATGTACGACCCCATAATAGATACGCCGCAAATTAAGAATTTTTTGATACCTTTTCGCCATTTGTGCTAAAATTGGTACATATTTGCCAAACATTTGTTCGGTCCAGGTATGCACGTAGAAGTTAACGAAAGTTAAGGTATGGACCCAAAATGTACTTGATGTGTGGCCCTATTTTCGACGCGTTGCATCCCATTGTATTAAGATAACCTTTTGAACCACTTGATGGCCCATAGGTGTCAGCCAGAGAATTGATACATCCTGCTGATAATAACTAGTTTCTTTTTGGTTGGATTCACCCAAGGACCAGTATCCGAAGCGGTCGTATGAAGGGCCTGATGTACCTAATAGTACTTGGAAACTTCCCTCTAACCGCTTTTGCGACGTCAACTGCGTACACAGAAACAAATCTAGATCGATGTCATGTGATCTGAATCAAATTTTTGTTTGATTTTGCACCGATAAAGCAATTGATAGTATCAATTAAATAAATTGTAAAAGACTAATTAAATTAAATTCAAATGGCAAAGTAGTATAGTAATAAAAATAGTAATCGATTTGTGATGGATAATTCTAACATCTATATTCGTTGATCCAATTAAACATTTAGTTAACTTAGTTCGCATAAAATTACAAATGAATTAATTGCGTCAATTAAAAGGTTTATCACATATTCAGATTATTTTGACAAATAATTTAATTGAAAGAAGATCAATGCGTTCGCATTGATTTTTGTTCACTTTGTCGTCCTTATGAGTGTAACGAAAAACCAAATCAGACGATTATTGTTTAACAAGTGAACGAAAGCATTCGCGGTTATTTTGGGACTAAACAACGGCTTAATTTCAATTGGCCGTCGGTGGTGCAATGGTAGTGTGCTCGGCTCTTGTGCATAAGAACGTGTGTTCGACCCCTGCTCTCACCACCTTAAATTTCTTTTGACGGCGGTCACCTCGCTTAATGACGGCGACACTATCGAGTATTTAGCCATGAAAAAGCTACTCAAAATACCGTTCGAAACCGGTGTAAAACTGTAAAACTGTAAGTCACAATCAGTGAGTATAAAACTAGAACGCGCACAGCTCACTGGTTGTGAGTAGCTCTCCTTAATCCCTTCATGGGATGTCACGGAAAACCATTTATTTTATTGAAATCAAATAAGTGGCGTTATGTTCTGAGGCATTCCTCTGCTGACAACCTATAGAGGTCCGTTGACCCTAAGGTAGCTGAGATACATTTCTTTATATGAAGCTTGTTGGCAAAAAATCTCATTTTGCCGTCAACTCTCAGAGCAGTGAGTACTGCAGTTATTGCGACTAGATTATTTCTATAATTCTGAATGCATACATACATTTACCATGGCGACTTCGGTTGACTATTCCACCTTACCGACTTAGGCTGACTGTTTCAGTATAGCTGATTAGGCTGACTATTTCACGTATTCTTATTATCAATCGAATCGAGCCGGTATTGAACCGTTCTTAGATAATCCAATCCCGATTCACACCATGTTCTCGATTATCTGAAATCGATTGACCAAACCCAAAAGAGTGTTTCCAAAGCAATTTCAGAAGGGTATTTGCAATCATTCCCAGATGGGTATTCTCAACCGTTCCAAACCAAAATAGCGTTATCATACCCAACCCAAGGTAGTGTTATCAAACACTTCCCAGAATGGTATACAGAAAAGTATAGTCAAACCGTTCCTAAAAGTGTGCTCTCAGACCAAACCCAAAGGAGTGTTCTCAAACCATTCACAGAGGGGTATTCTGAACCGTTCCAAACCATTCCCTGAAGAATGTTGTCGGACCGAACCCAAAGGAGTTTTCTCAAACCATTCCCACAACGGTATTCCCAACCGTTCCAAACCATTCCCAGAAAGGGAGGTCTTAGACTGAACTGAAAGGAGTGTACGCAAATCATTCCCAGAAGAGTGATCTCAGACCCATTCCAAAGGAGTGTTGTCAAACCATTCCTAGAAGGGTATTCTCAACCGTTCCAAACCATTCCTAGAAGAGTGTTCTTAGACCGAACCCAAAGGAGTGTTCTCAAACCATTCCCAGAAGGATATTACCAACCGTTCCAAACCATTCCCAGAAGAGTCTTCTCAGACCGAACTCTAAGTACTGTTTCAAACCATTCCCAGTAGGGTATTTTCAACCGTTCCAAACCATTTCCAAAAGAGTGTTCTCAGACTGAACTCAAAGGAGTGTTCTCAAACCATTCCCAGTAGGGAATACACTCCCGTTCCCAGCAAAGTGTTGTCATACCGTTCCGAAAGGAGTGCTCTCAGACAAAAACCCATAGGAGTTTTCTCAAATCATTCCCAGAAGGGTATTCTCAACCCTTCCCAGAGAGTGTCGTCAAACCATTCTAAGAAGACTGTTCTCAATGATGTTGTTTCATTACATTAAATTATTTGGTATCGTAAAAAACCAAAGAAGAATCTGAATTCAAACCCCAAAGAAGGGTAAACTATTATGTTCTTATTGCGGAAGGTTCAGTGACTCCTATTGGAAGACCCTAGACTCAACCTTTAAGAAAACTACGTTACATATATTTTATATCCCAAAGAAGTTTATATTCCGTTATTATTTCAGGTCGGGATCGAACTTTTGACAAATATTGGAGCCGAAGTTGAGTACTGGAGGCAGAATTTTAATGGGGTTGTACAGTTTTCACAGACAGACCTGATAACCCAGCTGAACTCGGTTTATAATACAAAGAAGCTGAGTTTGGGCCTTTTTGAGTACATTCTGAAATGTATATATATTTTGTTCGGAGCTTTGGAAAGCATTTTATATGTAAGACACTCAATTTTTGACCCGAGTTTGTAAGAAAATCGTTTACAAATCAAAAATAATCCCACTTTAGGTATTTTCGTAGGAATGATGGAATGTTGCACTACTGAGTCATAGAAAGGCTGTATGTTACTTTCTCGGAGAGACAGCAATTTCAAACGGGGTCTATGGAGGCCCCAATTGGTGGTTTAGTATCACCCGTATTGCCTGCTATCCCAGCGGCAAAGTGGTACGGTTTAGGTTCCGTTGCAGTAGACCGCAGCGTTACCATGCATGCGGCGTCAATCTGTTTAGTCTCAGTTCAATTTTACTGTAAGTTTAATAATACCTAATCAAAAATTTGCTCGCTACAATATGAGAAAGACTGGGTAAATAAAAAACTATAAAGATCTGCAGTGAAGTAGTTCTCTTAGACTTAGAATCAATAAACATCATAGAAATCCCAAATATACATCCTTAACAAAAGGCGTTTCAACCAATGTACTACGGCCGCTCTTCGTTTCTCATTCGAATGAAAATAATCAAATGAAAGCAACTTTAATACAAATCGCTTAAAGGTTTTTAGCTAAAAAATACACAACAACACAGACTCACCTCCAACCATAAGCCAAAGCCGGACACGATGAGAGTACTTGGCATTATGAGCACGATTGTTGTAAAGGACCATATCGTTTGACTTTTATTGCTGTGCCTTGTTGGGGTTTCTTTTTGTCTTTAAAATGATGATAGGACAAACGCAATTTTATCAAACATCCCCTCTTAAAGTTCATAATCAGCATAGTTCTGGCGTCAAAGCCAATAAGGATACGCTCTTCAATGAAATGTTCGTTATTTGTGATTGAGTTTTTTTCTTCTCCTCTCTCTCTCCCTCTCTCTCACTGTGATGCGATCTAAATGGACTTTATTTCAATATACAGACATCAATTTAAGTAGTGTTGAAGGGAAGTTAAAGGCAATTACATTTTCAATTTTTCATCATAAAAATTAATTGCATGCTAAACATCTTCCAGAGTTACAGTATGAGGTGGGTGTATTAGGATACTTTATCTGGGTTGCTAATTTCAGATAGAATTGATATCAAAGATAAGCACATTGATTGTTTGCGGTTGTTTGATGAAGTTTCCTTAGCCATATATGAGATTTGTTAATTTGAATTATTGCTGAAATGGAATTGGATTGAAATGGATTAACTTTGTTGGAAATTTGAAAAAAAAGGCCGTGAGTAGATTCACTGTTCATGCTTTGATTTGATTTGGAATCATTGGAATGAGTAGTCGTTTTATCACAATCTCTTAACTCTTGGAAATGACTGCAACTGCCTCTTGCGTTATATGATCCGTATTGCCTATGACATCCGCTGGGCCTATTTATTTCAGTCTTCTACACTATTATCTCTATTGGTATTTCAAAGGGTGACGCGTCATAACGCCCATGGACATAACGCCCCCATGGGATGAAACATTTCCGAGTTTGCCAACCTACGACACATTTCATTGAACAACATTTCATCAATCTTTCATTTATATTTCATCAATAGTTTACGTTGATTCAACGATGGCGTTACAATAAGTTGATGCAAACATGAATTTGATGTAAGTTTTTCATCAAGTTGAACTAAATTTTTCACCATTTTGATGTAAAATTCTTCAATTATTTGTGGGGTTATCATCAATTTAATGTATTTTTGTCATCAATAAGATGTAAATTGGTTATCATATTGATGTACATTTTTCGCTAATGTGTAGCCAAACCCTTCGGATTATTTTTCATTATAAAAAATTAAAAATATCAGGGTATAAGACCGCATTGATCATGCTTATAGCGTGTATATTGTTTTCTCTCCATGACAATATTTTCTATTATGTATTTATTTTAAATTTTCTGCTATTTTTAAATTCTTTATATTAATTTCACCTGTCTGTATTCATGTCGGGGAAACTTTGGATTGCTTTTTAACCCTTTTCCCGTGATCCAATCTGAGCTGAAACTTCGCAGGCAAACTAATGGCGATGACAAAAATGAACTATCAAAATATGGGCAGGATTGGACAAAGGAGTGTGGTACCTCCCATGGTTGGTTGGTTGATTGAAAAGGCTGTAAGACAGCACGCTGTCTAGCACACTTAGGCTAAAGAAGCCCATTGTGATACCTGGAGTTTCCTCCATAGCAACTATTAACTAGTCGTCCAGCCAATTTGCCCTTTCAATAAATTTGTCTATAAGACCTGCAGGAATATCCTGTAGGGCTACGGTGCTAATTAATGTGTACCGAATATCCTACTTCTCAGTCCTGCCAGAGCAGGGCAATCCAAGAGAGGGTGTTTCGTCGTTTCCTCGTCCTCTTCCATGCAGCATCTACAGAGAGTGGAGTTTCTATGTTTTCCTACAAAACAATGTACCGCAAGTGTTCCTATCATTGTGGATAAGCTTCCTCTCGGCAAGTTAAGTAGTTGCCTAGTCCTCTTCCTGTCCACCTGCGGCCAGAGGACCCTGGCTTGTTTGCAAGTTGAAGTAAGTCTCCACTTGTCCTTGAACATATTATCGGCCCACTGCCTGATCTGCAAACGACAGGTAGAGATTGGCATACTAACACCTTATTTTGCCGGAAGAACCTGTGCCGTAGTGCCCTGTCAAGCTAGCGCATCCGCTACGCAATTGCCTGGAATGTCGCTGTGGCCCGGTACCCAGATGAGCCTGATGTCAAAATATTCTGCCATCACCCTAAGTGATAACTGTCATTCTTTCACCGTCAGGGACGTAGCAAATATGGCTTCCAGGGATTTAATGGCAGCATGGCTGTCCGTGTAGGTACATGTTCTCCGGAGGGTTGTGCCACTACTTTTCAGCAGTTCAGCCACCTCCAGTATGGCGGTAACTTCCGCCACCTACAGTATGGCGGTAACTTCCGCCGGAAATACACTACAGTGATCAGGCAGCTTGAAGGAGATATTTACATTCAGGTCCGGTGAATGGACCCCATATCCTACTTACTCCTCCAACTTTGATCCATCCGTGAAAAATCTGATACTACTGGTATCCCCTTCCAGTGATTTTTCCCAGGTATTCCTGTTCGGAATAGAAGTCCTTAGATTTGTCGCCGGTAGAAGGTAGAGGATACAGTAGTCCCTTTTTATGGGAATAGAGTTGATCCGGTGTAGCAATTCAGCGTGTCCGGAATGCCTCGATATCAAAACGCCACAATCTCTGATTCTCACCAGGGATGTAGCGGCTGCCGATTCGGCCATGATATCGGGAGTACACATGTTCAGAATAGCACTGAGTGCAGTACCTGACGTCGTGCCCATTGCCCCACTAACGCTAATCAGTGCTGATCTTTGAATTTTCATCAAGGAATTCAAAATATATTTCTTTTGGAGGGACCTCCACCAAACTACGATGCCATAGAGAAGTATTGGTCTGACTAAAAAAAAAAATAAAAATAAATGGTTTCCCATTACATCCCATGAAGGGACCGGGGAGAACTTCTCACAATCACTGAGCTGTGCGCTTTCCAGTTTTCACTCACTGATTGGGACCTACAGTTTTACACCGATTCCGAACGGTATTTTTGAGAAGCTTTTTCATGGCTATATACTCAATAGTGTCGCCGTCACTATGCGAGGTGACCGCCGCCGAAAGATATTTGTAGGTGGTCAGAGCAGGGTTCGAACCCAGGATCTCATGTACAAGAGCCGCGCACACTAACCATTGCACAACCGACGGCCACATTGGTCTGACTATTGCCGTATAAATCCACATGGTGATCTTAGGAGACAGTCCACAGCGCTTTCCTATCGCCCCTTGACAGCAGTAAAGCGCAACAGATGCCTTTTTCACACTCGCCTCCCATACAAATCACAAATTAAACCTCCATTATTTCTGCTCCTGTTAACGGTATTTGAACAAAATTGGGTATGTGGGTTACGTGTACATATTCTAAGATCTGCTGTAAATATGGGCGGGATTGGACAAAGGCGCGTGGTCTTAATTAAAGAATTTATAGGCAAAAACTATGTTTTTACTGGTTGGTTTTTTTTTCTTTTTTTCTTTATTTTTTCAATACTACGCCCATATTTTGAATCGATCCCACTAATTATTTATAAAGTCCAATGATGAAGATTGATGGAAAAATGTATAAAAAAATGGTCAATGAAACTGAAAAAGGTGAAGTTACGCAAAAAGGAAGACAAGTACAAAATAATGCGTATTTTCGTTCGACGTAAACAGCATCAACCATAATTTAGTTGTCATTAGTAACAGTCAAACACTACTTTAACATATTTTCATATTTAGTCGCTTATCGCTCATTTTGTAACCGCATCTGTTCTCTTTCATATTCCAACTACCATTTCGATCAGTGTGCTGTGCGCAAGTTTGGTCAAAAAATTCGTGAGACTGGTGGAGACTCACCGCCCACGTTGTCAAACGGTGCGTACTGACGAGATTGGCAGTTTGGTGTGGATTTTTGTAGTGGCAGCGTGATTGTCGGGTCACGCGTTCTAGTGAGTGACATTAAATTCAACCACGTGATCGTGAGGGTACGTGATTCAAAATTTCAATCGCGTACGTGACTGAAATTTTTGGTGTTCACGCTCATGAACTATATTCACGAATTACAGTCACGTTTTCAAGTTTGAATATGTTATGAACAAAATGTATACAATATTAGCTTTCCGTCTTCAAAAATTCTTCCAGTGTGTTTGAAAAGAAGGTGTCCTTCTTTATTTTTTCTGGATACACATACAAACGCACGTACTAGTTTTCTAACAGACGATATATTGTTTAATAATAAATATGACAAATATTTAAAAATCGAAGCGATTGCAACGAAATAACGTTTGGTATTAAAAAGTCGTGAGTTGTCGTGTGTGATCGTGCGCTATTTCGCTTTCTTGTCTCGTGAGCGTACGTGATTGTGAATTGTTGACAAATTGTCGTGGGTAAAATTGCGTGCATGATCGTGAGTGAAAATTCACTCGCGCTTATATGATGCATGTACTTGCACCGTCCTCTAAATTCTGTTCGTGATGGTCATGTCTGACCACCCTAAATTAACTTTGTATGTATATAAATTTGTTTTCCCCATTGCACCCCATGGATGAATTGCGGAGAGCATCTCATAACCAGGGAGCGGTGCGCTTTCTAGTTTTGCACTCACTGATTGGCATCTACAGTTTTACACCGGTTCCGAACGGTATTTTGAGGACCTTCTCATGGTTTAATATCTAACTATGCGTCACTAAGCGAGGTGGAAAGAAATGTAAGTTGATCAAAGCAGGGATCGAATCCACGTTCTCATGTACAAGAGCCACACACACTACCATTCCACCACCACTATATCCATAGCCATTATATATGTATATACATGCTGAAAAATATCGGCCCCAGCAAGATATTGCAGCAAACATGTACATATTTGCAAGCATGGTTCTCATGAATTTAAGATCGATTGCGCGTTTTGTTTCTTTATTGTCTGCCACGGTTTTGTTGTCACCGGTTTCAACAAACAAAGCCACATTTTGGTCACAAAAACAGATATTATAACCTATTAATCACTGTGTCTCAAACATGTTGTATTGAATAGCAAACACAATGTGTTTGGGCACAAGTATAATATATTTGCGACAAGCTACAAACACGTTATATTTGCATCCAAATATTAAAAAAATACACATTTTTCAGCGTGTAGTTCATAAACAACCCAACTCTACAATCCCTTGTTTGTATACCTCCTGGCAGTCCTATAAAAACAGCCAGATGGCACACCCTACAATTGCAATTGTCATATCCTATTAACATAGGGCTCCATAGGTAGGCCTGCCATCTGCTCGGTTTTGGCCGGGACTGTCCCGGATTTTTGCAATTTGTCCCGGGTCCCGGATTTGTGGCTTTTTGTCCCGGATTTTTCAGTCAGTGTAAAATTTCAAGCTATTAGCATAAATTTCCATATTTGCATATTTTGGCTGCAATTTTTGAATAATCAGATTCAAATGATAAATGAAGCGATATTGAAGTTTGAACGTTCCGATATTCCTGTATTTGAAATTTCATTTGAGTTACGACTTTTCAAAGACAAAATCAAAAATCGGCTCCAATTTGCATATCTCTCCCGTGAAGCTCGTCAGGTATTGCTACGTTTAGATACTGATACCCAAACTGCTGTTCAAAAAAGTGTCAAAGAATTCTACGAAGAGATTATAGATTATCTTGATAGATGGGGAGAATCATTAGATGGTGTTGAAAACTTTGAGTGGATGAGCATGTACAAATCTCCAGACTGGTCGCAAATTGAAGCAACTTACGACTTTATCATCGAGCGACACGGAGCAAGTTCTGCAATTATAAAGCAAGACTCACTTTTCGATGAATTCAGCCAGATGCTTTTTTTTCACTGACGAGAATAAATCGATATGGATTGTGAAAAAAGTACCCGCAGAAAAAATTTTGATTGAAATTTTCGTTCACTTCAGAGAAAACTCTGCTCGTTTGACGAATATGGAAAAGTTAGTTGAGTTTGCTTTTTGCATTCCAGACACTTCGATGGAAGTTGAGCGAATCTTTTCTCTAATTAAGCAAGCTTGGACCGACCAGAAGTCATGCCTCGACATCAGCACTTTTAACGCGATCATCTCTCTCTCCAATATAACATCAAAATGAGTTGCAATGAGTTTTTCAAGAAAGTTAAATCAAATTTTGAATTGTTAGGAAAAGTTCACTCTCAAGAAAAGTATCAAAATAAGTCTATGTATATATAAATATGAGTATTTTTCAAAATAAATGTTAAAATTCTAAATGTCCCGGATTTTTATGAAAAACCCATGGCAGGCCTATCCATAGGAAGGGGAGGCCTCCTACGCTTAAAAATAAGTCTTTTTGTTGTTGTTTGGATGCAAATATAACGTGTTTGTAGCTTGTTGCAAATTTATCAGTAGTACACTTGTGTCCAAACACATTGTGTTTGATATTCAATATTACATGTTGGAGACACAATGATTAATAGGTAATAAATAACATATGTTTTTGTGACCAAAGTGGAAATCTGATAAAAATCTGAAAACAAATATCGTTGCTCATTACATCCCATGAAGGGACTGGGGGGAGCTTCTCACAACTAGTGAGCTGTGCGCTTTCTAATTTTTCACTTACTGACAAAAAATAAACATAAAACAATGCTTGCAAACATATACATGGTTTCTGCAATCTGTTGCGGGGGCCACTTTTTCAGCGTGTACATATTTCTTTTCTTGGCAGGATTGCTATTTGGTTTGCAGAAAAAAAAATTTCGTAGAAGGCGTTCCCTTTCAGGCCATCTGGTAAGCCTGCTAGAAGAAGGTCTCCTAAGAGGACTACAAAAGACCATTTTAAGAAAAAACTATTAAATACAAAAACAAACAGTATTTGGGAACTATTTCCATAGTTATAATGTCAATACAAATTTATGGGCTCTAGCTAAATTAATGATACAATATTTTAACATTAAAACTTTTTAAATCTGCAGTCTCGGGAATATAACATACGACCTCAGCACTTTTTGCTAACATGTGAAAAGACAAGTTTTCATGAGCAACAGCATCGCTTCTGCATTGCCTTAGCAGGCCTGCCCGCAGGCCTTTTTGCGGAAGGAAAGTGTACATGCCTATGAGCATTTGTTCTGCATTCCACTAGTAGGCCTGCCAACAGGCCTGCTTAAAAAGGGAAGTGTGCATGCATGTGGGATCTTTCGAAGGTGCAGAAAATGCAGGTGGCAACTTTGTGCATCGATAAATTTAAAGCAACTCCATGCCGAAACCATATAATTGAAGAACGTGGCACAGTCGAAAAATTAAGCTCATGGGTTTGCCAGGTTTGTATAAATTTGGGTTGCTTTTGAATTATCTGAAATTTTAAAATTGGATCAGTCGTTCAAATCGGTTCACATTTTAAACCTGTCAGATACAATTATATCGGCGACGGCGTGAGCTTCTACAAATCAATGCGTGTTCGAGCGCACGGGCGATGTGTTAACACCTTTTTGTTACACGGTACCTGTTCGATTTAGCTCACAGAAATAATTGTTTTTGTTTTGTCATAAACAGAGCGATGACAAAAAGTATTGAATAGTATCATGGTACAAACAAATGGTAGAAGCACTAGCCCAGCTGATTTGAACTTTTTTCTGGAGTGAGTTTTTCTCTTATGTCAAAGTTTGTTTTCTTTATTTTGTATACAACCACCTTTCGCCTACAATTGCTGCGTTTGAAATGTTTTCTCCGTAAAAATCACATAGAAATGTTTTAATTTTCATACTTAAACACTTTCAAAATATCAAATAAAACACACGCATTTTGTAAATAACACTTTTTCCAAGTGAGTTGACACAATACAGACACTGAGCAAAAACAAAATGCCTGTTGTTTTTGGCTTGTTGTTTTTGTTGTCGTACTGTATCTACCATTATATTCCTACCATGAATAGTATAGAGAACTTATTGCACTCGTTTTCCGCTCTCATGTAGAGAGTCTGAGTAAAAGAGCATAAACGAGTCTTATTCTCTTTATAGAATATTTCAATATAATAGCAACACTTCGACAATGTTATTACATAAAACAATACAAAAAGAATAAATGTTTCAAAAGGCCTCAATGTTTCTATTCTATACTACTTTAAACTATTCAATACTCTTTGACGACGACGACTTGCTTGTTTGTTCGCTGCCGCTACATCAATACCATCATACTTATTTTCGGGCAGAGACTGTTGTTGTACAACAACCACGTATGTGATGCTAACGCTTTGTTTTGTTTGCATGTGTTCACTTTGATGGCAATCTACCCGAGCCTATAGATATTAACACATCAAATATTGTTGGTACCGGCGGCGCTGCAGAAAGTTTTCGAACGGCTTCCGTCTGTCAAACAGTTTATTTTTGTTTATGGTTTTGGTAATTTAATTCATTCATTGGTAATTTAAAATTGTCTGAGTAATCTTCTGGGTTAGCGTGGATAAACGGAGATAACCATCCTTGGTCGGTGTAATTGCCGTATATATAATTACATATTTGCAACTGGCCGTCGGTAGGCAATGGTTAGTGTGCGCGGCTCTTGTACATGAGATCCTGGGTTCGAACCCTGCTCTGACCACCTTAATATTAATTTCGGCGGCGGTCACCTCGCATAGTGACGGCGACACTATCGAGTATATAGCCATGAAAAAAGCTTCTCAAAATACCGTTCGGAATCGGTGTAAAACTGTAGGTCCCAATCAGTGATTGTGAGAAGTTCTCCCCTGTCCCTTCGTGGGATGTAATTGGAAACCATTATTTTTTTTTTTTGACGTAGAATACGTCTTACCTTACGGTATGAGGAGTCATGTCAGGTTTTTATTGTTGTAATCTTTATTTCATTGAATTTGAGGAAACGGCTAGATGAATTTTTTTAAAATTTTTTTTGTAGGTAAATGAAGATGTTATCTTTCGTTTGATATACATTTCATATTGGTTGATATATTTCTAGTATTTTAATTTCTCAAATGAAAATTGTTTAAACACATACACTCAAACATATGTGTGGTGTTTGGTTGAGTGTTTTTGGTTGCTCAACATTGCTTAGGAACATGTATCTAGTAAAAAGTGAAACGAACAGCAAGCTAATGTTGCTTGGCAACATGTATCTAGTAAATAGTGAAACAAACAGTAAGCTAACGTAATAAAGCTTTTTTGCGAAACCTTCAATAAAGCTGTTGTAACATTAATTTTGAATTGTAAAGCGTAAAGCTTTCACACAACGCTCGAATGCTAATGCGAAGACTCGATAAGGTAAACCTTTTTTAATATTAGGGCGGCCCTCTCAACATTCGCAGAACTTATTTCAATAAAAATATTAATTAAAATACATAAATTAAATTAAGTTTAAAAAAATTGAACATAATATTTTTTTGTTTAAACGGACTTGAATCAAATGCCGTTGGTAAATATAAAAATTACAGCAGACAGTTGTCCGAGGCCTTCGGCCACGGACTGTCCCTGCAGGCTGTGTCAGAGACACGGCCATTAAGTTTAACGTAGAATACGCCATCCGATAAGACAGATAACATATATAAAAATAAATGATAAATAATATAAGCAAATGAATTTATTGTTATATATGTTTTCTGTCTTATCGGATGGCGTATTCTACGTTAAACTTAATGGCCGTGTCTCTGACACAGCCTGCAGGGACAGTCCGTTTTTATTTGCAACTGACAGTTATGGATGTCAGAGTGTATTGAATTCAAAATTGTTAACTATGGTTCAGGTTCAGGTCTTATCAGATGTAGTAGTAATGATGGTTAGTAGCAATAGAAATATTTTAGAGGAAAAGGCATTACTTTAGCCCCAAACGAGCTGTAAAGGCTTGTTGTTTTTGCTTGCATTTTACTACAGTGGTCGTCGGAGGTGCAATGGCTAGTGTGCATGGACCTTGCGCATGAGAACGTGGGTTCGATCGCTGCTCCGGCCACCTTACATTTCTTTCGACGGCGGTCAAAAGAATTGAATATTGATGGCGACAAACTTCTCAAAATACCGTTCGGAGTCGATGTAAAACTGTATGTCCCAATCAGTGAGTGTAAAACTAGAAAGCGCATAGTTCACTGGTTGTGAGAAGCTCTCCTTAATCCCTTCATGGGATGTAATGGGAAGCCATTATGGTTTTTATTTCCCCAGAGCATATGTGAGTTGATTTATACCAGCTCCCATTTTATTGTGGCGCCAGGGCCATAAGTGAATTTAAGATTTGCCAGTATTGGGAAAAAAATCTGTTACAGTCTTGTTCTTTATGGTTTTGCTGTCCGTTTCAAAACTGGAATTAACTGGGCGATTTATGATGATTTTTTAATATCCCTATTTCAATAACAAAATTATCGTTTTATTCTTCGTATGCCTATCAGGAAAAATCTGAGGCGGCAACCCAATAGCGCTGGGGAAAAATTTGGAACTCCACATAAAGGCCGATAATTCAAATGTCATCCTAATAATGTCAGTAGGACTATGTGTTCCTAATTTGGATTTGATTGAAAAATGTTGTTGGTTCCCGGGGAAGGAATATGGAACTATTAAAGAAATCCAGTGGAAAAATCACTTAAGGATAAAGACTAAATATGGAGACGTGTATGCAATTCACGAAATAATCGTGATCGATGTTTGTCAAACAATATAATAGTCAATTCTTTTCTGAAAAAGTACCAGCGTTTGAAGCTTCTTAAGTTCAACCTCCAATGTGTTTCCTAGATCCCAGCCCGGCGCCAACAAGACCCACCACGCTGAAAAAAAATACGGCTGCAGAAACGTATTGCCATATGTATGTTTGCAGGCATTTTTTCTTTGTTATCTGCGACGTTTATATTTTCAGCAGTTTTCAACAAACAAAACCATATTTGGGTCACAAAAATATATATTACAATCTATAAATAATCTATATTCTACAATCTATAGGAGAAATACAAGAAAAGCAAATCTGACCTCAAGCTCGGAGAAAATAGATTCTTTATTGATCAAGAAAAGGTCGAACAACAGAATACAAATATATTACAATCTATTAATCATTGTGTCTCCTACGTGTAACATTGAATAGCAAACACAATGTGTTTGAACACAACTATAGTATATTTGCGACAAGCTGCACACACGTTATATTTTCATACAAACAACAAAAGAGACAGGTTTTTTAACGTGTGGTTAGAATCTGGTTAACTGGGATTTTTGACCCATATAAGCGACATTGTAACCTCACATGGATCTAATAATGAGTAATACAAACAGCACATCACACTTTTTAGTCAGTGAACTTTTCAAATTTTGACATACTAATAAGGACTTACCGTTTTACTTACCCTTCGAACAGTCATGCTTAGAATGATTTGTTCTTTTAGTGTTGTGCCCATTTTGCTATTGTTACTAACATATTTTTTTGAGTGTACAAGAAATTGTGCTCAAATTTCCCTCTATTTCTCTCTCTGAGTGTCATCACATCCCTAAAAGTTTGTTAGTATTTACAAATCATTTGTCTTCACTTTTTCTGTTTCATTAGTTGCATATAATTCCTGCTCAAACTTCCTAACACAGTGACCTAATACTGTTGTTCTAACCCCACTTTATGTGGCCAACGTAGCCTAATAGTGGCAGACATCATCATTATAAAAATTTGAAATATCATCTAAACATCCAGTACTAGTGCTAAGTACACTCAAGCTTCCGTGTCTATGTGTGTTCCTTGGCATTTAGCACATTCAGTCATCCAGCAATCCATCTATCTATCTTTCCACCAATCCGGCGGGCAAACTGTTAACCAGCATTATTGGGGTTATATGATGATGATGATGATGATGATGATGATGATGATGATGATGATGATGATGATGATGATGATGATGATGATGATGATGATGATGAAGGTGATGGTGATGGTGATGGTGAAGTCTGTTCCCGTGGTGGCTTGAGAGTTTAGCACCAGTACAACAAATACTTTGGTTACACATTTTGAGAAAAATATTAAAAGATGAAATCCCCAGTTTATCCGCATCAGCATTTCATCTGTGGAAGTGTTTATGAGCTTCGGAGTTTGAGTTTGTGATTCGTGTGAGTGAAGAGTCTGTGTGTATGGTTGGCTGTGTTGGGTTTTCCATCCATCCATAAGTATTAACAACTCATGGTTTGTTGTACACTGACGAAGATGGTGATGAAAATGAAGAAACGGAAGTGGGCAGCCAAGAGCATATTCGAGACACATTTGCATTCACCTTCTTATAGATAGAATGAGTGATAGATTAAACGTTCATCGATAGGGATACTCAATTTTCCAACTTCCAAATGAAACTCTTCCACCAGATGTTTATTGATACCCTTGGACTAAGAAGAGTTCTCTTTATCGCTTTAGCTTAACAAAGTAAAGCCTTTCAGGGTCGGTGTTAAACTTTGGGTCCCTATCAATTAGTGCAATAATAGAAAACGCACAGCTCACTGATTGTGGGAAGGTCTCCCCACTATCTGCAAGAGATGCATTCAATATTATTTTTAGACTATGATCTTTAAATTTTAGCATAAAAAAATCCAGCCCAAAAATTATATTTTAATCATTATACATAAGTCATGTACAAGAATATATTCCTGTAATTGGTGAAGGAACTGTAGCTATGATTTACAGGGAAGCTATATGTCTCTCTAGAGAAAAATGGTTGGATAGTAGATTTTAAAATATTGCACAGATAAAGTACGACTAGAAGCTTATGTTCACTGCCACACGCAAAGGCACAACACAAACGTTTGGAGGTTGGTTGAAACAAAAAAAATTTTATCGCCAGAAAAATATATCGTTTGGTACGCAAACCCAGTGTTCATTGCAAAAGCTGAAACCTTTCCCCTAAACAAAGAATATTTATGGTAAAAGTCGATTGTATTGTCGTAAACGAATTCTAATTTGCTCTAAAATTATTATAATATAAAAAAAATTAAGTTTGGTTAGCGGCAATTGTGAATACACACCGCAGTGGCTTGACGGGCTAGACGTTGCTGAAGATGATGCTTCACAAGCATCCAAACGATCGTCCAGAGGGTGTAAGTCCCAATCCCACCCACGGCATTTACATTTTTTCACTAACCGGAGAAAACATGATCTCTTAGCCGTAAAGGAAATTACAATTTTATTATACGAGTAATTTCCTGTTATGTCAAATATAGAAAAAGATTTAATCGCTTGTAGGTTGTTTGAAACAAAAAAAATACTACTGTCACAAAGTAGAAGCTGCTGCTCATTGTCATACGCAAATATACAAACGTTTGGAGGTTGTTTGAAGCAAAAAAATAATACTATTGCCATAGAAATATTTCGGTTCCTAAGTATTCCCAGTGTTGACCGCAAAAGCTGAAACGTCTCCCCTAAATAAAAAGCGTGGCTGTCACTGAACTTTCAAATACCAATAAAATTTGTATAATGTCCTTTTACAGCAAACACAGAAAACTTTTGTGAGGATGTGTAAAACTAACAAATGCCTAGACACACACACGTCCATATAAAATTGATCTCTCTCGTAAATTGTTTATCGCTTCCTGCAACAAAAACAAACAAGGAACTGCTAATGTCAAGTTGGCTTAGTGGAAGCGCGGACTTGCAATCATGTCGCCTGGGATACCTCCATTTCAGGCAATTTGTAAATACGAATATTTAAAACATTTACATACATATGGCCTGTACCACGATCTCGAACAACCGGCTAAGCCAACGGCAGCTTGCATTGGACTCAATTGGTGCTCCTCTAAATGGAAGTTTTCGTTTGACTGACTCTAGGTTTTTTCGGGAATGACAGCCCACGAGGAATAGTGGAACCAAAATTGTTATTAATAAGCTTTGAAAACTGTTACATTTCATTCGACTGAAAATGACAAGATTATGGAACCCAAAACAAGTATCGTTCGAGTAGAATACGAACAAATTAAACGTACAAGTTAAAATTCGAATATCTACTTCTACTATTAGGTTACACTACGATCTCAATTAATTCGATTTAGCGAAATTTCCATCATAATTAAGAATGGAAAAGTAAATTATAGCAGTTTCGGAGTAAATGACAATTTGTTTTTAGCAATAGAAATAACTTTTACGGTAAAGGTTTTAAAATTGGAGGAATGGTTGACTTTCAATCCGATCTGGTAATGAGGGATCTTCGATCAATACTTGTACTAAATAGCATGTGGAATTTATGCTAAATTTACAATGGAAAAAGAGTCAAATTCAAAACTTCCCTATTTGGACACATTGGTGGTCAGGAGAGGGGAAAATTTATCAATTAATTGGTATCAGAAACCAACGTTTTCAGGAAGAATAATCAACTTCCACTCGAAACATCAAAAACGTGTGATTAAAAATACGGCGAAAAATTTAATAAACCGCGTTTTGACTATAAGTGATGTAGAATTCCACAAGGTCAATAAGGAAAGGATAGGGAACATTCTCAAGGACAACAACTTCCCGAACCATCTTACCAACAGACTGACAAGGCAATTTGAGGATAAACGACAACCGAACAGGGTTACTACAGATGAGCCGAAAATTTACAAGTCAATAACGTACATACCTGGAGTAAAATATAAACCAAAATAATTATCAGTCTGGAATGGAAGATAATGATGTCAAAAAATATTTAACACCAGATAAAGACAAAATAACTGAATTTGTGAACGATGCAATCAAAACTAAACAGCCAAGAGATGATTACAGGGAGTTTCTTGTGCTCAAGCACCGTACAAAGATTTCCAGCTTTTGAAAAAACTGGATTCTTTTAAAAACATTGATGTGGATATATCTCAAGTTGCATTACACAAATTTAAAAACCACTTATGGTACTTGAGTCCTGAATGTGTGGCTTTAGCATTTTTTGATGACAGTGTTTCTTTTGAGTCAAAAAAAGAGATTGTGAAGGCATTGAGTCATGAGGCTTTAGATGAAGACGTAAAACGAGCCTCAATTCAAAATTTAGATTTTATGCGGGTTTTCGAAGGCGGAATGGATCAGTTCATTTCTTCTGAGACAAACAATTTTTTTCTTCGCTTTAAAATCAATACAGCATTTTTGAAAAATGATCCAACTTCATGGCCTACGGATAACAATTTTAAAACTGCTCTTCAAATTGTTAATGACATTAACGTGGTAAACGATACAGCTGAACGAGCGGTGAAATTGATGCAAGACTACAACCCAATGCTCACAAAAGACGAGGAACAAAAACAATATATATTGCAAGTAGTCAAAAACTATCAAAAACAATTTCCTATGAGCACGAAGCAGATTTTATCACAAAACTTTTTATAATAATACCATTTAATAAAATAAATAATCGCCAGACAAAAAATGCGAAGATATGTGAAAATTTCGCTGTTATTTTTTCATTTGTTTTTTCCTGGATGAAATGTTAATGTTAAGGAAAACAAATACAGAGCAACATTGTTCATCAGATATAGGTCTAGAATATTTGTGAATAAGGTTTTTCTCTAAAATAAATATTACTGAAGTTATGAACAATTAAAGAGAGCCATAGTGAGAAAAATTGAATTTCTAGTAAACTTTATGGGCTCAAGGCACGCCCAATAATTATACAAACGAGCTAAAACTTTTTATATATTTTTTTTTTCTAATTTGGAATCAATCTAAGGGGTTTGCCAAGTCAAAATACGAACAAAAAAATTGTCCATATAACTTGCGGTCACACTAGTATACACTGTTTTGGAGCTGAGCTACTACAAGTTATATTCCTAAGGCTATTTGGGGCGCTGAATTCGAATCCGGATTTCATTTTTCAACATTGGTTCTAGTTTTCGAGATATTGCAAAATTACCGTTTTTTGCGCTTTTAAAAAACATGATGTCACGTAAATGTAAATATCTTCAAAAATATTCGTCGGTTTATGTATTTAGTTTTTTTTATTGAAAGATAATAAAATTACGAAAATAACCATGGGTCGTTTGTGAAGATTAGTCAAGAAATGACAGTGTTACAGTGGACTCAATTTCAAACTTCATGAACAATTTGATGAAATTTAGCAATTTTGCTCTTTTCAACTCATTTGTTTTACACCAAACAGTTAAAATTTTTGTTGTTTTGTTACACAGGACATTAGTTTATTTCAGTGTGAAGACAGTTCCACTCCTGCAACCGTGAACGCGAGCAATTCTGATTTTTGTTTCGATAAATCCAAATCACGAATCAAGTCATTCAGCATACTTTGCGATATTTTAATATTATGTGTTTCTTCCATGTTAAAATCTTCGGTCGGTGACGAACTGTTCGATGGTGACGAACTGAAAGTTCCCATGGATTTTGCGCTCACACCTGGGCAAATTGGCAAAGGGTCATTGTTCGTACGGGGAACTGGCTTGGACACTGATGAAACGTTAACATATTTATACTTTGATAGTTTTTTTGCATTAAGACCGATCACATTCATCAAGCAAAAATAACAATCATCTACATGATTTTTCGGCTCTCTCCATAATATTGGCATTAAAAATGAAAAGTATACTTCTTGACCAAGTGACCACTTGTACAGTTTTGTGCTACACGCGTTACAAAATAATTTCGGTACCCACGGCTTGTGAGTGTTTGCTACAGAGAAACCAAAATAATAAGAATATGCGTCTCTCAGCGCCTTTGATATATTTTTTCCACTTTTTCCGACTATATAACATCCGCAAACATAACAAAAACACTTCGAATCAACTTTGCACTTCTTTTCACAGGTTTTGGAACAGGTTTTGGAACAAAAAATAACTTAAAGATTACAATTGAAATGACGTTTCTAGCGATGCCAACAGCTGATTATCGTTATTACAGTGCAGTGCAGCCAACATGCAAGAACTCGAAAACTAGAACCAATCTTGAAAAACAAAAACCGGATTCGAATTCAGCGCCTCAAATATCGTTGAGATTTGTTCTCATCGGATCAGCTCCAAAAGTTGACCGCAATTTGTAAACTTGTGTAATCTACTGATGGTATCAATTCAGGCACAGTAGTTGGGTATCTGATGTTGATCTTGTTACCTAGTTCGAACCCAGTCATACCAATGAGTGTGATTTCCTGAACTATCTAGTATTGCATCCAATGCAACCAATTTTCACTTAGGAAAATGTTTCTGACTTAGTATGCTTGTAGTATCAACTTTTACAGATTAACACGCATACTAACAAAATTGGCTCTAACAATATAAGAATCGAAACAAACGAAATGTTTTTGCAGCAAATGTATTTTTGTGTTTTGCAGCAAACGTCTCCAAGTGCACAATTCATTTGATTTGAACCAGTGCAACTGGGCAACTCCCGTTTTCAAGTCGAATGTGCTACATATACCATGCGTTTTTTGTTTTGTTTTGTTTACCGTAAACAACTTCCTCAAACAAAGATTTGGTGTCTTAAATTTCTTTTGTGGCCAACAAGATTTTTCCTTGCAGGCCTATCAGGGTATCTAGGAATCATACAAACCTTAAGTAAGCTTTTACATTTTCAGGTAAGACATTATGCAGCCTTGCTTTTACCTCTAAATACACTAAGCACCAATAGAATAGTACCCTTGTACTGAGTTTAACGACGCCGATCAATGATGGTTGAGAAAATATCGAGCAGAGCATTTCAATTCTCAAGTGACAATACCATTTCAGTATTTCAAACAGATATTTATGAGTTAATGTTATAATTTTATTCAAATTTCTATAAACCGTTTTGTTTTTTCATCTACAGCTATCTATTACGAATTCTGGAAGATGTCTCCGGATGTCTATTAAGATTCCGACATTTCTCAAGAGAGTTATTTTTTCGACAGGAGAGTACTCTAGTTCCAATAACGGAAAATGCTTGGTGCAGATTGACCGATAACCGGCGGGTAAGACCTAATTCTAGGTCTTAGACAAATATTTACATTTTATAAATAATTTTATTGCAAATGCTCTTTTTCGCATTTGCTATCTGCTTACTAGCTAATAAATAGTTAAGCAAGTGTTTGAAAGCAATTTTTTTTAGTTTGCTGAACAAATTTAAGCCAAGTAAAAAAAAATTTTGTGCTGTTGCTATTTTGGAGTCAGCAATTCAAACACTGGTTTGTATACAGTTTTTTGGGAGATATAAATGAGAAGGGTCTCTATTAAAATGGTAAAATAATTAAAACGATGAAATCGCCAGGGTGCAGAAATGGCAAAAATCTGGTCAAGGTGTTAGGGTTGCGAGTGATACCTACACTTGTTGTAATACCGTACATAGGCATATTATATACTGTTGGAATACTACAAAACTGTGTTCACTACAAAACTACAAAACTGTGTTCACTTTTGTTATATACCAAGTGGCCCAATTCGTATGGAAGAATTTGTTTTCGAAAATCGCCGAAATTAAAAAATCGCTAAACTAAAAAAATGGATATAAATCGAAAAAAAAGTGATGCCAATGGAGGAAGAATTTATATTATTTTTCGATTAGACGCACCGTGTCCTAGTTATAGCCACTTTCTTATTTTAGCGATTTTCTTATTTTGGCGATTTTTGGAAAAAATCCAAACGAAACATTAAAAAAAATTAAAAAATTTCACTTTAGGAAAAACCCTTAGAAACTCGCAAAGATTGGTAATTTTTTCGATTGGACGCTCCGGTTCCAAGATATTGAAATTTTTTCTAATTTTTTCACATTTTCGATCAAAAATGGCGATGGTTACCCTGGTTAACCCATTACCCATCGTCGTGGGTATCTACAAGACTGCACAAAACTCTTTTTGCTCTTAACCGTGTGCCGGTTTTTTAAAAAACCTAATTTTCGAACAACCCGGAAACCGGTTATTTCACATCGATTAAGCGGGTTTTACTTAATTTGTGTTCATATCCTTAAACAAATTAGTAATAAATTATAGGACTTTCGAATTTTAACGAAATTTTGGAATTAAGAAACATGATACCTATTCTCAAATATGATTTTATGTTTCAAAAAGTTCCAAATGACATTTCTAAATAATTTTTTTAATCAAATTTCAAAATGATTTTATGACTTGAATAAGAAATAACTACAAATTAATTAATAATTAATTGAACTTTCCGAACATTTTTTTTTCAAATTTAAAATTATTTTAAGATAATTGTTTTAAACTTAATAATAATTAATAAATAATTAATAAATACGAACTCTGATTTAAATCCAATTAAGTTTTTCCAAATATTAAAACAAACTTAGAGATTTTTAATCACAAACAAACGCCTAGGATCTCTTTTCTTTTGGCGTGTATCGAGGCCGTCGGTGGTGCAATGGGTAGTGTGCGCGGCTCTTGTACATGAGATCCTGGGTTCGAACCCGGCTCCGACCACCTTAAAATTTCTTTCGGCGGCGGTCACCTCGCATAGTGACGGCGACACTATCGAGTATCTAGCCATGAAAAAGCTTCTCAAATTACCGTTCGGAATCGGTGTAAAACTGTAGGTCCCAATCAGTGAGTGAAAACTGGAAAGCGCACAGCTCAGTGATTGTGAGAAGTTCTCCACAGTCACTTCATGGGATGTAATGGGAAACCATTTATTTTATTTTATTTATTTAAGAACATTTCGATCTGCATCTAGAAAAAAAATATATAAAAAAATCACATGATGTGTCAGGGGACACCCGGTTGGAACGACGTTCCTTTCGCTATATATTATGTACTAGATAGTGCCAACACGCTTAAGGCGCCTGTTGAAAAATACTGTAATTTAAATGGATCTTTAAGAAAATATACTTTTTGTAAAATGATAAACTTTTTTTAAGATTTTTTTTATTTATTGAATGTATTTTTTAAAAAAAAAAAGTATTTTTTTAGGTCTCTTTTGTAAAAATATGAATTATAATTTCCCGAAAAGGTCCTTTCTTTAATGACAGGTACTTATTTTATTAAAAGCTAATGTTTTTTTAAGAAAAGGTATAATTTTTAATAAGAAGTGGTCATCTTTAGGAAGAAAAAGCCTAAGAGTATGCATTTTTTTTTTACAAAAAACTACTTTCTTTAAGAACAGGTACTTTTTAAAGAAGTGGTACTCTTTTTAGGAAAAGGCGATTTTTTTAAGAAAATTTACTTATTTTCAGAAAGACTACTTATCTCAAGAAAATAAAAGAAAAGGTATTATTTTATTTTTAAGAAAAAGTACTTTTAAGAAAAGGAATTTTTGCTTGTTTTACGAAAGAACATGTACAATTTTAAGAGTAGGTACTCAAGAAAAGTTATTTTGTTTTACAAAAAGGTACTCTTTAATGCAAAGGTAGATTTTTAAGAAAAGGCAATATGTTGTAAGATAATGTACATTTTTAAAATTTTTAGGAAAGGGTACTTATTTAAAAAATTTATTTTTTTAAGAAAAGGTACTTTTTGTAAGAAAATTTACTTTTTTAAGCAAAGGTACTTCTTTAAGATACGGTATTTTTTTAAGAAAAGGTAGATTGTTTAAGAATATAAATAAGAATTTGTTTTTTAGTAAATTTACAGTTTTGAGATATCGCACTTACTTAACTACTTACACTTACTTAATTTAATTTTTTTAAACTCCTTTCACTTTGGCTTTTCTAAATTTACTTTTTATTCGGTTCAAACTACAATATGTAATAAACAGGCTCCACCTAGAAAATTTCCTTTTATACAAAAAATATCCCCCGATATGTTAGTCTAGACACAAACCTAACATAAAGTACGAGTGTAAGACTAAGTGTACAGCCAAATGTAATTCCATGCTCAGGGTTGTATTTCATGGATTTTCCAGTCTTGCACTTTGCGTTTTCTAAATTTACTTTTTATTGGGTTCAAAACTACAAATGTAATACACAGGCTCCACCTAGAAAACTTCCCTTTAAACCAAACCAAACCAAAAGTACCCAATATAGTTAATAATAATGGGTTGTTATAAAGTGGTTAAAAAAACGTTGTTTAAAAATTTTTCATTTAGCCCTCATCCCGCAACGTGCAATAAGGAACTTCGTTCCAAAAAACACACCGAAATTTTTGCCAAATATTGAAATTGAAAAATTTTTTTAAAAAATTTCACATTTTTTGAGAATGCTGACTGTAGGGTGTATTCGCACTTGATCTTAGTTGTACATTAGATGCATTTGCCGAAACCTTGCCTATTAGAAAACTTTAAAAATCTGTATCTTGGGAAAAACTAAATAAAATACTGAATGAAGAATCACGATACCTTTCCGGGAAAATATATTATTTTGAGAAGTCGGCATTTTCAGGGGTCTTGAGATAAATTAAATAGTTTTAAAGCGTATTCTTTACTGAAGAATTCCCAATTTAGTGGTGGTTTCGAAAATATTCTTTTCCCTCAAACGGCCGAGTTATTACCAAACAACTGGAAAATATCAATGAAAATAATTACAATTTTAAATTTTGATAGAGAATATCTTAATAACGTTGTCGAGGGCTGATGTAGGCTCAGTCATGTCCAAAGTCTTTCGTTAGGATCCACCAAACCTTTCAAAATAAGAATAAGAATAACCTTTCAAAATAAAATAAGAGGATCAGAATAGTTTACCCTTTTCGGGGGTTCTAATTCAGATTCTTTATTAATCTTTAATTAACCAAGAAATTTGATTTATAGGAATAACATCAACTGATTTACTCGCTGCGAGCGCTTGAGAACACTCGTCTTGGTTTGACAACACTCTTGTCTTGGCTTGACAACACTCTCCTGGGAATACCAGCCTTGGCTTGACAACACTTCTGGGGGCACTTGTTTTGGCTTAACAGTAATCTTCTGGGGCACGTTGGTCGATGTTAAGATGATCGGGAACTCTGTCTGTTGCACGCGCGACTATTCGCATTCGCTGCGTATATCGGATATGTGCATTACTGGCCCGGTATGTGCTCCAAATGTCCCGTGAGAACGGTTCGGGATCGGTTATCATGAGTTTGGTTCAATAGGAACAGTAAGGCGAAAGCTCTGTCTAAGATCAATGAGCTGAAGCCTCTGTGCAAGAACTGTGAGCCGAAGATCCTGCGTAGGAACAGTGATCCGAAGGTCTTGTGTAGAAACAGTGAGCCGAAGGTCCTGTGTAGGAACAGTGAGCCGAAGCCCCTATGTAGGAACAGTGAGCCGAAGACCCTGTGAAGAAATGTATTTACATCGTCTTTACTAAAGGAAAAAAATGGGTTCCCGTTGCATCCCATGAAGGGATTAGGCAGAGCTTCTCAAAATCCAGTGATCTGTGCGCGTTCTAGTTTTACACTCACTGATTGGGAGCTTCAGTTTTACACCGGTTCCGAAAGGTATTTTGAAAAGCTTTTTCATGGCTAAGTAGTCGATAGTGTCGCCGTCACTATGTCAGGTGACCACCGTCGAAAGCAATTTAAGGTGGTCAGAGCAGGGATCGGTCCCACATTTTCATGCACACCAGCCGCGCACTCTACCATTGTACCACCGACGTTATTAAAGAACGTTTCGAAAAATTGCTCGTCCTTTGCAGAACTAGACCCCCAGATAAAATGCTATAATCTTATCGGGTTGTGCGCTCGGAAGCGACCCTGTGACTAGTCGGCCTTAACATTAAGTACCATAGCTGTAGTGACGCAAATGAGAATTGCATCAAAGCACTCATTCTTCTGCGGCCATTGAAACTAGTTCGCTGCTACTATTTACACAATGTCGACAGAGCTTGTGTGTTTGTCTGTGAGTGAGGTTGTTCAGGGTGGTTGATGTAAGTGATGTGTACGCTTAGGTGACGGGTAGACCAGGGAATAGAATATAGACTATTATGTACGGACGGATTATGACGTCACGTTGCAAACTGTAAAACATATTCCCTAACACTTAGTGTATTTTTTGTTTGTCTTGCATAGTAGATTCTTAGAAGTAAATAAACTTTGTAATCGGCCTATAAGTGGAAAAGTACCAGGCTTTGGAAGTTTCAACAGCACCAAATAGGTCATCTTTGACACCCTGTAGCACCAACTGAGAGAAAAATACTGGCCTTAAAAAGTTTTAGCGGATATAATGTCTTGCAGTGACTTCATATTCCCATTCGTTGTGTGCTACATATGTGCTGGCCTTATCGAAACCCCCTATATCCCTTTTCCAACATAGAATCTAAACATAGCTATCATGCTATTCTCAGCTAACACTAGTCAACTTTTAACAGTGTTTTTTTGTTTTTGCTGCAAGGCTTTGGGGAATGTGCTCCAGTAAACCATTTGCCGAGTTCCCACTTTCAATTCCAACAATCTGGGTGACTCTTTGTACCCTACCCCCTGTTCATGGTTCAACGGATTTGCATCTGTGGGAATTTGTTAACATTTATGAAAATTTGTTGAAAATACTAAAGTGTTGTGTTTTCCCGGAGTTAACATTTTTGTTGTCGTTGTCGTTGTCGATGTCGATGTTGTTTTGGTTGGCCCTATTTTGGGGATTGGTGCATGGAGTCTGGTTAACCGTGTTCAAATAAAAAGTAATCCTCGATATACCTTTGCCTTTAGCTTTTAAGCATTTGTATGTCGACTAGTGTTTACGTATCTATGTTTGTATTAATGTTGCTGCTAGATTGTCGGTTGCCGGTTCACTCGTGTTCTGTTTCCACTTCCTGTGATAACTATGTATGTGTGTATGTATGGGCGATAATGCTGACGCTGATGTTGTGATAATTCACAACTTTTTTCGCCACCAAGCTCAGGTGGTTTCTAAACCAAACCAAACCCATCTTAGTCAAGTTGGCATTTTTCACGTAGCTGGGTTGGAGTAGGGGATTTGTTACATTCCTCAATGTGGATTGTTTGCACCTGCTGGATATGACTGTTAGTAAAGCTGGCATATTTCATCAGGGGCTAGCGCAAATATTAATGAGGGTTAATGAAACATAACGCGTAATATTTCAGTGTTTCTTTAACAAGTAAATTATTTTTATGATCTCTTAAATACTTAAACATAAATTGCCACAGAAATATTTGAAAGTACACATTACAAGTTATTTTCTCCCCCAAATCGAAGGTGATAGAGTTTTATTTTCAATTAATCCTAGAACCTTGTTTTACTAAGATAATACCTATTTGATGGAGCTATAAAATACAGAATACACACATTAAAAGTTAAATCAAAACTCATATATATCCAGAACTATACACTCAAATAAATATGCTAGTAAATACTGTAGAAATGTTTGTTGTAAATAGGAAAGCTAACATGTTTACTATTTCTACAAATATGTTGTTACGGGGTTTTCCCGTTGTGGACCGATGATCTGCAAATTTTGAGAAAGTCTTGCAGGATTTTTTTTAATAGTCAAACTCCTCAAGGACAGAGCGAGACTGGAATGTGCAGACAATTACACTGAATGAATATAAAAAAGAGTTAAGATCTTCAAAGAAAAGGTATTGGAAACATTTCTGCCAATACATTGAATCCGCGTCTGAGGCTTCCAGACCTCTGAGGCCAAGTCGTCTCGACGACTGCTACCTCTCTGGGATATCTGAAGGAATAAAACTGGCGATGGACGCCATTGTACACACATCTTCCAGGAGAATGGTGTGAATACATAAGGTCGTTCGGTTGGTTGGTTGGTTCATGTGGTTGCTAAAGATACCATTTAGCATCAATTAGTGCATACCACATCAATCCGGACAGTCTAATGTACAGTGTCTATATCCAGCCTGTTAATCGGAGATACCTCATTAGATCCCCTAGATCTATCTCGTGTATCTCAGTGAGGTTGTGTAGGACGGGACGACCTATAACCTTTAGGCGTCTATTCATTAGAACTGGACAACAACACAGGAGAAGTTCCACCGTGTCCTCCTCTTCTGCGTCTTCGCAGGCACGCCGGTGGTCATTATATGGAAGATTCAACCATCTATCACTATAATTAGCCAAAATCGGGAAACATATCAAGGCTAATTGCAGTGCATTGACCTATCGGTAATCACGGCAATTAGCCTTGATATGTTCCTCCGATTTTACCTAATCAGGAAGATAGCCCGGTGAATGTTATGTGCTGGCCATGTGTTTCTAGATATGCGTCACGATTCCGATCTATCCAATCTGGCCTTTGCTTATTCAAGGTAATGCAGGAAAATACCTCTTTTGACCGACCCTATAGGCGTTGCGACTGACACCATGTGGAGTTCGGTGGACGAGGATCATGCCCTAGCTAGTTCGTCTGCCTTTTCGTTCCCTAGGAGAACCTTGTGGCCTGGTATCCAAGTAAAAACTACATTGGACAGTCGACCTAGCCCGACAAGTTTTCCCTACATTCACTAACGAGTTTAGATGCAGTGTTGTTACATTTAACTGATAGGACAGCCGCTTGGCTATCTACAAAAAATCCAGTGCGCTCTGTTCTCCGTTGTAGTATAAGTTCGGCGCAGGCTTCTTTGATGGCCAGTATCTCCGCTTGGAAAACGCTGCACTTGTCTGGGAGTTTGAATGATAAATTTAGGCCTGCCTCTTCGGAGAAGACACCCGAGCCTGTTCCACATTCCATTTTGGATCCTTCCGTAAATACTTTGGTGCCAAAACCTGTCAGTGGTTCCACTTTATCCCACTCTATTCTTCTGGGAAACCTGACATCGAATAGGTTATCGAGCGTCAATGAGGGGGTGCAGCAGTCGGTGGTTATATTGAGTTTTCTGAAGATTGTCTGTAGCATTCTCGCATGTCAATATGCGTTGTTCTTCGAGATTCCAAGAGCATTTAGTCGGGTAGCACTTCAGTCCGCACTAGCTGTTATGTAAAGGTCAATTGGTATAATATGAAGCATTACATTAAGGGCTTTAGCTGGACACGTCCTGTATAACCCTGTTATGACGATGCAAGCTGATCTCTGAACTCTATACAACAGTTTCATGGTGGGCGTTTCCCCTCGACAGGCCACCAAACCATTGATCCGTAGGAGACACCAGTGTACATCCATAGCACAATTTTCGGTCGGAAACCCTATCGGCTTCGGCATATTTTCCGACAAGCGGAGTACGCATTGGTTGCTTTCTGCGCGCGGTGCTCTATGTTACGCTTCCAGGATAGTTTAGGGTCTAAAATCACGCCCAAGTACTTGGCGTGAATTGAAAGTGGAATCTCTATTCTACGTAACCGAGGAGGATTAAACTTTGGTGTCTTGGTCTTCGTGGTAAAAATCATGATCTCAGTTTCGCTATATTCACTCCAAGACCAATCCCAGTAGCCCAGTCGTTAAGAGATTTCAAGGCCCCATTCATGATTTCGCTCAACACGGATGGGAATAAACCAGATGCCATTATTACCACGTCATCCGCATTAGCCACGGTTATGATCCTCATATTGTCTAGTTTTAGCAGCATTTTATTGATCACGAGTAACCAAAGTAGGGGAGGAATGACTCCACCCTGAGGAGTTCCACTATTCATTCGACTTGAAGACATTCTGTTTCCCATAGAGGCGTTGATAATTCTGCTCTGTGACATTGTCACTATCCAACTCTTAAGGAATGTTTACTCGCCTAGATCTTCAAGTAATTCTTCTGTAACCGCTGGGCCCCCATTATTGTATGCACCCTAGATATCCAAGAAGACCGCGAGGATATATTGTTTGTGTCCTAAGGACCTACCAATAGTTCTGACGACTTCGTACAGGACTGTATCGGTTGAGCGGCCTTTTAGATATGTATCTTGGCTGCATGAAATTTTGGGCGATCCACCCATTTTCGTGCGGATTTTAAGTTTTTAAGGAGTTTAAGTGGAGTTATAACGTGGACTACATATTTTGGCTTCCTCGTTACTGAATTTGTATACAAGCTGCATCAAGCTATCCTATATTCCAGTGAGATGGAGAGAATCCAAGGCCATATTCATCCCGAAAGTAGGAAAATCATAGCATTTTCGTCCAAAGGGCTTTAGACTAATCAGTCTCTCACCTTTCCTTCTGAAGGCATTGGAGAGGATAATTGACTTATATCTGCGAACGACCATAGGTACTTCTGCGTTTTCCACACGGCAGCTCGCTTACACAAAGGGCAAATCTACGGATATCGCTCTTCACGCATAAGGGATCTTCATAAAGAATACCCTCTTGTTGCATTCGTCGATATAGAGGGAGCGTTTAACAACGTCTTTCCAGGGTTATTAAAATTGGCATGATCGGCTCTTTGTGTTGAACAGGAGATCAATAATTTTTTCTATGAATTATGATCTGTCTCACAGATCTCTATATGAGCTATGTCTCATAACCTCGCCTCTGGGACACACAACCTTAACTCGAAATGTGAATAGAGAAATACCCCAAGTGGGAGTCTTATCTCTAGTCCTCTTGAATTTACCACTGAACAGTGTTCAGCTAGAATTGGAGGGATCAAGTTGCACAGTCGTAGTATGTGCTATCGACTTGTACAGGGAAAATACCCCTCCAGGTGCAGACAGGTGCTCCAGAACATAATTAGCAGACTCTCTAAGTGGGCCACGGACAATGGACTGGGCGTAAATCCAGAGAAACACGTACTCAAACCCTTTACCTTGTCTTTATGTGGCAAAGAAATTTGTCTAGTGGATAGTACAAGTTATCTAGATGTGATTCTCGACTGATAGATAATTTCAAGTCGAACACCATGAATAGAATCAGTGGAGCCACAGTGGCTTTATCTTCGTGTTAAAGGGTCATAGGAGGACGATAAGGTCTTTCCACGAAAATAGTACACTAGATATATACAGCCGTCGGTGGTGCAATGGTTAGTGTGCGCGGCTCTTGTACATGAGATCCTGGGTTCGAACCCGGCTCTGACCACCTTCAAAAAAAAATTCTTTCGGCGGCGGTCACCTCGCATAGTGACGGCGACACTATCGAGTATCTAGCCATGAAAAATCTTCTCAAATTACCGTTCGGAATCGGTGTAAAACTGTAGGTCCCCATCAGTGAGTGAAAACTGGAAAGCGCACAGCTCAGTGATTGTGAGAAGTTCTCCCCAGTCCCTTCATGGGATGTAATGGGAAACCATTTATTTTTTTTTTAGATATATACAGCTATTGTCCGCACGATACTGCTCTATGACATTATCTTTTGGTTGCCAGTACTGGAAAACCACACTTAACGGAGTCTGTTGATAGAAGTCCAGAGAATGCTTAACCCCTACCGAGGGTTTAGAGTTTACACTAGATTTTCTGGAAAGTCGAATGGCTGGCAATCCGCCTAGGACACTCCTCGCAATCGAAACCTAGCCCACATGGTCACGGGTCGATTGAAGTGGGCCTGCGGCTAAAAGTTGACTACATGACACCCACCTCAACCTTTGAGAGAAACTTCACCATTCATATCCCGGACAGACACTACTGGAAGAGACGCATACCAGGTTATAGAAAATATTTTGACTTCTACACTGACGGCTCCAAACTAGATGCCAAGGTAGGGGTTGGAATCTATTCCAAAGAGCTGGGTCTACACCTTGCACAAAGACTACCAGACACTAGTGGTGTACTTTAAGCAGAAGTCATGACAATCGGAGAATTTGCCCTTTGACTGGGACAAAACGTCGTCACCGTCTGGGATATCAACATTTACTCCGACAGTCAGGATGCTATAAAATCTCTGGAATCTGTATTCCTGATTTCAATAACTGCCCAAAATTGCCGAGAATGTCTAAATGAGATGGCAAAGTAGTTCGAAATTAATCTGATATGGGTACCCCGCCTAGGAACATTTCCGGGAAACATCGAGCAGTTGCCCAGGTACGATTGGGAACTACCTTATATGTTCCACTGGATTTGTATCACGTGGGTATGCCCCCTTCTGCATCTGAGCTCATGCGTAAAACCAAAGCCATCACCAGACGAGTAGTGCCATGGGACTTAGAGTAGAGGTGGAAAATTTCTGATTGCCACTCCTTTGGGAGTGGCCAGACATGATTCCTTGATAGGGCAGTCCAAGCAGCTCACTACTTCCTAAAACTACTACTTCCTGGTAACGGCTTTATCGGAACCCTTCGTTAGAGTTGCTAGAGTGGGAAGACGAATCGAATGAGCAGCCGGATTGGTTGTGCGATCACTGATACGTCTCAGGTTAAATGGGCGAATCTGTCACTGAGATCACACAATCAATTCAAAAATCTAGTTTCGACACACTGCATTCTGGTCTGCTTCTGATCCGTAATGTGTGGCTGAAACATAATAATCCTGGCAGAAGGTAAAATGCAAAACCACAGTGGACTGGGCCGTGGCAATGAAAATACGAAATTAGAATGAGAATCATAAAACCCCTTATTTGTTGACGACCCCCACAAAAGTTATAAGGTCCACATTTAACGGACAGGCACTTTGTGCCCGTCGGTGGTGTAACGACTTGGAATGTTAAAACAATATACAGATCCGGTGCCACTATCTATCTGCCAGATCTCTTCGAGAATTATAAAGCTGAGATTACAGCTATCGAGGAGAAGGACATGGCTGATTTACAAGACACGTTGCAAAAAACAAGTAACAAACTATAAACTACGCACAACCACAATCAGTATATTTCCTACTAAGAGTGGGGTTAATTTCCCAAGGATTAATTTACGGAGTTAACCGACAATTCGAAATTTGGATAAGAGCCTCCACCCGCCCCCTATAGCAAAATACTGTCCAGTGCACAATTCCAGAGAACTGGAGATAGAACTTCCGCTTCGGGTGTCCCTTTATTCACACTTCGATTTAAATTCAATCTATATTTTAAATTAATGATTCCCTGGTCCGATACGGAGGTCCCGGAAATACGTTGTGAAAGACACTTTCTATATCGACAAGTGCGGCAAGAGTGTCTTCCTTCAGGTAAATAGATTAAGCTATGGAACTCACTTAAGCTTGCCAAGCTATTTCCGTAGATTTATCTTTATTGTAAAAGTGCTGGAATGCGGACAGCTGAGAAGTGCCGACTCCTATATGATCGTTCACAGATATGAGTCAATCATCCTCTCCAATGCCTTCAGAAGAAAATATGAGAGACTGATTGGTCTAACAAATTTTTGACTAATATGCGATGGTTTATCCGCTTTCGAAATTTGGATTCTCTTCATATGACGGAAATTTAGGTTACACTGAAAAAATAATACTTCGTCGCATGGATGAAACATTTTCGTAACAAATTCATTGCAGCAACGTAACAAATTCGTTACAATAATGAATGAAATTCATTGCACTAACAACCATACGTTCATCGCAGTGACGAACTATTTGCAGTTGTAGCTCACTACGTTAGCTCACTTTCGATGACGAAGGTGTTATTGGGGTGATGAACAATTTCATTCCTGTGACTATGCTTTTGCGTTCAGTGTAGCTTGATGGAGCTCATATAAAGTTTCAGAAGCCAGGTGATTTGTAGGGGTTAAAACTTCTTTTGCCTAGTGTAGTGTTTATTTTGTCACGAACGTTGTTGTTCAGTGAATCCAGCATTATGGTTACGTGCCAGTTTTCATCATTCGATATCGTCCATCGCCCAGTTTGTTCCTTCAGATATGCTAGCGATGTGAGAGTCGCCGAGAGGACTGTGCGCAGTCTGGAAGTCTCAGCCGCGATTTCAATGCCTTCGCAGAAATATTTCCAAGAACTACTCTTTGAAGATCTTAGCTCTTTCTTATATTATTTATGCCGAATTTTGTACATATTCCAGTCTCACTCCGGTACTTCATCAAATTGTGTGATGCAGATTGACGTCCGCACGAAGAACGAAATCCACTTTAAACTTCTCCCTGACGACTGCGGTCGAGTATCTACATAGGGCAAATAGGTCGACGCTACGTCCCATGACCGTTTTGTAATTTTATTAGGATTGGGAATACTGTTTATTGTTTTATGCATTTCTGCTAACGTGCAACTAGTATTGTTCCGGAGCTTACATCTAAATCGGAGTTGGTAGGTATACGAGTATCTTCTACTTGGTCAAATTATGTCGGGACACAAACGGCGAAATAATTCGTTGGCAAAGTATTTTCTGTCTGTCTGATGGGTTTAGTAACCATGTGAGCAATTGAACAGACTTGCGTAAAAGGACTTTAAACCCCGAAAACCGGTTAATCGATTTAAAATAACCGGTTGCACCGGTTGTTCGAGTTAACCGGTTTCTGTTTTGAATACACTAATATCAAGCCAAAAGACGGCATCAATATATGTAAATATTTTCAAAGAGATAATTAGATTTGGTCACCATTGAAAACGGTTGTAATATTAAAGACCTGTAACTTATTTTTTTTTTTTTTTTTAAAAAAGTACATTTTCTTAAAAATTTAATATTTTGCTGGTTAACACTAAGGTGGAGGGTATCAAAGATTCGGCACAGCCGTATTTAAATTTCAATTGATGTATTTCAAATTTCAAATAGAGTTTTCAAATTTCAATTGATTTTTTTCAAATTGCAAATAGAATTTTTAAATTTCAATTGATTTTTTTAAATTTCAATTGCAAATGCTGTAGTGCAGTATATAGGGTTATCACACCCGTTTTAGTTCTTTCCACAATGTTGGGTTTGAAGTTTAACTTCCTGTCGAGTAAAATACTGTAGTATTTTGCGTTGGCAGAGAAGGGAATTTCAATACCCTCTAAGAAGACAGGTACAACAGTTGATATCTTATACCTCCTGCTGAAAACAACCAGTTTAGTCCTGGTTGGGTGTACCGCAATTCTGTTATCCAAAGCCAATATTGAGGTGGTATAAAGGGCCTGTTGCAAAATGTCCCTAAGAGTACTTGGAAACTTCCTTAAGACTGCTATTGCCATGTCATCTGCTTAGGTAACATCCTTAACACCCTTCTTCTCCACAGAAAGCACAATTTTGTTCATAGAGAGATTCCATAGTAGAGGCGAGAAAACTCCGCCTTGAGTCATTCCTCTGCTGATAAATCTATAGAGGTTCTTTGACCCTAAACTAGTGAAATTGTGTATTTTTGTAAGAGGGTTGTGTGGATTTTCCCGTCAAACCCCAAAGCCGTGAGTAATGCAGTTACTGCGACTAGATATACATTGTTAAATGGTCTCTGTAGGTCTAAGAAAGCTAGCACGAGAAGAAAGCTACCGCGAGAGAATCTAAGAAAGCGAGAGAGTCTAAGAAAGCTACCGCTAGAAAATCTTCTATGAAGCTGACCAGAGCTTGCAGAGCGGTTTCGGCAGACCTACCCTTGCTGTAGGCTTGCTGTTGAGTAGACAGTAGCCTGTGATCAAAGTCGGTCCAAAGATAGGTTGTGATATACAGGGTATTTTAAAAGTGTCCACCCTATTGGAAGATGCTCTTACTTTTGCAAATGACCGCCAATGTCAAATCTGTTTTGACATTTGTGGACTAGACAGATGTAAAATACAAGTAAACAAGCCATGAAGCGATACACTCCCCAATAACCCGGAATAATCGTGTCTATTTTTTGCGTAACAATTCGTCTGTGGTGTTGGCGCAGCACGAATACCGTCGCCGATTCCCCGGCCGTCCGACACCGGCTGCGCCAACACTGCGCCGTTTGGCCACTAACCTTGAAGAGTATGCGACCACACGAGACGTTGCCAGTAGTGGCCGGCCCCGGAGGACCCGTTCTGCCGAGAATATCGCCGCTGTTGCCGAGGATGTCGAGCTGTCGCCGGAAACATCGACCAAACGCCGTGCTTCGCAATCAGCCATCAGCTGATCGTCCCTATGGCGAATTTTGGTCAAAGATCTGCGCATGTTCCCATACAAAGTCCAGTCCGTGCATCAGCTGCTGCCTGTCGACCGCCAAACGCGTGTAACCTACGCCCAAGCCATCCTCAATCTCGTGGACGAAGTGGACGATTTTTCCATCAAAATCATAATGGGTGATGAGGCTCATTTCCTCCTCAGCGGGTACGTGAACAAGCAAAACTATCGCTTCTGGGGCACCGAAAATTCACGAGTTATGCACGAGGAGCCATTACACCCGCTCAAAGTGACTGCATGGTGAGCTGTTCACGCTGGAGGAGTCATCGGGCCATTTTTTCGAGAACACCGCTGGTCAAATGACAACAGTGGACGGTGCGCGCTATGGGGCCGTATTAACCGAGTTTTTTATGCCGCAATTCGATGAATGAGGACTGGAGGACATTTGGTTCCAACAGGACAGAGCAACGGCATACACTGCGCGAGCCACAACTGATATTCTGAAGGCGGCGTTCCCGGGTCGCCTCATCTCTCGTTTTGGCGATTTGCACTGGCCCACAAGATCGCCCGATTTAATCGTTCCAGACTTTTTTTGTGGGGTTTTTTGAAGTCCCGTGTTTACGCGAACAAGCCCGAGACCCTGGAAGCCCTCAAGATCAACATTCGACACGAGTGCGAGAATCTGTCGCCCGAAGTTCTCGCCGAAGTGATGGAAAATGCCATAAAACGAGCCCGTATGGTAATCAATCAACTTAAGCAATAAAATTCTTAAGGTTCAAATAAACATAATCGTAAAACAGAATCGAAGTTTTTCATTTAGAAAAAAAATGAGAGCCAAACAACATCGGATGACTTCTTTTGAAACACCTTGTATAAACCGCGGGCAGGCACGTACGAAGGGGGGAGGTGGAGCCGACCCCCCGAATACATTTCCTTAATAGGTGATTTTTTATTGTAGTGCTATTTTCAACCTAAATATCAAAATGTATATTGAAATCATCAAAATAACAAACAACTCAATGCTTATATCTGTGTTAAAAGTAAAAAACACTAAACAACGTGAGTAGACTTGTACGTGTTGAACCGTAGCTTGATTTTCTCATATTCATGTATTTATGGCAATAACCCAAGGAACCACCCAGGCCTCTTGTGTTCCAACCCCAAAGCAACTCCCTCCGACAATATCATCGTTTTTCCCCCAAAGTTATTGACTAAATGCCTTCCTATACAATTTATGAACATTTCCCATTCCTGTTTCCTTACATATTCGCAAATGGGCAACTGGGAGCGATTGGATGGATACATGGTTAGGTGGAGATTGTTTGTGAGGGTTAGATAGGAGTATGACCTTCTTGTTACTTGATAATCTCGTTGTATTCTAAATCATATTTTTATGATGTGTCTATATTTTACAGCCTCTCTGTACATCATCTCCCCCCTTGATTTTTTAACTAATGTTCCTTCTTCGACATTTGCCAGTGACATGTTGCTGCTGTATCCACGTCTACATGTGTCGCCTTCAAGTAACAAGTTGTCTTGTAAAGAAAATATACCAGAAATATGTAAAATTTATTTACCAGATATACAATCGTACACGTACATATCGTACATTGACTACCACAAATTGTTGCTTGCCCCTTGTTTTATTTTTTTTTCCAACAGATTTGACTTGAGGCGCTCTATTTTTATTTGTTCTTTGTCGCTGTGTGTTTTCTTCGAGCTTATCCTTTAATAGAGCATTAGATTTATGGGAGTCTTAAAGATTTTTGTAAAGACGTAGCAATCAGGATAATAAAGGATATGAACAAATATTTAACATGTTATCTGCATAGAGAGAGAGAGAGAGAAGTAAATCTTGTTGCTTGATTGTCAAACCCAAAAGCTGCCACCTTTGTAGAGACGTTATGACTATGAATTATGATACCACTGTGCTGCTGCTTAGCTTATCACTTTCACAATTCACCAACTGATGCCGGATTTTATGTTGAATTGCGTAAACTCTACACGTTAAAAAATCTGCCTCTTTTGTTGTTTGGATGCAAATATAAAGAGTTTGTAGCTTGCCCCAAATGTAGAATACTTGTGTCCTAACATATTGTGTTTGCTATTCAATATAACATGTTTGGTACACAATGTTTATTAGGTTATAATATATGTATTTTTGTCTCAAATTTGGTATAAAAAATAAATAAATATTTTCCCATTACATGCCATGAAGGGATAGGATAGAGCTTCTCACAATCACTGAGCTGTGCGCTTATCAGATTTCAGTCACTGATTGGAACCTACAGTTTTACAACGGTTCCGAACGGGGTTTTGAGAAACCAAAGCCGAATCGATAGAGTCGCCGTCACTAAGCGAGGTGGCCGTTGTCGAAAGAAGAGAATGGATCGAACCCACGTTATCTCGCACAACAGCCGCGCACACTAACCGTAGCACCATCGCCGGCTACTCCCAAATGTGGCATTATTTGTTGAAAACTGCTGAAACACTAATGTCGGTCATAATAAAAAATCAAAAAGCAATTCCCGAAAACAGTTTTTGCAAACATGTACATGGTTCCTGCAATATCTTGCATACTTACTTACTTATCCGGTCTCGGTCCGGTCAGGAACCTTACAAAACAAATATGTTCTAGGGCCGTTTTTTTTCAGCGTGTACGTGTTTTTCCAAGGAAACTCATATATTAACCGTAATGAATCTCTGTTTCCACAAAACCTTCCATTTTATGCAAATAACTAACAGTCTACATTTTAAACAATTAGTAATGCAAATTTAAAAATCCAATGTTTGGCTAAATTTTCGAGAATTCACGGAAGCTGGAGTAAACAACAACAAATTTATGGAACTCTTTGAAAGCATAACGGGCCAGTAATGGAGTCGTGTCAACGGCAAGACTTGTGTCAATCAAATCTTATAAAACAGACAGTGGAATACGAATACACTCCTTCGAACTAAAGCGTATTGGCAGACTAAAATACTTGTTTAGTTTAAATTAAGGTGCTTAGTAAACATCTGCATGAATTCATTCGTACAGTGAATGGTCAGTCCATTTATGAGTATTTCTTGTTCCTCAGTGTATAATAAGATATTTGAATGAATTCAGCCACTGAAATTGTGTTGTATTTCGTTGCGCTTCGTCTGCAACACAGATTAGCGGCATTCATGCAAACGTGAAAGCCGAGAACTTTTGCTCAGCCCAAGTTTCCCTCGCACCGTTGCATGAGGCACCAGGTAAAGTTGCTCAGCGTAGTTGTGCTCAAAACCATATCAGCTGACCAAGATGGATGCATAAGGTGGTAGCAGTTGCAATTGCATGTATTATGTATGTGTACTTTTTCTACTGTTCTAGTGCTATCACCTTATTTATCCCTCCTAGTCAGATGACAACGAAATGTCAAAAGTTTACACGTTTCTCGATCCCACGTTTGCGCAGAAAATTTACCTCGAAAACTTTCCACTTTTGAGCAAGTCGCTTTGTATGGGAAATTTGTTTGTTTTGACGTTTGCTGTGCAAGTTTACGATGTTTTCGAGTTTACGAGGTTCTTTCGAGCTTTCATGAAGACCACTATAGTATTTAGTCGTCCCATAAAACGATCAAACTCGAACACACAATATCCAATTACAGAGCCGACACAAAGACAAGAGCTACTAGCATTGAGACCAATGAGTGAGTGCGATAGCACAACTGAGAACAACAATACTTCAGTGGCTGTATTCATTGTACGAATAATTTTATCCAACACGTTTCGGTAGAAACCAGAGAATCACCGAGTAATACTGTAAGAGTGTGCACTAGTTGCTTTTTATACTAACGAGCTCCGAGACCTACGAGGAAAACATATAGAGAATGAGAGCAAACTTTAATTTTAACAATTTTCGTGTTAATTGGGATCTACACAAATAACTTTACTCTAACACTTCATTACATTTTAATTATTTTTCACTGAATATCCCATTTTTTAATCGATTTAGTTGGCAAAATGTACTCCCAGTTGATGTGTTTTGTACTTTTGGCTCGACACTCGGCAGCAGAAGTTTGAAAATCACACCACGCAACCCAATCCCTATCACCGAGTCTTTTTGGATAACATATTCTCTATTTGTTCTGCAAGTACTAACTTGATCAGCTGTCTCATCGATACCTCTTGCAGAGAATTAACTCGTGTACTCGCTACAAAAGTATACTTAAGTATTTATTTATAATTTTCATACGTACGTACACTCATATTTGTGACGGAAGAATACTTACTCGTACGCGCTGTGTTGTAATTAGAGTGTCCAAAAAACCGGAATTTTTTCGAAACCGGTTTTCGTCTTGTTCGAAAAATCAATTTTTCAAGAAACCGGGTTTCGGTTCGTTTGAAAAATTGATTTTTCAAAAAACCGGTTATCGGTTTATAATTTTGGCAAAAATCGGCGGAACCGGTTCTTTTGCTATAAATTAAATAACACATGTAGAACTTACAATACACTTGTTTAACGTCCATTTCATATCCTTATTCGTGTTGAAAACTCACAATTTCACAACTGTATTTAATTAATTACGTTTTAGTTTTAAATAAAAAAAATATATGTATTTAAAGTTAAAATGTTCGAGCGTTAGGTCTATTTGAAATTATTTTATTCTTCAATATTCGGTAAAAGTCAGTAAAATAAACACAATTATTATTTAAAAATTAAATGAAAAAAAAGTAATGAAATTAAAAATTAAAATAAAATTTTTAATTAATAATTGTGCTTATTTTCCTGACGGTGCTACCCAATGGGTAGCGAAATATTGATGAATAAAATAATTTAAAATAGACCTAACGCTCGAGCATTTTAATTATAAATAAAATACGAAAGGTCGAATAAATCATCACATTTTAAAAAAAAATTACAGCAGACAGTTGTCCGAGGCCTTCGGCCACGGACTGTCCCTGCAGGCTGTGTCAGAGACACGGCCATTAAGTTTAACGTAGAATACGCCATCCGATAAGACAGAAAACATATATAACAATAAATTCATTTGCTTATATTATTTATCATTTATTGTTATATATGTTATCTGTCTTATCGGATGGCGTATTCTACGTTAAACTTAATGGCCGTGTCTCTGACACAGCCTACAGGGACAGTCCGTGGCCGAAGGCCTCGGACAACTGTCTGCTGTAATTTTTATATTTACCAACGGCATTTGATTCAAGTCCGTTTAAAAAAAAAATATTATGTTCAATTTTTTTAAACTTAATTTAATTTATGTATTTTAATTAATATTTTTATTGAAATAAGTTCTGCGAATGTTGAGAGGGCCGCCCTAATATTAAAAAAGGTTTACCTTATCGAGTCTTCGCATTAGCATTCGAGCGTTGTGTGAAAGCTTTACGCTTTACAATTCAAAATTAATGTTACAACAGCTTTATTGAAGCTTTCGCAAAAAAGCTTTATTACGTTAGCTTACTGTTTGTTTCACTTTTTACTAGATACATGTTGCCAAGCAACATTAGCTTGCTGTTCGTTTCACTTTTTACTAGATACATGTTCCTAAGCAATGTTGAGCAACCAAAAACACTCAACCAAACACCACACATATGTTTGAGTGTATGTGTTTAAACAATTTTCATTTGAGAAATTAAAATACTAGAAATATATCAACCAATATGAAATGTATATCAAACGAAAGATAACATCTTCATTTACCTACAAAAAAAATTTTAAAAAAATTCATCTAGCCGTTTCCTCAAATTCAATGAAATAAAGATTACAACAATAAAAACCTGACATGACTCCTCATACCGTAAGGTAAGACGTATTCTACTTCAAAATATAATCGTATATCATATTCCAATTTGCAATGCGTGTTTAATATCAAATTTAAAATAGAAAATCATATTCAAAATTGAAAAAGATTTTCATGTATGAAAATCGTATTCAGTTTAAAACATTTAGTCATCAAATAATTTTAATTTTGAAATTTGATATAAAAAAAGTTTGAAAAGCTTAATTAATTCTAATTCAAATCATAAATTCAGTTTGAAAAAAAAAATCCAATGAGTGTTCGAACTTACGGGCGATGTGTTAACACCTTTTTGCTACACGGTACCTGTTCGATTTCTATGAACGGACACATTAGTAAATGATACATTGGAAAATAAAAAACCGCGTTCAATCATATGATGACGTTATTCCCACAAAAACCAAAGAATGCAAAGCAACAGACACTTGTATATACATACATCCATTGTTATATTCGTACATACGCTACACAAGTTCACAAAATGTTCATTGCTCTCTTGCTATCTCATTTTTATATACGTATAACCACGTCATTATTCTCTTAGCTCTGAGAGTGCTCCGCACCCACATTTTATTTGACTTACCTTTAACAATAATAAAAAACCAACACGTAAAAAACATAGTTTTTGACTATAAATTCGTTATATATGACCACGCCCCTTTGTCCGATCCCGCCCATATTTGCAGCAGATCTTAGAATATGTAACCAACATACCCAATTTTATTCAAATACCGTTAACAGGAGCAGAAATAATGGATTTTTAATTTGTGCTTTGTATGGGAGGTATTTTGATAGTTTATTTTTGCCGTCGCCATTAGTTTGCCTGCAAAGTTTCAGCTTGATTGGAAAACGGGAAAAGGGTTAAAAATCAATCCAAAATTTTTTCGGCATACATGCATACAGACAGGTGAAGTTAATATAAAGAATTTAAAAAGGCGTTCAATCATATGATGACGTTTCACTTAAAAACCAAACACACAACATCACACATACTTTGTCCGAAGTAGCTGACGTATACGTGTGTCACATAACCACATGTTTGACATATCAACAGTAACGAAACAGCCAAACACACAACATCACACATACTTTGTACGAAGTAGCTGACGTATTAGTGTGTCACCATAACGTCGACTGCGCAAGGCTTGCAAATGAAATTTTGCGTGGCTATGCTTTATATCTCCGTTCAACTACAGCAACAGACACATGTACATACATACATTATTATGTTAATACATACGCTATAGACACAATTTCGTTTGCCTCACCCCTGCCACACCACTCTTTCATTGCTCTCTTGCTCGCTCATTTTTGTTTAAAATCTGGTTTTAGCAGCAGCATAAAATCTGGTTTTAGCAGCAGCATAAAATCTTTGACTTTGATAGATTTAGTCCCTATACGCCGCTATAGATGTTAACACATCAAAAACTTGTCTGGATATGTTAGTTAGATCATATTTAAAAATGTAAATCATGTTTCTGTATCATATCATTTATTATTAATTTTTATACGGATATTAACACAAATTAAGTAAAATCCGATTAGCCGGTTAACCGACATCAAATAACCGGTTACCGGTTTGTTCGAAAATTGCGTTTTAAAAAAACCGGCACACGGTTAATTCTCCGGTTCTTTTCCTCGATTTAATTATCACAAATATACTCTCGGTTTAAGGGTTTTGTACTTTTGTGTCAATGCACAAAGGCAAATGTGTGAAAAACGCTATTTCTCTTTCTTTCTTTATTCTGCATGTTTGCCCAACTCTAAGGTTGATCAGCTGTGGCATAGAACCCCCTGGTCCAATCACTTATTTTAAATACGTACTGAGAGTAAAGTATGTACATACGTATATGCCTTTACTTCTGCGTTTTCGTATTTACTTCGAAGTAAAGTAAAGAAGAGAGGAATTACAGTTGACACCAAACTCAACTGGTACTCGCAACTACGTATACTTATAATTTGTTTGTATTTCTTCACCAGGCACCGCTTCCATGACTTTGGTGGTTTTCCTTGCCTTCGATGCCCCTTAGTGTTCAAGTGCACTGTAGCAAATATCTGATGTTGGGCGCCTAACTGTTTGACCAAACTATGTACATTTTCTTCCACGTATATCCAATTCAATTGGACTGTTTGTGACATGTGCGTTGCCAGAGTACTTCTATAGAAATTGCCTTGGACCAGTAGATACGGAGTACTTGTCACAGCCAATGATTGGCAACCGTTTGAATTTCTTCATTGTCAGCTACGTTAAGTGTCATTTAGCACGACCGTACCACAGTACAGACTTCACCCTGCAATGGAATATTCGCTCTTTCGTATTTTCCGATATTCTTTCACTGCGTCAGATTTTGTGCAATTCTGTAATGCTTGCAAACATGTACATGTTTCCTGCAATATTTTGCTGGGGCCGTTATTTTTCAGCGTGTAGGTATTTTGTCGTCGATCCATGCACTTATGATGACCGTTGTAATGGCTACTGATAACCCTGGTTCACCATATTTCCACAGCTTTGCTGGAATATTCTAAGGACCAGAAGATTTGTGATCTTTCATTTGACCCAGTGGCGCCTCGATCTCTGCTTGCGACGGAGGTGCCGTCGAAATATTTCTTCTCTGGTTGCAACGTGAGTATGCTGCCGAAGCGGCACACTGATTTCCATCATCCGGAAGTCCAGATTGTATCATAAAGTATTTACGACATCCCATTGCTGATCTGGCGATTATATCTTGTCTCACCAATGTACTCCGTGCCGGTTTCCAAAATATGATTGACCACGTAATTTGACTTGATTGTGCCAAATTAAAGTGTAGAGTTTGATCGCACATCATTGATATGGATGGTTCCTGCAGACGGTCTGTGTTATATTTTACGATTTTGCCTGTAATACCACACGCAAAGAAAAAACCCGTTCCTCCCAAACGAAATCTCAGATAACTGAATTTGGTTTGGAGACTGTAGTTGGGAGAAACGAACTTCTGTTAAGCCATACCCGTCATTTCGTTTGGGAGAACTGAAAAATGTTTGCAGCAAACGAGTTATGAAAAATTAGCGCTGAAAAAAGGTTTGTGAGAAACGCAAAATGGTTCCAGCAATCGAGTTCTAGATACTTCAAAATAAAAAACGTTTGCGAGAACTGAAAAAGGTTGCAGTAAACGAGTTATGAAAATTAGAGCTGAATAAATGTTTGCGAGACACGAAAAACGGTTCCACCACAACTGTTCTTTAGGTTACAGCAACCGAGTTGTATTTATAACTTTTATTTATGGCTTCGCTTCCATAAGCTCTTTTTTGTTTATTTTGGTTTAACCCATAAAGTTTGTTTTAAAAAAAATTTGAATTTTTAAATATTTTTTCACTCTCTACTTACACGTCTGTCTCGCCTCGCATTCAAATAACAACTAAAAGCGCAGCAAACTACAACGCGTCAATTGTACATCCAAGATATATTGACAAGGTAGAAAAGCATTAGAGTGTATGATCACTTTTATGTGTATGCGTGAGTGTGTATGCCATAGATTAATACTTATAGTAGATCTACTAGTTCTCCCACCAAATTTATGACATTTGGCCTGGTGTGATATTTACGTTTGATGTTGAAAAGAATTGCTTTACTAATACCAGATAGAGGCACTGGTTCAAAACAACGAACAAAATAACAACAACGGCATTTCGTTTTGTGTGTTAAAATTATTGTGTTAAATACAACACAAATGTATTTTAACAATAACAGTCAATAAAAAAGTTTAAAACACATTTAAATTTCACAGTTTTTCTCCAAAATTGCATGAAAAATTAAAGCAAGAAGTTATTGTAACTCCACCTGGTGTATATCACTTTTCGTCAAACATCTCTCTATCACACCGACCGCATCACGAAGAGTGTGAAAGGAAACGTCAGATGAGCCAAATATTCTCTCTAGTCTGAGATTACTCTATGGTGTATGCAAAACGAGTGGATAAGACTGTGCATACAGTCGAAAGAATGAGAGAATGAGCGAAATTTACGTTCTTCGATATATATTCTCTCTTTAGATAAATGACTAATTTCAGTTATCGAAAACGTTTTTTCAATTGCGGCAAATGTAACATTGTACGCGTTTGATGCAAACGAGAACCCGTTTGCAACAATATGATATACATTTGCGATATAAAGGGTTTTTCAACAGAGACGCTACAAAAGTAAATCGATAGGGACAGCAAACGACGCCATATTTTTTCCCGCTCTTTTGACATTTCTCTTCAGTAAGGTTTGCCATTTCATCATGGAAAGATATACGAGCCAACAACGAGTCGATATTATTAAAATTTACTACCGAAATTTGGAGTCACTGGCCTCAACTTTAAGAGCACTACGTCCAATTTATGGTCTTCAGCGATGAGGCTCATTCCTGGCTGAATGGCTTCATCAATAAGCAAAATATGCGTTATTGGCCAGACAGCAATCCACACGTAATCCATGAGTCATCATTGCATCCCGAAAAAAATACGGTTTGGTGCGGTTTATGGGCCGGCGGCGTCATTGGGCCGTACTTCTTCCGTGATGATCAAGACCAGCACATTACTGTGAATGCGAATCGCTAATGTTCAATGATAACCGAATATTTTTGGCCCCAATTGGATAATATGGACTTGGAGGACATGTTGTTCCAACAGGACGGCGCCACAACCCACACAGCGAATGCCACAATAAATTTATTGGAAACCAAGTTTGGTGAACGTGTTATCTCACGAAATGGCCCAGTCGATTGGCCGCCTCGGTCGTGCGATTTGACGCCGTTAGATTATTTCCTGTGGGGCTACGTCAAGTCTATGGTCTATGCCAACAAGCCAGCGACGATTGATGAACTTCGTACGAATATCGAACGTGAAATTGCAGCAGTATCTGCCGATTTATGCTTGAAAACTGGGTTCAGCGTCTGGACTTCTGCAAGCGTGCCCGTGGTGGCCATGCAAAAGAAATCGAGTTCCATACATAATGGCATCGAACGTACTTTCACAGGAATAAAGAATTTCATTGGTATCTAAAACCGGGTTTGTTTTATTTAAAAAAACTTTTGTAGCGCTCTTATTGAAAAACCCGTTATTTCACTTAAGGCTCTTTGGGACAGCCAATTGTTGAGAATCGTTACCGGTCCATACACCCGGTTCTTCTCGGAACCGGATTTGACAGAAAATGTTTGTATTTATCAAATTCGGAACAGCGATTTGCTGAGAACCGGAAACGGTCCAAATACTCGGTTCTTCCCGGAACCGGACTCGACACAACCGGTTCTTAAAATACGCGAAACCGCACATCACTAATTTATACTGCCACTGCTCCATTGGATATGAAGAGCCCTAGAAATTTACGATCAATTTACCGTCAACCATGAGACTAAGTAGCGAACGAACAAATTTTTGGGGAATTGAAATATTTTGGCACCAAAAGATCTCTAAACCTTGATTTGCTTTGGGTGTGGAAACGTTACAGATAGTTATTGAAGTTCCCAATATAATATTGATACTTTCCAATCGATGCCGAGATCCTGTGAATGTGCCTAGTTGTTGTGATTCCGCACAGACCTAAAGTAAGGCCAATACATTTTTGACTTCGTTTCGAGCAAACAATTTGTATAATTCATTAGTTTTAAAATTGTACATAGTTTACTATTCGAAATAAAGGAATTCTTGTACAAAGGTATTCAGTTATTTTTCAAATCTTTTCTTTTAACTTTAACGCAGCGTAATATATATTGTACGTAAGCAGCATTGATCACGTGATTAGTTTCTATTTTCTAACAATCACGCGTGACACAAAAAGAAGCCGTCATGCTTGCACCCCCAAAGCGAAAAGAATTTTCACTTGGCCCATTTTTACCTTAAGGTCTAGTAATATGTGTGCGTGCCCTCAATTAATGTGTTCGCACATACAAGTATTTGCTAAAAATTGGATTCATCAATAGATTTTAACTTTTGTACATATTTGTATTCTCACGTACGGGCAGACACATTGTAATAAATACAATGCACGTACTACATACATATATGTATGTTTACAATGGTAGGGGTTGCAAAATCCAGTTTTCTGTAGCAAGAATTCGGGCAAAATTCACAATTTTGTCTTTTACCCCAAGAAATTTCAATGAGAAGTTTGAACTGGATTTATTTTTTATACACGGGAAATGTTAACAGCGCGTTTTCTTCAATTTTAGACATTTTCCTTGAGACCAAAACTTGTACATTAACTCGAAATGTTACTGATGTGTCAAGTTTATTCAAGGCTAATCACCCGACAGTGCAGCTGTCATTAACAGAGATTTCACACATGTAGCCAATTAATTAAATGTTAATTAGATTATATTTTAATTTGAATTGTGTGTGCAAACATAACAAATTTGGAGAAATGAAAAAAATGCGTGAGATGAACTTTATTTTTATAACAGTAATATAATGTCAATGTTCGGAATATAATGATTATGATTTCCATCACTACCTGAGCGCAATTCACCTGCAATAATTCAATTTATCTGCCACAAGGTGTATTATGAGGGATTCTTGGGCATTACACAGTCAAATGAGGTGAGTTGGTACAAGGCATCAGGAGAAAGAGAATTTCCCCATGTTGGCAGCTACGTACTGAAAATTATAAAGTTGTTGAGAAAACGCAAAGTTATTTAAGTCTTAAAACTAAAGACTGAAAATTTTCACAAATTCAATCCAATCTTCTGAAGTTGCAATTTTGGGCGTGCGAAAGTTACCCTGAGAAAACTACATACGTTTTACACTCATAAAAAGTTTTCGAAGGACAAAGTTTATGTTAGTGAAAAATCAATTTTTTTCAAAAATTCTGGCTTTTGAACAATTTAGTGACGGGTAATTTATTTTTTTTTTTGTTATTTTATTTTTTAGTGACAAATTTTTGCCAATTCATGCGTGTTGCGTGACATATGTCAACGTCAAAAGTGTTCACTTTGCCTTGCCATTTCATCAGAAATAGACTTTCAAGAGAACAGCGCTTTCAAATCATTGAGTGTTATTACCCCTTTTACGGTCGTAATAATCGACCCGCTGAGCAGGTTATTCAAGTCATTGTATCAGCCAGATCTAGGCACGTCCATACGGTTTCTGTTATTCGACCATTCGATTTTACGTAAGGACATCGGTCTAAAGGTCCAATTGACGGGTGACGTTCAACTCTATATTGCGCGGTTAGTTATGACGGTTAGACGGTAGAAATACAAAACAAAACAAAAAAATCTGATCGAAGAGCATTTGTACACAATATAATTTGCATGCATGAGTTTTGTGTTCAAAAGTGATTGTGTCAAATAAAAAAAATTAAAAATCTCATTATGATTAAAGAGAAAATTGTGGTTGCCGTATAATTGTGTATCGCCGCGCACAAAATGTCGAAGTAAAAGCAATAACAATAACCAGCTGATCTGTCTTGACGGTTGACGGTTGATCCTGCAACCTGCAGAAGTCTACCGTAGTTAACAGTCAATTTTAGTTGTCTCTCTCGAACACATGCAAAATGTAACCCCAACTCAAACAGCTGATCGCTTACCTTCAACAATCTACCGTCAACCGTCAAGAATAATTGGACCTTCAAACAGTGATGGGCACACTAACACAGAGAACATCATATTTGTGTGAGTGCCACAGAGAGCGACTGCGCCGCACATTACACTATGAAACAAAAGCTGATTTGAACTTTTGTTCCCTTACAAAAACAGAAAATATTTGTGCTGATTTATATTCATGCACAAAAAATATGTATGTTACTTAACTGCATTCTTGTTTTCCTTATGTCATAATGAGAGCACAGTATAAACGACTATTTTTGTCTTACATTGATATATCTTGCATAAAGTTCAAACAAGGAAGGATTTGTAACAGTTGTAACAATTTGGAACAAATCATACATTGTGCTTGCCCATCTAAATTGTCAATAAACATAAAATCATTTTCCCACTCTTCCGGAAACATTTTTTTGTTGTACAGTGTAGAAAACAAATAGCGGTATGCAATCTTAAACTTGAACGAAGACGATCGTTTCCGAGAACTGCTTAGCTTATACTGTACATGTACAAGCAGTGCGTCGGCAGAATATTTCATTCCAACCACACGTGGTTTTCAATGGGTCTTAGGCAAAGATGATAGAAAAAACGGGGTTTTCAATAAGAGCGCTACAAAAGTTTTTTTTAAATAAAACAAAACCGGTTTTAGATACCAATGAAATTCTTTATTCCTGTAAAAGTACGTTCGATGCCATTATGTATGGAACTCGATTTCTTTTGCATGGCCACCACGGGCACGCTTGCAGAAGTCCAGACGCTGAACCCAATTTTCGACGGTTTTCAAGCATAAATCGGCCGATACTGCTGGAATTTCACGTTCGATATTCGTACGAAGTTCATCAATCGTCGCTGGCTTGTTGGCATAGACCATAGACTTGACGTAGCCCCACAGGAAATAATCTAACGGCGTCAAATCGCACGACCGAGGCGGCCAATCGACTGGGCCATTTCGTGAGATAACACGTTCACCAAACTTGGTTACCAACAAATTGATTGTGGCATTCGCTGTGTGGCTTGTGGCGCTGTCCTGTTGGAACCACATGTCCTCCAAGTCCATATTATCCAATTGGGACCAAAAATATTCGGTTATCATTGAGCGGTAGCGATTCGCATTCACAGTAATGTGCCGGTCTTGATCATCACGGAAGAAGTACGGCCCAATGACGCCGCCGGCCCATAAACCGCACCAAACCGTAATTTTTTCGGGATGCAATGATGACTCCTGGATTACGTGTGTATTGCATATTTTACTTATTGACGAAGCCATTCAGCCAGGAATGAGCCTCATCGCTGAAGACCATAAATTGGACGTAGTGCTCTTCAAGTTGAGGCCACTGACTCCAAATTTCGGTAGTAAATTTTAAGAATTTCGACTCGTTGTTGGCTCGTATATCTTTCCATGATGATGGTGTATTCGATTGTTGGCTCGTATATCTTTCCGTTACTATAGATGGTGTATTCGATTATTCACCCAATTCACCAGGTGGCAAAGGCTGTTTACGTGCCACCATTTTTCACTCGGATACGACAAAAACGCACTCAAACATCATTTTTATTTCGATTCTGGTGTTTAAATTTGAAATAAAGCATAGATAATTGAAAGGCATGTAGCTTTTGTTAGTTTTTGACAAAACAAAAGGCAAAAAAAATTATGGTTAAATTGTTTTTTCGATAGTTTTTGTTTTCAGGGAAATTTACTCATTTCCGTGCCACCTATAACATTGCCCTTACTTTACATATATATCACTTACACCGCGTTACAAAAATGAGCTTTTGTTCTGTCCTATGCACCAAATATACCTTTTCGGAAAGAGGGGAAAAAATAAAAATAACGTGTATCGTCGAATGTTAAGGAACACGTTAGAATTTTTTGATGTGTTAACATCTATAGGCGCGGGTAGGGACTAAAATCACAAAGTGAACACATCCAAACACAGTTTGTCCGTCGGCGATCACAGATTATTTGGCGTTAAATTCCTCCGCAACGGCTGCCCGACACTGATGAACGGGCAGCGAACAGTTGTCTTGTGTGGGTGCGGAGCACTCTCAGAGCAAAGAGAAAAATGAAGCAAAAATAAATGAAGCAACGAAAATTGTGTGAACTTGTGTAGCGTATGTACGAACATAACAATGTATGTATGGACATGAGTCTGTTGCTTTGCATTCTCTTTGTTTTTTGTGGGTATAAAACAAAAACTATTAAGCAAGAAAATAATGACACATATGCTTGCACTGGACTTTAAATAATTTTAAGTATTAAATTATTTAAATGAACCGTCATCATATGATTGAACGCTGTTTTTTATTTTCCAATGTAACATTTACTAATGTGTTCATAGAAATCGAATAGGTACCGTGTAACAAAGGGGTGTTAACACATCGTCCGAGAGTTCGAACACTCATTGGATTTCTTGAGAAACGAATTCATCTTTACTTTATTGGTTGATCGGAATCTTGTTTACTTCCATGTAGATAACAAACGTTTTGTAAAAGTTGTTTCGTTTTCTGTAAACGAACTTGCCTTCATCCCAAAATTGTCAAAACTTACATTTGAGCCAAATTAAGAAGCCCGTATATTTACTCACGCATGCGGAAGCGACCACTGTCATGCATTGCTTTTCTCTTCTTTGAGAGAAAACAAAACAGAAGCAAAAAGGTAGGCAGCCCTACGAAGGTAGTTTGGAGGCCTGCAAAAGCTACACGCTGGTTACTATGGAGCCAGAGAGTTGATTGAAACACAACAGGAGTTCTGTAGTTATATAGAAATGTCGAACAATGTAATTATTAAAATTTATTAATATTAATTATTGAATTGTACACAAAAAGTCAGATTGCTATCGAATGAATATGTATACAAGAAGATCACAGATGATATTATGATTTGACAACTGTGATATCGTGCAATGGAGTTGCCAGATTACACTTGTAAGTAATAGAGGATGTAAGAGCCACCCTAAAAATATAGTCGTTATTTCAAATTAACATAGCGAGCCATAGGAAGAGAAGACTGTGCATTTCCTTTCTCTTATCAGCCCTGCTAGCTGACATTTAGAGAATAGACCTATTGGAAGGACTTCCCTTCCAGGACCTGTGCTAGGCATGCTAATGGAAAGCTTTCTAAGAGGACTGCAATTTGAGGTCTACAAATGAGCATTTTTTTCGCGCATTTAAAGAAAAATGAAAATATATGTGAATCATTTCTATATTTATAATGTTCAGACATTTTCATGTCTCATTTAAAAACTATTAATATAATAGTTTAATATTGCCAACAGTTTTTTAGATATGCAGACTCAGGAATCGAACACCCGACCTCAGCACTTGTAGTCGAAAGTGTCTTCTACTCGTCCACCTGATGCTATGAATTTTCGATGACGGATTCCTAACATAGTTGAGAAAGGTTTTCAAGAACAAGAGCATCTCTCTTGTGTTAGCTTAGCTGGCCTGCCCTCACGGAAAGAAAAAACTCGTTCCTTCCAAACGAAATCTCAGATAACTGAAGTTCGTTTGGGGACTGTAGTTGGGAGAAACGAACTTCTGTTAAGCCATACAGATCATTTCGTTTGGGAGAACCGAAAAATGTTTGCAGAAAACGCGTTATGAAAAACATAAGCTGAAAAAAACGTTTGCGAGAAACGAAAAACGGTTCCGCCAGCTGTTCCCTCGGTTACAGCAACCGAGTTGTAGATACAGCAACCGAGTTCTAGTTACGCTATTCAGTACATTACTTATACATTAAAATTTATATTTATGGCTTCCATAAAATCTTTTTTGTGTAAATTTCCAACTTTTATGATTTTGGTTTTACCCATAAATTTTGTTTTAAAAAAAGTTGGAATTTTTGTCTATCTTTTCAGTGTCTACGAACACGTCCGTCTCGGCTTGCATTCAAATAACAACTAAAAGCGCAGCAAACTACAACGCGCCAGTTGTCCATCCAAGATATATTGACAAGGCAAAAGCCTTTTATGTGTATGCTTGAGTGTGTATGTCAAACGAGTGGACTGTGTATACAGTCGACAGAAAGAGAGAATGAGAGAAATTTACGTTCTTCGTACTCATTAGAAAAATGGCTAATTTCAGTTATCGCAAACGGTTTTTAACTTGCGACAAATGTAATTTTGTACTCGTTTAATGCAAACGAAATCTCGTTTGCAACAACATGATACACATTTGCGATATATGAGTTTATTTGGGAGAACTACATAAACGGTTGCGATTAATAAATTAATACAAATCAATCAAAGTATTGTTGTGGCAACCGAGCAATAAACGTTTTTTTTTTCTTTGCGTGCACAGGCTTCCTTAGAGAAGGGAAGTGTGCATGTCAGTGGTATATTTTCGAAGGAAAATCTCGACAGACCTGCTTTTGGTAGAGGAACAAGTATGTCTATGGGATCTTATTAAACTCTTAGAGGAAGCAATTTCGAAAATGTATCGCAATTATATTACAAATTTCCAACATTCTGCGTCTAGGGGTTAATTGTTTTTTCTGAAATTTTGTGTGTGTATTCTACTTAACCCATACAACGATTTTTTGCTAACCACATCCTGTACCTTAAAATTTTTGTTTTCCCGGCCCGGCCTGTGCTGTGTGTATACCTGCTAGGAGAAGCCGTAGTTAATTGTCAACAAGCTACCACAGTATCCATACTTTATATGCCGGCATATTTTGAGAACGCCTCGGTGTTTATGTTGCTAGAAAGTTTATGCAAATACACATACATATACTCTACACTGTCTTCTTTAACTAAAAGAAACAAACAAATTCCAATGTTATAGGCTTGTCCATCTTCGCATCCTATATAATGGTTCAGTGGATTTAAAGTGATGGTAGCTCGGTTCAATACAGCTTTAGGGAAAGCTATACATTTTTCCAAGTGCAATGGGTGTTCCACGGATTTAGTTATTTGACTATCTATATTTTGTTCGAGAAGGGGTGCAAAATCGTCATCTCATAGATGTTTCCGGCGATTATCTGTCTCACAACATCAATATTATCAAACGATGTGCCAATTCGAGGTCTACCAATACAGCTTGAATAAAATACCTAAATTACCCCCAGCGAACGAATGGCTGGACCTGTAAGATCAGTTCTATTATCACTAAATCTGCTGTATTCACGTTGAGCTTTAATTACACTAGTTTACAAATGAATACAAAAGTTATGTCTGCTAAATGTAGAACTTGGAAAAAAATTATTGATAAAGTGTTTATTATTGAACGATTGTTTTGAAAAAAAAAAATAGAAGAAACAGTCATAGTTCTTCGTTATATCACCCGAGTTTTTTCTACGAAATACAAAAGAGATTAATCATTCGCAGGAAAAATAAATTACACAAAAAAGGTAAAACAAATCTTTATTTGAAATACAATCAAATGCTATTGATGATACACTTACATCTAAAGTAGGCACAATGCATTAAAATACACTTCGTTTAGTTTAAACGGAAACGTAGATTGTCCCAACAATATTTCGTTTCTCGGAAAAGTTTTGTGAATTTCGACCCGATGGAAAATGAGTTGTCAATTGATCAAAAGTACTTAAAGAGAGGATTAATTTACATAATAGTTTCAAAACGTTACAGAAGATTCAATCACCTTAATTGCAGTTGGTAGGGCGGGACTAAAAATACCCCAAAATGGCTGGTACTCACGAGTCCCACTGGATCGAAAAACTAAAAAGAAAATCTGAATTTTTTTGTTGTTTGAATGCAAACAGAACGTGTTTATAACTTATCGCAAATAGAGTATACTTGTGAATAAAATAGATTGGGTTTACTATACAATATTACATATTGGAGACACAATGATTAATTGGATATAAATAAAATAAATGGTTTCCCATTACATCCCATGAAGGGACGGGGAGAACTTCTCACAATCACTGAGCTGTGCGCTTTCCAGTTTTCACTCACTGATTAATTGGATATAATATATGTTTTTGTCACCCAAATGTGGCTTTGTTTGTTGGAAACTGTTGAAAATAAAAATCATCCATGAAATCATTGTTCGAAACTTATACACGGTTCCTGCATACTGTGACTGGGACCGTTTTTTTTTCAGCGTGTAGTCAATATGAGAGTCACGACGATATGCAAAAGAGATTTTGCAAATTTTGACAAAATAATTTTATCTGAATTTCAACTCGCGCGTCGTTTGACATTCCGGTTACCAGCTCTTAAATACCAATAGTTTCATATCACCCTAAAAAAGTGTTTGCGATACAACTTAATATCCAATTGTATCCTCCACACATTTGTATTTGTTTTGCTCATAAAGTAGATTTATGACACTTTATTTTCCTTATCCCAGCAATGACCACAAAAACTTCCAGTTTCCCGGAAAACACAAAACCTTCCCAATAAACTGCAATCCCTGAAAAATACATTACTACGTAGTCATATCTGTCTGTTCCTATGCTTACCTTAGGGTATAGATTTTAACACTTCGTGTTCGAATGCTAATACAACTTTTAATATGCTCAGTTGGAACGTGTAACTTTTGTAATGTTCCCACTCCGCCAATGACGTGAATGAAAACAATATCCTTGTCATAAACATTTTAGTTAACTCTTGTTTAGCCACACGATTTCATGTGGCATAGTATTCCTTTTAATACGTACAATTTTGGAAATTTATAAATAAACTGGAATCTTTAAGTCTAAACAAAAAAACCGCTTGAATTTATAAAAAAAAATTATAATATTAAACTATTTTGAAGACTTAAATTTATTAAAATTTCCTAAAAATATCGTAACAGTATCTAGGCATGAGTCTAGAAACTATGCCAACACTTCAAAGTGTTAAACACTGAAAGGAAAAGCTTCGCTACACAAGTGATTATGTTCGTCGCTTCAACGAATAATTTTATCGAAGTTAGCTATAGAACAGATTCTACGCCACAACGAAAATGACGACGATTATGTTTCATAACTGCGATTAAAATGATTAATTTTTGCGATGATTATGTTTCGGTACTGATTTTGAAACAGTTCATCGCATAAAGGGGTAGGGGAGACCCTCCCGCAATCATTTTACACACATGAAATCCTAAGTAAAGATTGGTAAAGATATCACCGAACAATATAATGCGATGCGAGACCTCAGGCAGGGCGCACCCTAGCGTTAGATCACTTCACAGCTTTAATACAGATCATCGTGAGAAAAGAAAAACTGAAGCTTAAGCTAAAGACCGAGCCGGTTATAGAAATATGTTATCCTACGTCCCTTGGCCCCTCTGGGTTGTTTGAGACAACCTAAGTAAGTAAGAAAGACCTACAGATTTACACCGGTTCTGAACGGTAGTTGGGGAAACATTTTCATGGCTTCATAATTTCGACGTCTCTTAGTGAAATGATCGTCCGAGAAAATCAATCATTCCACCGGTTATATTTTTCGAAAAAACCGAAAACCTGTTTCTTGAAAAATGGGTTGTTAATTTGGTGGACTGTATCTAGGAACTGCTGGAGAACCAAGATTCTTCGTGGATATCGAGTACAGATTTTGCATTTAAAAAGAAAAACAATTTTCAATTTTACAAAATGTATTTATTTGTTATCCAGAGTGTTGGTGGGTGATTTTAACTTCGAGATCTACTGATAGATTGACTCGACTACCAATACATAAAGTGTATTTAAGTTAAATCTCAATTGCGTAGAGAGTTACTCAATTAGTAAGTGGATCAGAGAGCCTTGAGGTAATACGAAATTAGTTTTTACTCCAGACCATACTAATGAGCTAAACTGGGTTAGTTCTCACTTAATCAATCCTTCCCCGTTGCCGGAACTACAAGATATTAGGCATTCAATTCTAAAGTAGTTGTTGATTAGTTATTACGTCCGAGTTTTTAGAGAGTATACTCGTATTAGCTCAATAGAAGTTGAAAAATAATATATCACTGTGTGACAAATGGTAGGGGTAAGTGGTTGGAGTGGGTTCTGACTTCCGGGAAAGTTATGCCGGTTAAAAACAAATTATACGTGTCCCTGCGTTTCGTTGGGTCACTTCTAGAAATCGAGATATATCGTTTTGAAATTAGTAAGTATCATATAGAGGAATTTTTCACGTTTGGGGCTCTTTTGTTTGACATAACTCGAGAACGACGAGTCCGATTTTGCTGTAATAAACTTAGAAAAATTAAGAATTACAATTCTTTTAATCTATTGAAACACCATTTCTCTACACAATCTACAGTTTTACAGTTATAAATAAATTTATGAAGAAAACAAATAATTTTTTGCCTAAACGGGATAAGTGTCAAGTCTTATTACTTTCAACAAAAAATCACGTAGCCTATGAACAAAATGCGACGTAGGTCATAAAAATCGATGAACGCAGAAATTTATATTCGTTTGTTTTCTCCCTTTACTTTCTAGCGTTCGGAGTCTGTATCGGATAAGGATCTGTCTTCATCTGGAAAAAACTCAGTTGTTTTTAATCAGTGAGTTAATTTCAATTTTGTCAACACCCTCGGAGGAAACTCCCATTGTATATTATTCTACTTCAACTTAATTGTCGGGATCGTATGTCTTTTGCTTCCACCAACAAATTTCAGCCACCAGCGAGTCCAGCCTTTTGCTTTTATATCTCGTTTCCATGGGCATGGCCACTTGACGCAAGCACTCACCATGTTCATCCGACTCTGAAGCTAGCTGCTTGCTATTCGAGATGGTGGTGCCAGAAGTGAGATGTTCAGTCCAATTTTTTGGAAGTATTGCAACATCTTGGTCACAAGAGGTGGGTAATTGTGTGTTCGCCTACTTTCCCAAAAAATATCGTATGACTTTCTTCCACGCAAGGCAATCATTACCACGTATAACTTCTTTTTTCACCGATATAGCTTTTCCCGGTAGTCAGAATACCCGCCGATTTTGGCTGTCGCACAGTGTAATCAATAGCAAATTCAAGTAAACACCTAATGTACATTCAAACAAAGAATTGAAAGTGTAAATTAGACGCCAAGCGATCCTACTCGTATCCATCCCAACGATGTGTTTTGGACAACTGGACTACCAACTTTTCCAGGAATTAAGCCCGGATGTCGAATTTGCCGATAGACTTCAGCGCCAAGTATCAAATTTACAGTCGCCCCTTTATAAAAGACAGGATTGGCGCGCACTTAGTTACTAAATGTAGACGCCACCATTTCGCCAATGTCATCAATGGGAATGGTGTATGCGGTTTCCAAAAAATTCCTGTTTTTTGGCCACTCTAATTGGGTTGAAAACAGCAGAGTATACTACAAATTCATGCTTTTATTTCGGGGCAACGAAAAATCGCCCAAAAAAATTTATAAAAAATTTTTATTTTTTTTATCAAAAATTGTCCAATATTTTTGGGCAATTTTTCATATTTCTTTTGGGTCATTTTGCATTTATTTTCGGGGCAAATTTCATATCCAATTTTGGGCTATTTTTCATATTTTGACCCAAATTTAAAAATTGGGCAATTTTTCATAAAATTGTTGGGTCATTTTTCTTTTGGGCGATATTTCATGCAGCATTTTATTTCATATAAATCAACTTCGTAGCAAAAACGAGTGTTTCGCTTTTTCTTCCGAATTTCAATGTAAGACAAATTTGACCGTTTTTAACAAAAACTGCAAAATTCAAATATTGTTAAGGTTTTAACAATGAAAGTACTGTTGTACGTATTTTCAATATTAAATTTTTTATAATTATTATGACATTTAGATTTTAGAAAAAAAAAAGTATTTTGATGAGAAATAAAACGTGTTTTTGTTTGCAAAAATGTATTTGCTCGAAGGCAATTCATGTATCATCTTCAAAAACAAAACAAGAACTCTGCAGCAATAAGGGGATGCTATTTAATCTTAAATCCGTATGACACATGTGTATTTATATGTATGATATTCTTAAACTTTTGATACGCTTGTCTGCCTACGTTGATGATGCTTATAGATTTTGGTAAACTACCTTTATCTTTGCCGCCTGTCTTATCCAATGACTAAGATTCCATTCTCCTTTATGCTTGAGTAACTTAAGGGACGATATTGACGGGAAACAGTGACATTGGTATTTTATTTTTCCCAAATTTATTGAAGTGTTTAAAATGTCGAACACTTTTTCGTGTACAGTGGTTGTTTTCTACTTTTTCTTATCAAATTGCATCGCTTAAGTCAAAATATAGTAGTTTATTTTTATGCGATGATCATGAATAGTCCTCACGGTAGAGACCATGACTAACAAGTCTTATGTCCTAATCACCGTTCTTGTTCCCACAGTATGTCATTTCCTGTATGTTTGGAGTACGACAGATACACGCTGAAAAAGACGGCCTCTGTAACATATTCTCCCAAACATATTCTGCAGGAACCATGTATATATTTGAAACACACTTCAAACATTTATATGTTTGCAAGTCCCAAACACACTTGTATTTAAATGCAAACAGTAGCATGTTTACTGGCAAACATGTGTGCTTTTACATGGACACATACGCGTTTTTCATCCGAAACATACATAAACTTACGTGGAAGCATTCGTGTGTTTCCCCCAAACCTCCATATACTTACGTGGAAACATATGCGCATTTCCTCCCAAACATAATAATATTTTGAAACTAATTATTCTTTCATATCAATATACACCCCGCGAAATAAATATAAAGGCAACACCATTTTTTGTTTCTCCGAATATTGTGAGGAATTTTCAAGTTTTTATTTTATATTGTATTAGTCCTCTCAAAATTAAATACTATTCAGCACAAATACTTTGACTATGACTTCTTCAAGGTGAATCAACAAAACTAAACTAATTACTAGTGCGAAATATTTATAAAGGCAAAAGGTTTATTGAAATATTCTAAAAAGTTTCCTAAGATGTATGACCTCCATTATCGCTGATAACTTCTACTAAGCATCTCGGCATTGAGTTTGTCAACAAAGGAATATGGACAAGATTACATAGTTATCTCACATTTCCTCGAATTGCTACTCTTCGATTCTTGACATTCTTCAACTGGCGCCCTGAGTGGTAAACTTGGGTAGGTAAAATAGAGCAGAGGTTCTCGATCGGATAGAGATCAGAACTAAGTGCACGCCAGTCAAGAATTAGTATTATTTCTGGACTCCAGACTCTTTGGAGTTTTCTTAGACCGATGTACTGCTGCGTTGTCCTGCTGGATGATAAATTCTGGGATACACATTTCTTCTCCAGAATTAACTAAGTCGAATATAATACTCGGAGTCCATTTTTGTGGAAACAAATAATTTTGGAGTGGTTCCTCTATAACTCATACCTGCCCAAACCATAAGGGAGCCCCCGCCAAAATTTCGCTACTGACACAAAAATTTTGGAAAAATCTCTTCAACGCCAATATTCATCAGAGCCATCAGGTCCATCCAAATTAAATTTCTCCATTGGAAAATATCACCCCTCATCCAAAAATATGTATATTTCAGCGAATTTAAATCTGGCTAATTCCTGTCTTGGCATGAGCTAAATCTTTTCAATCGCCTCGAAATTTCCTGATTGGACAGCCCTTCATCATGATAATCTTAAATGTTTCCCTTTTCTTCTTTCCTTAGGTACTTTCCACCAGGAATTCTTTATAAATCAATTTTTTTTAATTTGACCTACGTTAATTTTAAAACAATAAAATAACAACTAAACAAAACTCACTTCTGTTTAAATTTCTATTTAATACTGTTCGAATTCGAGTTATTTTCCATGTTGCCTTTATATATATTTCGCACCACAGACAGAAAAAACAGCGTCACTTTTCATTTAACTTGTAAAAGAGATCTCTGACATAATATACCTAATGACACATATATGCGTTGCTGGTGCAATGGGCAATGTGCGCACCTCTTGTACTTGAGATCCTGGGTTCGATCCCTTCAATTTCTTTCGACGACGGTCACCTCGCATAGTGACGGCGACACTATCGAGTATTTAGCCATAAAAATGCTTCTCAAAAATACCGATCGGAACCGGTGTAAAACTGTAGGTCCCAATCAGTGAGTATAAAACTAGAAAGCGCACATCTCACTGGTTGTGAGAAGCTATTCCCGATTCCTTCATGGGATGTAATGGGAAACCATTTATATTTTATTTACATAGTATATGCATTAAAATGCTACACCAAAAACCCAGTGCATTGAGAGTAGCGAGCAAAAATATGTTGCCTTTATAATTATTTCGCTGGGTGTATATGTATTTTTTATTATAATCAATTTTATCAATATCAATAAACATTGATACAAAATTAAAAGATTTAACACAGTCCTTTTCACATTTACTTGCATTGAATGCATTATTTGTTTTTTCATGAAAATGAGAATCTGCTGCTCTTTTGCTTCTCCTGTCTTTGTTGTCTCTCATGATTTTAGTTTTAGAAGGTTTCACCTATGCGTTGGTTATCACTATGCGTTGGTACTAGAGTGTCCAAAAAAACCGTAAGTTTCTGGAATCCCGTTTTCGGTTTGTTCGAAAAATCAAGTTTCGAAGAAACCGGTTTTCGGTTTGTTCTAAAAATGATCTTTTCAAGAACCCGGGTTTCGGTTTTTAATATTGGTAAAACCCGGTGGAAACGGTTTTTTTGCTTTAAACTAAATCACACATGTATGACTTACAATACATGTGTTTGGCGATTATTTCATATACTTATTCGTATTTAAAGCACAAAATTTCACAACTCTATTTACATATGACAATTACGTTTAAATTTTAAATAAAACAATTATATCATATTCCAATTTGGAATGCGTGTTTAATATAAAATTTAGAAGCTGTATTCAAATTTACGTTAAACTGATTTAAGTTCGAAAATCATATTCAAATTACAAAGAGATTTTCATGCATGAAAATCTTATTTACTTTAAAACATTTATTTATAAAATAATTTTATTTTTTGGAAAATTCAATTAATACTTAAATAATTTTTAGTTATTTCGTATTCAAGTCATAAAATCAGTTTGAAATTTGATTAAAACAAAATTTAAAATTTCATTAAAATTCGAAAATATGGATATGAACACAAATTAAGTATAACCCGGTTAACCGACGTCAAATAACCGGTTCCCGGTGTGTTCGAAAATTACGTTTTTATGCAGGTCTAGCGTGTATTAATTATTTGGGTTTTTTTTTTATATATTTCACAAAATAGTAAGCGGTTCCGATTCGGCCAGACAAAGGGCTTTACGTTGTTGCCCTTTCCAGGTTCCTTCCTGGATATCGTTTCTCACTTTGGTAGCACACATACATACGAAACACATACACAAAACCAAAGCAACATCACAAACCTTTTAGCCGTCCGGGCCTTTGTTTATTCTTCTTTCACTGATCAAACGCTTTTGATATCCTCTACCCGATGAACCATTATAAAAACACACTGACTTCATCTATAATTTACACGCACATTCAGGAATATTTATGAATCACTAACTGAGAGAATTATGCAAAAATACAGCTACACACTTACAAGATGGACTCTCGGTGTCTCTCTTTTATTCTCTTGCTCTCGAGAGAGTATAAACACTGCAACAATCACAGCCGTATTTGTATCACAAACACAGGTATATTCGGGTCGCAACCACATATATTATAACATATTAATCATTGTGCCTCAAACATATAATATTGAATAGCAAACACAATGTGTTTGGAGACAAATATATTATATTTGCCACAAGCTCCAAACACATGATATACTTGCATCCAAACAATAGTTTAAAGATTTTTTAGCGTGTATATACAAAGAAAAATCTCGTGAGGTCTAATAGATATCTTCAGATAAATGGACTTCGTTTGAGGAATGTGAGTGGGGCAAATGGACATTTCATAAAATTCAGCCCCTTCAACCTTGGATACTTTGGCTTAAATGATAGCTCGATTACAAAAATTGAAACGCCTTTTACCATAACTGTTTCTTATTTGCTAGAAACCTTTAAACTCAACGCCGGGCAATACCTGTTCTGACCTCGTCTTGGTTAGGAGGGGTCAATCGACGCCGACCTCAAAATTGTGCTCGATTGTCTCGTCATTGGATATCTCAGGTACCAATAGCGCAGAGATGTGATCTCTCCATATTCCCAACACACTCTGCAGATTTGCCGTTTTTGACTTTTTGGTAGCATTTTCGTGCTTCGTTCTTCCTTCTGCATGTCACAATTTTTTCACACTCGCACTTTCTCCACCGCCGTTTCTCACGCCTAAAGATACGATTTACCTCATTTCTTTCCCCCCTATACCGCTCAATCGCAGTACGCGTTGCAATTGATTGAAGCATTGCTATACGTGCAGCGATATTTTCGTCATTTGCAATGCGACACTCTTCATCGTACCATGGTTTCCTGCGAAGTGGTTTTTCAAACACAAGTACGGTTGTTGCTGCAGTTTTTATAGAGTCGGAAATGGGTTTCCACTGCGCTTCATGATCGTCATCGGGAAGGGGTGGGTTCTGTGCCAAAAATTGCGAGAGATTCCTTGAGTAGGCTGTGGCTACCTCTGGTAATTGCAGCTTCCGATAGCCAGCTTCCCCTGCGTCTGGTTTCGTACGATTTTCGCTCTACTTAATCTTGTGCGAACCTTTGCTGCTACCAGGAACTCACGAGCGATGTGTTAACACCTTTTTGTTACACGGTACCTGTTCGATTTCTATGAACACATTAGAAAATGTTACATTGGAAAATAAAAAAGAATAGTTTTTGTGCTGAAGGCTCTTTTGCTATTGCCCTTTCTTTTTGATGTCTTAACATCTATAGGCACGGGTACGTCAATCTATGAAAGTGAACACATGCAAACAACACACAGCGTTGGCATCACGTACGTGGTTGTTGTACAACAATAGTCCCTGCCTGAAAATAAGTATGATGGTACTGATGTAGCGGCAGCGAACAAACAAGCAGGTCGTCGTCGCCAAAGAGTATTGAATAGTATAAAGAACCCATGGAACGAATTAAATGACTCAAAAGCACTGGCGACGTCTGGCGAATGATTCAAAAGGTATTACTCTCTTTTTGTCATAACTTGGTCCATTCATAATTTTGATGTGCACCCATTGATTCCTTTTGAAACAAGTAACAACATTGTCGAACTGGTGCATTTATATTGAAATAGTCTATAAAGAAAATAAGACTCGTTTATGCTCTTTTACTCAGACGCTCTACATGAGAGCGGAAAAAGAGTGAAATAAGTTCTCTTTACTATTCAATACTTTTTGTAGTCGCTCTGTGTATGACAAAACAAACACAATTATTTCAGTGGGCTAAATATTGCTATCTTTATTTTAACAATATTACATCTAATGTTAAAGAGGATCTAAGAAAAAAGGAAACTGCAATAGCAAAGGAGCCTTCAGCACAAAAACTATTCTTTTTTTATTTTCCAATGTAATATTTACTAATGTGTTCCTAGAAATCAAACAAGTACCGTGTAACAAAAAGGTGTTAACAAAGCGGCCGTGAGTTCGAATACTTATTGATTTTTTCTTGTGCCTGACCATCGAATTTCCTGGATAGCGGTAATGTCAGCCTTATAACTTTCGAGGATATCTGTCAATTGGATACTTCACCGAATCTTTAGAGAGTTTTCACATTCCAAGTGCATATCCGTAAATCGTGGTCCTTATAACGTTGGCGGGTGTCGTCTTCAAATTTTTTTTATATTCATTGTCATTAGGAACGGTGGCGGGGGGAGGCAAACCCAGTTTACCGGGTTTTTACATTTTACCTACTGCCAGGGTATTTTATTGCAGCCGTCCATTATGGATCAGGGCGCTGATCAGGATGCAATATGTCGAACCTGGATTTTTTTCTTTTGGTTTATATCCGCCGTTGGCCCATTTGTTGGTTCATCCGCTTTCGAAGGACAAGATAATATGTCCGATATCTTGATGAGCTTCAGTGACAGCATCACCTAATAAACCTGAGACTTATCAGTAACCGCATAACCAATCAGGCTGCTCATTCGTTTCGCCTTCTCACTCTAGCCAGCTAACGGAGGTTACCCATAAAGCCATTGCCCAGGACGTACTGCGTGGAAGTAGAGAGCTGCTAGGACTGTCCAATAAAGGTATCATTTCTGTCCCCACTGTCAACAGAATGGCTATCAGAACCTTTCCACCTCTATGGACAGTCCCAAGTCCCAATTTATGCGACTCATCTTCATTAAAAATCATTTCCAATTGAAAATCATATCAAAAATTTAATTCCAAACGATGATGATTAATTTCAACTTCCTACCACCTAAACTTGTTATCAATTTCTTTCGAAATCCACTTACATGCCATGACGAACAACAAAGTACAAAGCAGGTTTAATCGATTTGTCAAAGATACCCCTTGGCATTTATGCCCCAACCCCCGTTGGATGAGCGAAGCGAATACGTCTTGCATCCACCACCCCCTTGCATTGGCTGGTGGTAAATGTCCAGTTGGTTGGCCAACTTGACATTTTCAACCTGATTATTTTCGATTCAAACAAAATAAATTATTAAATACGTCAGTCAATAGCTTTTTAAAGGGAATACTAACTACAAAAAAACTGGCGAGGCAAATATACTAGAGGACAAAGCACAAAAAAGAGCTAAATGATGTCACAATTGCCTGAGTTTATAGCCCTGGAATAATATTTAAAAAAAAACCCCAAACTCAAATCATATCATATCAGTCAACGACGTCATAGAAATAATAGCGACAATTATAAATTTTATTTTACACTATAAGTACGAGTAGTTACGTTGCTATTTTCGTTGATTTATTTCCTTAAACCAAGTTAAATTATTTTGTAGATAAGACTTGAGACTCTTGGAATTGTGGACAGTGGTTGAGAAAACTTCTTAATAGCAGAGATATTGGATATGACCAAACAAAACAACAACGCAAACAACAAGGTTTCCCATTACATCCCATGAAGGGATTGGAGAGAGCTTCTCGCAACCTGTGAGCTGTGCGCTTTCTAATTTTCACTCACTGATTTGGACCTACAGTTTTACACCGGTTCCGAACGGTAGTTTGAGAAGCTTTTTCATGGCTAAGTACTCGATAGTGCATTGCAGTTGTAGATAAAAACGCTACCCGTATGGCAACGAAACAGTAAGTGGTAACGCGTGCAGCGACTGGTTGGTACAAAACGCTGAGGAGGGAGGAAACTCAACAGTTTATTCGGAAAAAGTGGCAGTGGAAAAGATCGAAATTTGCAGAATAAATACGGAATCCCGACAATTTTTCCAGAGGGTAAGTAGATCGGGCAACGGATCGAATAATAAGATGCCCTCTTGCAAGAACGGGAATAAGAACCTGGCGACAGATAAGCGGTGTTTGCTTAAAATGTGGAGATAGCACTCCTCAGCACTTCTCTCCACCCAGAATCTTTCAGGGAAGATCAGGGAGCCATGATTATGGACGACGGTGTAGATTGTCCCCCACCCAGCCAAGGCGAGAATTGAAAGGCAATCTTCCGGCTTAAGAGTAGTAAACCGGCGGGAGCGGATGGACTATCCGCTGAGCTTTTTAGTGTCGGTGGCGAGGGACTGTTTTCCTCACGCATCAATATACCGTGGGGGGGGGGGGTAATCTGTGCCTGACGATTAGAGTTTCAATGTACAATGCCCAGTAACGGGTGATCCGTATTTATGTTCCACGTATCACAGTATCAGTCTTTTATCCACCGCGTATACGGTCTCATCGGTCGTTTTATGTGAAAGATTAAAGTCAATTGCTGAAAACTTGATTGGGCCCTATCAATGTGGTTTTAGACCAGGGAAGTCCACAGCTGATCAATTATTAACGCTATGCCAAATCCTGGAAAAGACCCACGAAAAGCAAACCAACAAATACAATGTTTTTGTCGATTGCAAAGCTGCTTACGGTAGCTCCGTTTAGGAAAAATTGTGGGAAGCAATGTCTGAATTTCGGATTCAAATAACATTGATTCGCCTCTGTAGAATGACGCTGACCAACACCAAATCAGCAGTGAGGGTAGGGAAAGACCTCACCGAACCATTGTGTTCCAGGCGAAGACTTACACAAGTTGATACACTTTCGTGCAATCTCTTCAACATCTTAATTTAGATTTAGAATGAGAGAAGCTGCAGTATATATGTATAAACAAGACCATCAACAACTTTGATATCATTGGACGATATCTGTGAGTATTTTCAAGAATCGACGAAGGTGGGTCTTCTTGTTAACGAGGGCAAGACAAAATTGATGGTGTCGACGACTAGATGAGCCTCTCGACTTGGTCCGCACTTGAACGTCGACAACCGATTTAATTTTGAAGTGGTAGATTAATTTATCAACCTTGGATCTGTCGTGAATAAGGACAACAAAGTCAGCCTGGAGATAAATATAATATTTTGGGCTCAGCAAGCACTTTAAGGACAAAGCCCTCTCTCGAGCTGTAGTATTTGTATTCCGGCATAGACATACATAGAATAAGGACAACAATGTCAGCCTAGAGATAAACAGGAGAATTGTGCATGAAAATAGATTCTATTTTGGGCTCAGCAAGCAGTTTAAGGACCAAGCCCTCTCTCGACAGACAACAGTCCAGCTATAACAGACTCTTGGGAGCATTCGAGTGAAAATTTCTCAGCAAAATATATGGTCCTATTAAATAAAACGGCGAGTACTGACGTCGTTGGAACCACGAGCCGTAGTATTTGTATTCGGGCATATGACATGTTATCAGGGTTATGACATGTTATCAGAATGGATGAAGATGAACCAGCGCGAAAGGTTTTCGATGACATACTTGATGGAAGCATGCAAAAATTTCGACCTATACTCCACTGGAAAGACCTGGCCGCAGAATCCTTTCGTGTCCTTGGTGTTACCAACTGCCAAGAAAGGGCGAAAGATAGAACCAGTTGTAGGAATAGGTTGAAATTTGTTTGACTTGTTCATTTAATTGGTATGTGCAAGGATCTGACCTCATGAGCTTGTAAAATGGCCAATAAAAGCCAGCCAAAATTGCTGGATGTTATCAGATGATTGCAATATGAATTAGAATGTCGATTTGATTCCACTAAAGTTTTAGCAGTGGTTCCATTCATTTCATGCATTTAAAAATCGCAGGGGATTGTTTCGTGTATTTAATATTAGAATTTCCTCTCTTTCTCTGTCTCGGTGATTATTAATCCCCCAATCATGGGGTTATCGTATTTACAATCAAGTGTCATCATTTGATAAAAAAAAAAACATTTTGTTTTTCAGTTCATCAGTCTTCGTCTGTGAGTTTATTTTCCTGTTAAGTGAATTATTAGTTTACACAGTTCACATGACCAACCCTCCCTCTCAATCATTGTCATCATCATCGTCATCATCATCATCATCATCATCATCATCATTATTGTCAACCTCATAAACGTTCGCTTTCAAAGCCCTCAATTCTTTTGTGATTTGTTTATACAAGACCATTTTTATTTATTTACATTTTTTAACAATTATTACGATATCGCTGTTAAACTGTTTACAATGTTGTTGTTTTTATTTTATGTCCACATTCTGACAGAATAATTTTACACAATCCATATTGTCATAAAGACAATAGGAGAAATAAAAACTAAATTACAATTCTGAAAAAAGGTACTTAAACATCTGATAAACTGGAATTTGTGCAAAAATGTGTTATAATTTCCAGATTTAGTCTCATTATTCGCATATTTAGATGCAAAATAGAAAATATTAATTATAAATTCAACACTTAATTACAGATTAATTTATATTGAATCATAGTTTAACTTTACACCATCGCAATGCGATTCATTACAACAGATTTACATAAACGGAACTTTTTTTTTTTTGACTCGGTGTCAAGAATTTATAATTCATATTGGAATAATATTTAAATAATAGTTTACAGTCCGTTTCACGCGAATAGCATCAACTATTATTCCGATTGTAAAGGAGGAATGACCGTTTAACCCCAGGATTATCGGTTCCATGGTAGGTCATAATGTAAACTAAGTCAAACAAGGTTTGCATTATCACCTCAAGCACCGTAATACTGTAACTTTTTAGCGATAAAACAAATTTAACTACCGATTTTTATCTTTAAAAAGTTACAGAATTCCGGTGCTGGCTATCGACGGCAGCCTTATAACACTGTAAGTAGATGAAAATGACACACCAAAATGCCGAGACACGTGAACCTAATTTTGGATCGTAGAATCCGTTTTGAAAAGTTAGCTCGAAATCACGAGATATTTTGATTTTAAATTTGTAGTACATTTAAGGCGATTTTTGATTTTACTTGAATGAAAAAACTTTAAAAACTTGTTTAAAATCAATTTGTTTATTATGTATTTATTTGTCAAAATTTATATCTAGAAGTAACTCTGCAGTTCTGGAGGTGTCGATTGGCCATGCTTGAGCTACATACCTAATTACTCCGTACATGGCTCCGTACATGACTGACCCTATGGTAAGCGAACCACCGAGCAAAAAAAATGTATGCGCACATGCTCTCATTTGCTATCAGCTATATTACGCTCTATTATTCTCTCGTTGCTTGTTCGCTCTGCCACTGCTCTAACAGAAGACTTTTTTGTTTTATTTTTTCTTGCTGCTCTTTCGCAATGATCGAAAACAAATTTGCCAGTTGACCTAATTTGTTTAATCAGTACAGTTGAGAGGCGTCAAGTGCAAATATAAAGTGGAGTATTTCTTGGTTGGTATTATTAAAGTCATTGTATTAGGAGTTAGGCATCAATTAATTAATTACTTTTGTTTTTTTCAGATGCAATCAATTTGGTCGATTAGACTGGGTCAGCTGAGGAACAATTCCGAAAGGCCTTGCAGCTTCAGAAGAAGCCATTCTTTAAAAACTTAAGTTGCAACAAAACCCCATATTCACCAGTTCTTCTGTGTGCTCATATCACCACCCCTAGCATGGGTACCTACAAATGTACCCCCCTTTTCATGGGGCCCCATATTCACTAGTTCGCGGTAAACGATGTGGTGGCGATTGACCCTTTTTGCGGACATTTCATACAAAAAACGAAATGATGAAATGCATTGCTTAGGGTTGGCAAAGTAAGCACAGGTGATTCCCTAGTAAGTACTTATTTCAACTGGTACGAACTAGTGCCCAGTACTAGAGGGAATGGACGTCCATTTACCAGCGGACATGGATGTATTTGCATACTGTATTTGCAATCGACCAGCAGAAATCAGAAAGCATTGAGTCTATTCTTTTACCAGGGAAACGGTCTTCGAAAGCCATTATGGTTTGATGAAATCTTTCGCCAGTTTCGTCTGTTTCTGTGGACAATTGTCGTTCGTAAAAATCGAAATGTGCATGTAACATATGGATTTTCAACGACATATTAACGCCAAGTTTGTCGAAAAACTTCATCATGAACGTTTTCAATTACCGCACGAATTGAGTTCCATTCGTTTAGTTCAGTTTCATCTAACATTTCAGAAAAAGTCGTATACCTTAAAAGATTCCGTATATGGGCATTTCCAGAGAAAGTGCCACCCTATGTCACATCACGTCACCCTCATTATTTGGTTATATTTTATGACCATGTGGTTCGATTGTTTTCTATTCTATAAATAAAACAACACAATCAAACAAACTGGTCTTAAAATATAAGTAATTATCGAGAGTGACGTGATGTGACAAAAGGTTGACCTTTCTGTAGAAATGCCCATATCTGGACCGTTAACTACAACTGTTAAAAAAATGTATATAAAATATATTGCAGTTACACACTTTTAGTTACACAAAATTACCCTCTTTTAATTTTTCAATTGATAATTTTGGAAAAGCGTTGTTTTTCAAGTATGGTAATGCATTTTCGTTAACGTGAACCAAACGCTTTAAAAAAATCTTTACAACTCCCAGCTTGATATGAAGATCCGGAAGCATTATTTTCTGAAGGGGGATCAATGGTGGACGAATTGGTGATCGGTCATAACGCCCAACGGTCACAACATCCAAACTTTTGATGGGCCTTATGACCGCTCTGAGGGCGTTTTCCAAAAGTTTTTCCAAAAGTGCACCTGAAGGGATGGTGGTTTCATTACTGCCAGGCACTGAGACGGAAATTGGCAAAGATGAGTGAACTAGCGTGAGCCGTAAAATCAACCGCGGACGTAAGGCGAATATTTAAAATGATATTAGATTTACTAATCCGTCCGGCGGACAAAATAATTAACGGGTTTGACATATGTAAACAGGATGCTTATAGGTCTTGTACCATATTTTCAAAATATCAATAATAAATATTGAATTACTAACCATTGCTTATATTGAATTACTACTCCTTATAATTTAAAAAGAAACAAAAAATGGGCATAACGCCCAAATTTTTTTTTTTGGGCCTTATGACCTCTCTGAGGGCCTTATGACCTCTGACCGGTCGCCGACGAATTACATTAAATTCGCCAACAACTTGCGAATCGCCCTTTGGCCAATGTCGCTTTTCGTACTGGTTGCATTTTGCACGGCTGTCCCATTTACAAAAAATACACATGTACTTTGTATAACCAGTTTGCATTCCAGCTAATAGCGAAAGAACCTTAAAATCACAATTTACGCGCCAATTGTGTTCGTCATAACTGATGCGTTCCAGAATTAATTTCATGGTATCATACGACTCATGCATTCCAAGAGCATACATCAATGGCACTGGTTTAAAGGTGCCGTTTTTCAAATAGCAAGACTACTTTTAGGCTTCTGGTTGAAGAGCCTATGAAAAGACGCCATATAGATGGATTATAGTTGCAGATTCCCATTTCATTCCTTAAACCGGGAATATCTTGACAATATGCATAAGCTGTGTCCTCGGAAAGCATGAAATAAGGCATTTATGGTTCTTGCCGGTATTTGTAAGATGTAACTTTTACATACTTTTATTGGTATGTCGATGGATGTACTGGGACAGGCAATTCATCACTGTGTGGAATTGGTACGTGAGCACTTGGCACATCTTTGTATATAAAACCGGATCGTTCTATAAGTATAAATTATTGTATAGTCCATATATAGTCTATCTAAATGAACTTACTGTTTCGATTGAGACCATTTACATCGTTTTTGCATGCGTAGCAATTTCCTGTATCATGTTCCCCTGGATCGGTCCATATCATTGGAAGCCCAAATAGCATCGAATATCGCCGTAACTTCCACCATTTGTTTAATGCACTAAAACATGCGATGCACGTAAATTCAGGTGTATGATCAACATTTCGCATTTCTTCAGCGGGGGTAACCAAAAAATACCAAATGCCGTCGATGATTTTTCGGTGTAAATTTTCCACACACCAAACAAAACATACTTAATTTTTCGCAATGTGATCAGCATTTTTCGTCACTCATTTTTCTTTTTTTTCAAAATGGTCAATAAAATTCTTATATTTTTGATGTGTTAACATCTGTAGCGGCGGGTAGGGACTACTCTATCAAAGTGAACACTTTGATATATATGTTGTAGCATCTGTTTGTAATAGGGATGCCAATCCCAAAATCCCGAATCCAAAAATTATTATAATTATTATGGCCCCAAATTGTAAGAGGTAAACTAAGTCTGCTTCCAAATAGATGTCTATTATTTCAACGGCTACATTTTGTCCATAATCCAAATCACCATAAATCTGCTACAAATTTAAAATCGAAATATCTCGTTATTTGGAGCTAACTTTTTAGAACGGAGTGGTGCAATGGCTAGTGTGCGCGGCTCTTGTACATGAGAACGTGGGTTCGATCCCTGCTCAGACCACCTTACATTTCTTTCTTCGACGGTCACCTGGCTTAGTGATGGCGACTCTATCGAGTACTTAGCCATGAATTTACTTCTCAAAATACCGTTCGGAACCGGTGTAAAACTGTAGGTCCCAATCAGTGAGTATAAAACCAGAAAGCGCACATCTCACTGATTGTGAAAAGCTCTCCCCAATCTCGTCATGGTATGTTAAGGGACACCAGTTTTTTTTTTATCACTGGATTCTATGACCCAAAAATGAGTTGGGGTGTCTCGGTGTTTTAGTGTGTCATTTCAAAACTTCAAATTTTACTTACAGTGTAATCAACAAAGACATGGTATGCGTCGATTTGATTTCTTGAGTATTCTCCAAGATTTTACGGAATGTTTGTATTTGGCTATTTGTGTATTTTCCAGGTGTAAATATGCACTGATCAGGTCCGATCAGGTATCCAACAACTGGCCTTAGTCTTTCGTACATTACGATCGGGAGGACCTTGTATGCGATGGATAAAAGGCTTATTCTAAAGCACCTTGCCAGCTCATCCCAGCCAGCCTTGAACAACTCAACCGGTGGTTCATCAGCAGCTTTGTTGTTCTTAAATAGCACTCTAAGAGTTACGGAGTAGTCGACCGGCTATTAGTCACGCTGACTTTTGTGTCGGCCATTGTTTCGCCTTACACTAACCGACTATCCGGGCGACTTTCTACTTTTGTTTTTGATTTTTGCCCGTCTAGTCGGCCGACTGCCCGACCACACCTTACACCGAGAGATGAGGCGGTTCGACTCGAAAGTCGGCTCTATAATCCGCTGGTCTAAGGTGCCCTTAAGCCAAGACGTTGCGGTTCTGACCTCAACTTGATTTGAAGCGGGAAATCGACACCTATATTTGCTCAAATCCATTCTCCGAATTGGATTTGGAGTAATGCAGAGTCCTAACTACGCTATGTTGAACACATACAGAACGATGACGTACACTGATGTGTTCAACACCCTCATCAATATTGAAGTCTACTGCGACAAGTAAAGCAGATAAGTGTTCTCTCCAAATTCCCAACATAATCCCCGTATTCAAATCTTGCGAAATTTTCGTAAGGAATTTTGTCATTTTATTTCATTTAACTCTAAACGCAACTCTAAAACAAAGAGTTACCACATGTATCTGGTTTACCTTGCAAATATTTCATTAATAATTCAGCTTTGCACTCCATTCTATTTTTAATGCATGTGTCAGGGACGTACGCAGAAGGTGGTTCCGCCCACCGCGAAATTATTTCTTTAATAGGTGCTATTTTTAATTTAGTATTTTAATTTAGTTATTACTTTTGTTTACTAAAATAATCGCAATATCAAAATTCCGGTCCAAACAATTGTTTTCGTACGAAATAACTTCGGAGTAACAACCCTGTACTTGATTTTGCCTACGAAATTTTTCGCAAAGGGCTGAGTACCAAGCAAATGAAAAGTGAGCGAAATTTTCGGTTCATGAAATGTTCGTTATTTTTATACACGTACTTCTTATGGTAACGAAAATTTCATAAAAACTTCATAAACACATCTGAGACAAGATTCCCACCCATATCTTCACCAAAGTGTAGCCGTGACACCTTTCCGTTGATTTGGCTTTGTATTTTTCTAGGGAAATGATGTAGAATGGCAGTCCAAAGAAGACATAGAGATTATAGACCATGCAGCAAACTAAGTTTAAATAGAGTTTGATTGATACTAATGACAGCTAAATTATATTTTATATTGTTTGCATCGAACGAAAATACTCATTTCCTTTTATTTCTGTGCACTTATGTATGTCCAACCAAAGAGTAAATTACAAAGGCAACTCGACCTCGATGAAATGATCTAGTAGCTCGCCGTCATCAAGAGAAAGTGAAGAGAGGGATAGCGGCTTTTGTTTATTTCTCTATGGTAAGATTCAATATCCCCACTCTCGCGCTTTCTCCACAACCGTTGTTTCTTCTCAAACAAACTGGTTTCCTCTTCTTATATCGCTCTGTCGCGGCACGCGTTGCAATTGACTGAAGCATTGCCGTATGTGCAGCGTTATTTTCATCGCTTACCATGCGACACTCTTCATCGTACCATAGTTTCTCTTTAAGAGATTTTTCACAACCAAGACCGTCGGTGGTGCAATTGCTAGTGTGCACGGTTCTTGTACGTGAGAACGTGGGTTCGATCCCTGCTCAGACCACCTTGCATTTCTTTCGACGACGGTCACCTCGCTTAGTGATGGCGACACTATCGAGTACTTAGCCATGAAAATGCTTCTCAAAATACCGTTCGGAACCGGCGTAAAACTGTAGGTCCCAATCAGTGAGTGTAAAACTAGAAAGCGCACATCTCACTGATTGTGAGAAGCTCTCCGTCAATCCCTTATGGGACACCATTTTTTTTAAGTATGATCTCTGCAGCAGATTTCATAGAGTGGGAACTTCCACTGCGCTTCAGGATAACATGGAGGGGGTGCGCTCTGTACCAGTATCTAAGAGAGTTTCTCTGTATAGGCCGTGGCTACATCTGAAAAGCTTCAAATGTTTGGCAGGTTGAACCTTCAGACAATTTTTTTCCAACTACAAATCCGCAACCAACTTCATGCTTTTTCTCATGGCAGGTGTCGTATATCTCACAGTTCTTCTTCTTGTACAGCCATGAGCTGTCCATCGCATCTCCTGGATAGCCTTACAAGTCTCACCCTATCTGCCAGTTGACAGTATAGTGTTGTAAAACTCCAAGTGCGTATCCGTAAATCGTGGTGCTAATAACGATTGCGGGGGTCGTCATCAAATAATGGGGTGTATGTTTCTCATTCTCATTTTATATTTTCATAGCCCCTATAACGGTGCCGGAAGGCAGGACCAACCCACCGTGGTTTTTGCATTTTACCTACTGCTATGATGATTATTTTTCAGCCGCCCATTATGGATCAGACGCTGACCACTGTACTTTGTGTCGACACTGGATTGTTGTTTCTTGACTTTTGATACGCGTTGGCAAAAAGTATTGGCTCATCCGCCTCCAAAGAACAAAAAAAATGTTGGTGAACAAGTTTTCTTGTTTTAAGAAATTTTCATTCTTCTTATATTTCATATTTCATTCTATCAAAAACCTTCGTCCGATTAGTTTCATATTTAATTATATTAAATTGTTAATATTTTCCGTTCACTAAAACATTGAGATTCAAAAGGTTATGGACCCAGCACGCTTCCACTGCGCCACTCTGCTTTATGGTTGGTGGACAAAGAACAAATTGCGATGGCAGATCGATAACATTTAAGTTTGACTTTGGAGCAAGTGATCATCTTGTAACGGGTCCACGCACAATCCTTCCGGTTAATAATGGAAAATAATTTCATCGGCTGGCCATGCAGTAGCCTACACGATCGGTCCAATTTTTAAGCACATTATCGATTGTGTGCAGCTGTATTTCACCAATGGCTTCACGAATATTGTCCTTTAAAGCGTCAATTGTCTCTGGCTTGTCGGCGTAACACTTATATTTGAGTCCAACCCCACAAATAATAGTCCAACGGTGTCAAATCGCAGCTCCGAGGTGGCCAAACGACATCAGCTCTGCGGCTGATAAAGTAGCGTTCACAATGGCCGCAACGATTTGTAATTCAAGCCTTCTCGTTCCCACTCAGAGTATTGCATATAATGCCCTCTCATGTTTGTCGTGAAATTGGAATTCAAATTTGTCATAGAAGTAGGTTCTACTTCTACTTCAAATTGGAATTTGTTCGAATCAGTTTATCCTACTGACCGCTAGGGGCGCTCTACTTCGAATTTTGTTTTAAAACTTGAAAGTATGAATGAAAATGCAAACATTTTTTATCAAAACAAACATTTTAATAAATAATATTATCTGTAGAATCTGCCAATAACAATAATTTCACATATAATTATAATTTTTTATTACCAAGAATACAACACTGTCGCTGGCTCTCGAACAAATCAGCTGATGCAAATGTGAAATGTGTAGTTGTTTGTAGTAAGTGTAGTTCGCGCCAATTTTATTAATAAACAAAAGAAAAAAGTTTAAAAAAAAGCCGACATTACCAGGTTTATCGAAACCGTCGTAGGCCATGACATATTATGGAACATAAGTTTCTAAACATTTCTATAGAAAAATTTGAAAACATTTCTAAAGAAAAATTTGAAAATATTTCTATAGAAAAATTTGAGAAGATTTCTATAGAAAAATTTTAAAACTTTTCTATTTCATAGAAAAATTTTAAAACTTTTCTATAGATGAATTTTAAAACTTTTCTATAGAAAAATTTGAGAATATTTCTATAGAAAAATTTGAGAAGATTTCTATAGAAAAATTTGAGAACATTTCTATAGAACAATTTTCAAACTTTTCCAAAGAAAAATTTTAAAACATTTCTATTGAAAAATTTTAAAACTTTTCTATAGAAAAATTTGAGAACATTTCTATAGAAAAATTTGAGTGGATTTCTACAGAAAAATTTTAAAACATTTCTACAGAAAAATTTTAAAACATTTCTATAGAACAATTTTAAAAATTTTCTAAAGAAAAATTTTAAAACATTTCTATAGAAAAATTTTAAAACTTTTCCATAGAAAAATTTGAGAACATTTCTATAGAAAAATTTTAAAACATTTCTATAGAACAATTTTAAAACTTTTCTAAAGAAAAATTTTAAAACATTTCTATAGAAAAATTTTAAAACTTTTCTATAGAAAAATTTGACAACATTTCTATAGAGAAATTTGAGAGGATTTCTATAGAAAAATTTGAAAACATTTTCTAAAGAAAAATTTTAAAACAGTTCTATAGAAAAATTTGACAACTTTTCTATAGAAAAATTTTAAAACTCTTCTATAGAAAAATTTTAAAAGTTTTCTAAAGAAAAACACTTAATAATTTTTCTCCGGGTAGTGGTACAAATCTGAGGTCCGTGTCCCACATTTAATTTTTCTATTTTTTACTGTTTGCTTTTTCGTTTGTATTGCAATTCTCCATTGTTTTCAATCCCCAAATATGTATACTGCTGTATAATGTAAACAATGTTGCCAGTCAGCTGTTTTTTCGAACAAATTTGTAGCTTGCAGTGTGAACGCATTTTGAATTTGTTGCTATCATTGTGAACGAGCCTTAATGCGATCTCCAAAAACAGGGCGCAAACCATCGAGTGTAGCTTCGGCTGTGTGGCACGTAGCGCCGTCCTGTTGAAACCAAATGTTGCCAGTATCCTCCTCTTCAATTTTTGTGAACAAAAATTCGTTCAACATGGCCCGATAACGATCGCCATTGACTGTAACGGCCACTCCTTGCTCATTTTCGAAGAAAAATGGCCCAATTATGCCTCTGACCCAAAATCCGCACCAAACAGTGACTCGTTTTGGGTGCATCGGCTTTTCAATGTATGCGTGCGGGTTTTCTGTGCCCCAAATGCGACAATCTTGCTTGTTTACATACCCGCCAAGATCAAAATGAGCTTCATCTGAAAAGATAATTTTTTTTGGCAAAATCGGCGTCTTCTGTAAGTCGATCGCAGACCCACTTAGTGAAGCGAAAACGCACTGGATGGTCATATTTCCCAGCGTTGTTCAAGCGTATACACAACTATATTCGTTCAGCGGAAGGATAAAACTAATTATTAATTACCATTCACGAAATCAGCACTAGTTGAAAAAAAAACATTAGATGGCGGACCCTTATAAGAAAAATGGTGTTTAAAGGCTCGTTCACAATGATAGCAACAAATTCAAGAGGCGTTCACAATGCAAGCAACAAATTTGTTCGAATAAGTTCGAAAAAACAGCTGACTGGCAACATTGTTTACATATTTTGGATTGAAAACCATGGAGAATTGCAATACAAACGAAAAAGCAAACAGTAAAAAACAGAAAAATTAAATGTGAGACACGGACCTCAGATTTGTACCACTACCCGGAGCAAAAAGTATTAAGTGTTTTTCTTTCGAAAACTTTCAAATTTTTCTATAGAAGAGTTTTAAAATTGTTCTATATAAAGTTGTCAAATATTTCTATAGACATGTTTTAAAATTTTTCATTAGAAAAGTTTTAAAATTTTTCTATAGAAATGTTTTAACATTTTTCTATATAAAAATTGTAAAATTTTATAGAAATCTTTTAAAATTTTTCTATAGAATTGTTTTAAAATTATTCTATAGAAATTTTTTGAAATTTTTCTATAGAAATGATATTTTTCTATAGAAAAGTTTTAAAATTTTTGTATAGAAATGTTTTAAAATTTTTCTTTAGAAAAGTTTTAAAATTGTTCTATAGAAATGTTTTCAAATTTTTCTATAGAAATCTTCTCAAATTTTTCTATTGAAATATTCTCAAATTTTTCTATAGAAAAGTTTTAAAATTTTTCTATAGAAAAGTTTTAAAAGCTTTCTATAGAAATATTTTAAAATTTTTCTATGGAAATATTTTCAAAGTTTTCTTTAGAAATGTTTTCAAATTTTTCTATAGAAATGTTTAGAAACTTATGTTCCATAATATGTCATGGCCTACGACGGTTTCGATAAACCTGGTAATGTCGGCTTTTTTTTAAACTTTTTTCTTTTGTTTATTAATAAAATTGGCGCGAACTACACTTACTACAAACAACTACACATTTCACATTTGCATCAGCTGATTTGTTCGAGAGCCGGCGACAGTGTTGTATTCTTGGTAATAAAAAATTATAATTATATGTGAAATTATTGTTATTGGCAGATTCTACAGATAATATTATTTATTAAAATGTTTGTTTTGATACAAAATGTTTACATTTTCATTCATACATTCAAGCTTTAAAACAAAATTCGAAGTAGAGCGCCCCTAGCGGTCAGTAGAATAAACTGATTCGAACAAATTCCAATTTGAAGTAGAAGTAGAACCTACTTCTATGACAAATTTGAATTCCAATTTCACGAAAAACATGAGAGGGCATTATATGCAATACTGTGAGTGGGAACGAGAAGGCTTGAATTACAAAGCGTTGCTGCCATTGTGAACGCTACTTAAAGGAGCTGACAATGTTGGATGCGCCGGTGGAAATAAGTGTGGCGAAGAACAATTAATTTCTATCAGCCAAATGTATTGGTAAAATCAATGGAGAAAGTAATATCGGTGTGCATGTAATAATTAAAGATGTCCAGATTTACGGGAAAAATCTCTTATCGGTGAGAAAATTGACCAATGCTGGAATAGAAGTCAAATTTTTAAAAGACAAGGCATTACTAATCAAGGATAATCAAAATATTGCAACAGCGTTTCTGTGTGGAAATTGGAACGAATTCAAAATAAAGGTAATACAGGGCTTGTGATAAAAATGAAACAATTCTTTGGCACCGACGATTGGGCCATATTGGTAAAAATGGTTTAGATAAATTATCCAACCAAATTCATATCAATATAGATATGAAAAAGGAACCACTACAGTTTTGCGACATATTTGCTATTGGCAAACAGTGCAGAGAACCGTTTGATGATAATCGTATACCAGCTTCTAGGGTACTCGAAATAATACATTCAGACGTTTGTGGACCAATGGACGAAATTGCTTGGAACGGTGGTAAATATTTTGTCATTTTCATCGATGACTTCACACACTTCGCTGTAATCTCTATTATTAAAAGAAAATCCGAAGTCTTTAAGAAAAATAAAAGAAATCCGAAGCTATGGTAACCAGCCTGTTTGCTGGGAAAGCAATATCAAAACTCACAATGGACCAGGAAAAAGAATATTTCTCCAAAGAACAGCAGCAATGGTGTAAAAGCAAAATAATACAATTGGAACCAACAGTAGCCTATTCACCACAACAGAACGGGGTAGCGGGACGTTTTAACAGGACTGAATGTGATATGATAACTGAATCTCAAGTTCCAAAGAATATGTGGTGTGAAGCTTTACTAGCATCTCTTTACATAGTAAATCGTTGCCCTACAAGATGTCTGAAAGGATCAGTAACGCCTGCAGAAATGTGGTTGGGTACACAACCGAAATATGGAAAAATAAAAGTTTTCGGCTGCGAGGCTTATAGTTGGATTCCAAAAGTGAATCGGTAGAAATTTGATTCTAGAAGTGTAAAAACTGTGATGGTAGGTTACGCGTCGAATGGTTATCGTGTATGGGATTTGCAGAAAAGGAAAATAATTGTTGCAAGAGATGTTAAGTTTAATGAAAACTGTTTTCCTTATGCTATTAAAACGGAAGATGAAAATCAAAAGCAAATAGTTTTGCGACGGAGTCACGAGCAAGAGGGGGAGTGTGAGAATGTCGTGCATTTTGATGAAAGAGACTCAAGCAATCATTCGGCTAATGACGATTTGTATGCTGATAAAATTATATTCAATATAGAAGATCCAATTATATTAAATAGCTCGGAAAGTGAATGTTGCATCCCAGACGAAGAAGTCATAACAGAAAATAAAAACGAAAACGTACATCAGGTACAAACTTCACCGCGTCTTAGCAACAGAGATTGTCGTTTGAATGGTAAATTATTCAATTACATTACCGGATTTGAGGCTAACATTTTTACAAGGAAAAATCCCCGAAAAATTCTCCGAAATATCTAGTATTGAGGACTGTGTTGAATGGAAGAAGGCTATTGATGAAGAGTTGGAATCTTTAGAAAAAAATCGAGTTTGGGAAATTGTAGAAACTCCAAAGAACACAAAACTCGTAAAATCAAAGTGGGTGTTTCGTATAAAAGAAGACGAAAATGGAAATCCTACTAAGTGCAAAGCCCGATTATGTGCCAAAAGCTATCTACAAAAAGAAGGTATTGATTTCTCCGAAACATACGCCTCGGTAGGAAATTTGACTACAATTCGAGTGGTGCTAGCTGTTGGTATAAGAAGAAAATATGTATTTCATCAAATGGATGTTAAGACAGCTTTTTTGCATTGGGACTTGGAAGAAATCGTCTACATGGCAATTCCTGACGGGATCTCTGCAATAAGCGGCATGTCATGCAAGTTGCTAAAATCCTTGTATGGTTTAAAACAAGCACCCCGATGTTGGAATGTCAAATTTAATAAGTGCATAACTTCAATGGGATTTACAAGATCCAAACACGACTACTGTTTATGCACAAAATTGAGCAATACCAATTATGATGACTTAGTTATAATAGTGTACGTGGATGACATTCTAATTGCTGGAACTAAACTTTCGTCTATTGAGAAACTGAAGAGAATGTTGTCAACAAAATTTGAGATGTCGGATTGCGGCGTTCTGATGTTCTTTCTGGCAATGAAGATTCAAAGCAATGAAAATCAGCTGATTCCCAAGAATCAGGTATTGAAAGAATTTTATCTAAGCTCGGAATGACTGTGTCAAAAGTCCGATGGAGAAAGGTTTACAGCTACCTAAGGTATCTAACTCAGTATCTCATCAACACTATCGTGAGTTACTTGGCAGTCTGATGTATGTTATGCTGTGCACAAGACCGGGCATATGCTACCCAGTGGGTTACATGGGAAGATATCAAGAAACTCCAACTGATTTATATTGGCAACATCTGAAAAGGATAGTAAGATATCTTAAAGGAACATATTCATATAAATTGAAGTATAATCCTACAGAAGTACCTATAGTTGGATATGCAGACTGGGCTTCTGATATTTCGGACCAGAAATCTGTTAGCGGATTGGTACCTTATCCGCCATATTCTCCGGATTTAACCCTCAGTGACTATTTCCTATTTCCAAACTTAAAGAAATGGCTCGGTGGACAGAGATTTAGCTCCAACAATGAAATTATTGATCAAACAAATGCCTATTTTATGGACCTCAAAAAGCCTATTGTTTGGAAGGGATACAAAAATTGGAGAAACGTTGGGCTAAGTGTATTTAGCTAAAAGGAGGTTATTTTGAATTTTTTTTTTTGCAAGAAAAAACTGTTTTTCATTCAAAAAGTCACGGACTTATTTTTCCGACCTCGTACTATTAAGATACAAGTTTTTATTTGCTGAAAAAGTATCAACTCTTACGGACAACCATGAGATTAAGTAGCAAACATAATATTTCTGGGGCAAACTAAATATGTTTGCGTCAAAGGAGCTCTAAGCATTTTTTGCATTTGTCTGTCAGATGTTAGAAGATATGTTTTATTCTGGTTAAGGTAGGCAGAAAAGGAATAGTTGCGTACTCTTGCAATTTTAAGGCATTCTAATATTATTAATGTAAAATAAATTTGTCACAACAAATTTCCTGTACAGAAATTTAATAATCATGTTGAATAATGATTTTAACACTTCCTCCACAAATGAAATCATATGAAATTTTTTAAAATACTATATTTTGACCTTGAGAGCTCTTTAAAACTTTCGAAGTGTAAAATGTTTGTTAAACGAAGTTAAACCCATAGTTGAACCCAAACAAAGCACAGTATTAATTGCTCTTTAACACGAGATCCCACACCAATTAAGAGACGTTGCTCACTTTCCTTAATCAACAACTAAAAATAAATTTTTGGGCTTGTGAACGTGTCTATCTTGTTTGTTCCATAATTTATTGTTTAAACTGTCCGGGATTCGCCAACAATGAAAGAAATTCATTACGCATGGAACAGATAGAATGAGGGGATCTACTTTATGTCTTTGATAGAAGTGGCGGATATATCGTATTTGTCCTGTAAGGATCATGAACGGCTTATTCATCTTTCCTTAGTACAAACAGTTATAATTAACTCTTAAAAGTTTATTAAGAGCTGTTAAAACTTTGCTGGTTTTATTTACATTCATTTGTTGTTTAACTTGCCAATTTGATTATGACATTGTCACTTTGGCAGAGTTCAAACTGTGACAAATTTTTGCGAGAGGTATACACGCTAGATTTCGCTAGATTCCAAGTTTACCTTGTTCAATTAAGGTTTGACATCATATCGTGCTAATTCAATTTTCATGTATTTGATTTCAATGACGTCAAGTCAACTGTGTTTAGTACTTTAAGTGACACAAAATCGATTGTTGTTGTTTTCTTATAGCACTAACATAAATTTAGGTAATTACTTCAATGTTGCCTAAAATGATATCTAATATCTGATCTCATAATCTGGTTGTCTGAGTTTACTGGATAAAATTGAAACTGTATCCATCTCCAGCACTTTCTTTCCATGTAGTTACACTTCTGAACTTATTTTCGGATTGTGAATACTGAATATTGTTTCATGGATTTCTGCAAATATTATTGCAAAAAAAAATACCTATAAAAACCTTGTTAAAACAAAAAAATTCGATTCAATTACTTTTTAATTAAATCAATTACTCGATTACTTCACTGAAGAAATTTATGCAAAAAATTCGGAAATAAATGAATATAAATGGCACCAATTACTACAAGGCCATTTACATTTCTGGCCTACAGAATTTGTAGTGTTGCCAGGTGCAACACCATTGGAAAGACAGCACCATTGGAAAGACTTGCAGGGTTTAGCTTATAAAAATAAATGGTTTCCCATTACATACCCATGAAGGGACCGGGGATAGCTTCTCACAACCAGTGAGCTGTGCGCTTTCTAATTTTTCACTCACTGATTGGGACCTACAGTTTTACACCGATTCCGAACGGTATTTTGAGAAACTTTTTCATGGCTATACACTCGATAGTGTCGCCGTCACTATGCGAGGTGACCGCCGCCGAAAGAAATTTTTTTTGAAGGTGGTCAGAGCAGGGTTCGAACCCAGGATCTCATGTACAAGAGCCGCGCACACTAACCATTGCACCACCGGCGGTTTTTGGCTTATGGACGTGTTAAACCCTTTGCTTAAACTATTAGTGCAAATGGGACGATTTGCAGAGAGAAATGGAATGAAACTCTCTTTCATTTGATAGAAATCGTTCTATCATTCCGCTTGCGATTTAGTTTCTCAGTTTCGGAGAATACAAAAACATCTGTCTGCAAGGTGACAAACAAAATACAACAGTTATAAAATTAAAATAGTTAAAAAAAAATCCAACCAGTAAAAAACATAGTTTTTGACTATAAATTCATTATATATGACCACGCCCCTTTGTCCAATCCCACCCATATTTGCAGCAGATCTTAGAATATGTACACCATAGAATAACACATACGTAGAAGGTTTTATTCGCTCAATAAATTAAACGTCATAGGTACGATGGAAATTACACAGTGGAGGGTGGAAAATATGGGTTCAATAATACCAGATGGTGGCAATAGTATACAGCGATCCGCAAAGGAACTACACCCGAATTTCGTGTTTTTGTGGCAAACTAGTTGTGTTAAATACAATACAAATGAATACCAACGTTAAAAGTCAACAAAAAAGTGCAAAATACATTTAAATTTTTCAGTTCTACACCAAAACGACAGGAAATAGTTAAGTGAACATATTTTGTAACTCCACCTGGTGTATGTAAATTTTAAATTTAATTTGCTCTCATTTCCACAGACCTACCGAGAGAGTGTGAAATGAAACGTCAGATGAGAGAATAACTTCTTCTATAGTATGTGTTATTCTATGATGTACACTAGTGTGGGTCGAAAAAAAAAGTTCACCCGGTCACCCCCTAGTTTTAAAGATTGTCGCATTACAATTTCAGAACACAAAATTTTTTTTTGATCTGTGAAACCTTCGGCCCCCCAAAATGTTTTTTTTTGTGCTATGTTGGCAGTTGACTTCTGATCAAAACAAGATGCATATCGTTGTTCATGTTTAATCAAGGGCCACATATTTCTTTATGAACACTTTTGACTCCGACGTCAATTTTGACAACTGACTTCTTGTAGCTGGTTTTCGTTACCCTATTGTTGCCTATTTTCTTAAACGTCCGTAAAGAACTAAAAAATATATGAAAGTGTGTGAAATGTGTAGAATGGTGAATTTAAATTTGAAAAGTAGGCTGTGATCAAACGGTGTGCGCCTTGTTGTGATCGGGCTGAAAATACCAACGTTCAAAATGCAAGCCTGATCGCATAATTTTTTGAGCAGAATCAAGAAATTAGAGAAATGTACTGATTTGTTAATATTTTTTCTGCAAATGGTTCTCATCAAGGTTGCACCATTCTATCCGCACTCACCAAGTGAAAATTTTGATATATCCAACAATTTCTCTAACAGTGTCACCACGGCCTTTAATAGTGATTTATCATAACATGGTAATCTAGTTTTGTTGTTCCTAAATTGGTCAAAATGGGGACCAGGCGCAGGGGTAAAAAAAAGTTTCTCGTCTGGGGGGAGGGGCTTAATACTTTTGTGTTATAAAGCTTTCTGGGTGGCAGGCCTTCGGGATTTTCCCCTTAGGGTATTCCTAAAACCGGCTTCGGCATAGTACTTCTGTGTTAAAAGCTTTCCGCGTGGCCGGCATTTTTCCTCTGAAGTAGTTCCAACACCAGCTACGCAGTATCGGCAAATTATGTTTGTGTTATAAGGCTTCCCGCGTGGACGACATGCGGCCGAGCTTCGGGGTTTTCTTTTTTTTTGCATTAGAATGGCCAGCATTCTTAGGGATTTTCTCCTCTGGGGTAGGACCAATAAGTTCCAATACAAAGCTCTCTGCGCGGCCGGTATTCAGACGGGTTTCGGGATTTTCTCCTCTGGGATAGTTCCAACACCGTCTTCGCGGCTTCGGCCGCTAAAGCTTTCTTCGCGGCTTCGGCACAGTATTTTTGTGTTATAAAGCTTTCTTCGTGGACGGCCTTCGGTCGTGGTTAGGGGTTTTCTCCTCTGGGGAAGGTCTAACAACGGCTTTGCGGCTTTTGTATAGTATTTTGGTGTTATAAAGCTTTCTGTGTGGCCGGGCTTAGAGGTCCTCTCCTCTGGGGTTGGTCCAATGGCGGCTTCGGCATAGTATTTTGGTGTTATAAAGCTTTCTGCGTGGCCGGTCTTCGGCCGGGCTTAGAGGTTCTCTCCTTTGGTTTAGGTCCAACGCCGGCTTCGGCATAGCATTTTTGTTTTATAAAGCATCGCTGAATTCGTGATACGGATACCTCACGTTTGAGTACCCACACTTGGACATTCCAAAGCATAGATAAAGGAAATAATAAATATAGCGCGCCCATTGTTAACTTTGTTCACTAGGTGCTGTCCTGTACTAGTGTCTTTTTCACTGAAGTTTCCCATAATTCTCATTGACGTTTATTCAAAATAGTGGGAAAATTTTCTTAAAGTAATTTAAACAAGGGAAATGTGACAAAATATAAATGATTTTATATAATAGCATTTGTTTCTTATATAAAAATCAATTTCAAAGCCATGAGGCCGGTGTAGGTATATCTATAAGAGAAAACCCGTAACACCGACCAAAGATGAACACGCCGGAACGCCTTTTTTTATCTTAAAACATCCCCGCGCAAAAACTGTATCAACTACTGTGGTCGCAGAAGCCAAAAGGACTCTCAACAAGGATTGGTAGCTGAACCGGAGGAAGAACCAATTTATTAGGACTTAGGCGGTGTTGTCATGGCTTTGCAATTCGATTGCCATGAGATATTCTACGTTAAGTAACGTGTTGTATTCTTGTTTCGAGGTGATATTTTTATTGAAAATAATTTCTTCTTTTGATATGTAATTTTAGAATTTTTATGTCATATTTTTTTAATTTTTTTTCGGGGACAAAAAATATCCCATTTATTGCTTTCAACGACATCTAGAAAATTACCCATTACACTAAAATTTTCCCAACACTTGTGCTTCATCAATGTATGTATTTGTTTACTTTATTTATGTTCCAAAATATACCTAGGTTTACCGGTTTTTTTGGAGCCAGTGGGCCACATAGACCCGTCCGACGGCAAATTTTCTGATTTGTCGCATTCTTGATTTTTTCTTTAATTTGCTTTTTCATACATTTTTGAGCCCTGCCCCATGTCATGGAATTTAGCCCGAAATTGAATGATATGCATGTGGTTTTCGTACGATGGTATCCAGTGTTACCATGTTAGCATAATTTGTGCCGTTTTGGCAACATTTTTTTTTGGTTTTGGCACTTGTCTTTTGAAAAATTATGCCAAGTGCCGTTTAGCACAATTGCCTCAACATTTTCGTAATGTTTTTAATATTTGTGCAATTGTTTAGCACAATCTTTTTGCAAACGGCACAATTTTTCATACTGAAAGTTTCTCCCTTTAATTTATCTGAAAATGTTACATCCTATTTATCGGTATAGAAGGTACAATATCACATTTTTAGATTACTGGCTAACAAAGCAACTCTACAAGCTTAAAACATAAAGTAGCTATGGTATAGAGAAGAAAATTTACTCTTGGAGTGGAATGCCAACAAAGAAAACGAGTGAAGCGCGTCGTTTCTCATCTTTTTGGCGTAGAATACGTCTTACCTTACGGTATAGGGAGTCATGTCAGATTGTTATTGTTGTAATCTTTATTTCATTGATTATGAGGAAACGGCGAGATAATTTTTTTTCAAAAATTTTTTGTAGGTAAATGAAGATGTTATCTTTCGTTTGATATACATTTCATATTGGTTGATATCTTCCTAATATTTAAATTTCTCAAATGAAAATTGTTTAAACACATACACTCAAACATATGTGTGGTGTTTGGTTGAGTGTTTGAGTTTGTAGCGTGGACACAAACTATGCTGCTGTTTCAGTGTGGACACAAACCTTCGGCTGTTGTTTTGATTGATGAAATATTGAAATTTCGTATATTTACTTATGTATTTAAGTGAAACAAAATGTTAAATGTGAATTTGAATTTAACATGGATATATAATTATAAAAAATATAAATCAAATTCATTTGCTTATGTTATTTATCATTTATTGTTATATATGTTTTCTGTCTTATCGGATGACGTATTCTACGTTAAACTTAATGGCCGTGTCTCTGACACAGCCTGCAGGGACAGTCGGACAGTCTGCTGTATTGTTTTTTTTTTAAGTTTTATTTAATGTCTGTCTTTCGTTATTGTTGTAGAATTTGTTAAAATATTTTAAGTTAGTGTTTTGTATACTTAGTACTTATTTTTAAGTTAAACTGTTAACTTTTAACAACTTTTTATCCATTTTATCCTTTTATCCTTCCATTTATGTGTTTTGAACTCAGAAGTAGAAAAAACACTAAAAGCTAATTTTAGCATAATGGTTTTGCAAACGCCACAATTTTTGAGGATATTTTTGGCATAATTTTTTAGTAGGTCAAAATCAATTCAATTGCACTGCAACTGGCGTGAATTTTGGGACAAACATTATAATGAGCAGTGAAAGTGACTTAAAGGTATTGCATCTCTCGCGGCTAATACGACTAAGTCTTTAGTAGCGACAATCGAGTCACTGCAGTATGCACAGGCCTTTAATTTGCCTTTACTGAAACAAGAAAAATGTCAAATTCGACAAAATACTGGGAAATATCAATACGTTCAAATGAAGTTTTCAATTTTATTACAAACAAAAAAACAGAAAAGTAAAATATACAAATAATAAATAACGTTGGCAACAAAAAAAAAAACAGCAAAAGAAAATAAACTTAATGTCCATGTTAGCATTTCATTCCGATTAAAAGAAATAAACTTTGTCAATACGTCAGAGTAAGAAACATCCAACGCAACGACACATCCATCTGTAGCGGCAGCACCAGCAGCAGTTCATCAAGAAATATTTCGCACGCACAAAGCTCCGGGCTCATCAGTCAGTCATAGCTACAGCTACGGCAACATTAACATTCCTTATTTATTGAGTCTAGGAATGTGTGACGGGAACCTCTGCCGGTGAGTGAGTGAGAGCAATAACACCTAAAACATGAATAGACAAACAACGGTGAGAGGTGAAATGTTTTATATTTAGTTGGTATTCCCGTCGGATATTGGACGGCAACGTAATTATGTTTAGTGATTTTAGGAGAAAAGTTTTCAAAGGAAACATTCGTATTCTGTTGCAGTTGCTAATGTGTTCGGTTTAATGAGTTACTTTGTAGTTGTACATAAATATCGTATATATGATGATCTTGGGTTTACGCTCTTAAAGTCCGTCTGTTCCAAAAGAAACCTATACACATTATTATCGAAGGAGTGGTCTCAAAGCATTGTATTGAGTTAAAAAGCTGCAAAAGTGCCTTCTTTTGTTCTTATCTGAAACTATATTCACTGCGCCAACAGAGATAACCCATAAATATAATGAACAGTTGGAGATTATTTTAGATCCAAGGCAGTAAACACTGAAAGAGTTAATAATTTACTCGGTTATTGGTTTCAAATGTAAAGTATTGCGAATAATTGGAATGGGGCTTTAATGAATTCGTCCCTCAACTAAACAAGTCCCTTACAAAATTACACATTTGTCGCAGTTGAACCCTGCAATACACAGACAAGAATTAATACTCACATCAAGCATGAAATTTCTCAACTCAAATCAACACGATTACGATGTTAATTACAATTCAAAATTTGTTTCAGTATTTCGATACCCGCAAACACATCTCATCAACTGCCTTCTCCACAAGTAAATGGGTTTTCAATTCAATTTCAATTCAATTTATTCCAGACTTCTTTTACAACAATATCAATTTTAAGACATACTTATATTACTACATTTTTCCTCTGCATTCGAGAATTTTTTGAGGACTATACATATCGTATATTGGCTTTTAGCCATGAGCCCGGCGAAGCCGGTACTCCCAAAGTACATTCAATTTATCATCAACCAAAATGCCATAAAAAAGAATCACAAAAAAGGCAATATTCCGTCAGGGAAAAAACTTAAAACTTAAAATAACTTAATTCTAACCTACAACTAACTATACAAATATTTACATTGGGCCTAAGGCCGCCAAGAGTCCCATGATAGCCTGGGATTTCAGGTCATCGTCTTCCAATTTCGCATATTCTTGCAAGAATGGACCTAGCTTGGTACGGCAGGACTTAAAGTCCATGCCAAACATCCGACGGCAGTCGGCTTCAATGGTTCCGAAATGGGCCATTGCGCTCTGCAGCGTCACCCCTAAGGGTGCTGCTGCAGCGAAATTCGTGCCGTGCGCAGCATTCGCCGTAGGGCGAGAGGAACCGCGGGTAGCAGCAGCAGCGTAGGAAACGCCGCCCAGGAATCTGCCACTATCGCGAGAGAAACTGATTCCAGGAACGACCGAGTGTCGCTTCCTGGCTTCAGTCTTCTCGCGAAGTAGTTTCAAACGCAACGGACATTCCCTGGCGCTAGCCGTGTGCCCGTCGGTTAAACAATTAATACATTTGACCACGTGATCCGGTCGAAGAACTGGCGCACCAGTGACCGGATCAGGACCGTAGGTCATCCCGTCCATTTTGGCAGGGATGGTGCATTTGCCCGGGCCGTGGGACCCAGAACATTTGCAGCAGCGGTGGGGCATACCGCAGTTTAGCGCTATGTGACCATAGCGCTGGCAATTTCTACATTGCGAAACCCCCGTCCTGATATCCTTACGGATTAGGACCTTGCAATGCAAGATGAACTTTACAGCATAAAATGCTGTAATGTCCGAATCTCTGGACAAGTGGAGAAGCCACTTGTCCCCACCAAGTTTGGTAATCCTCACTATTTGAAGATTTATTCTCATGCCTGCGAGGAACGTCCTCAAATCCTGCTCCTCATAGGAGTCAGACAATCCCACGACTACCACGGAAAATGGAGTCTGCGATTTTGGCGTGTAGGTGTAGTACGCCATACCCCCTTCCTTAAACAAACTCTTGACAGACTCATAGTCCGAAAGACTCAACGTCTTAACGTTCATTAGTGAACGCCCAGTAATTCTTATTATAAAATTTTCGTGCTGTAGTACATCTTTAATTTTTGATGCCACAGCACGAACATTAGCACTATATACATACAAATCAGGAATTTTTTTATTCTTATTCCTATTTCTGCGTCTCTCGTTGCTGGCGCCTTTTGCCGCCATGGGGCCATCCTTCTTCATCTTGGCCGTTGCATTCGCCGTCCTCCTTGCCGGCATTGCACGGGACCCAACTTCCTTCTTGTACTGCTCGTGGGCTTCTTGCTCGAGCAGTAATTCTCTAAAGCTTGGCGCTTCTTCATCCATAGACTCTTCATTGTCCATGGCCTGTTGTCCCAGGGATTTCTCCAGGTCTTTTACTTGGTACGTGAGTTGATCTATCTTCTTCAAGGCTTCCTCGAACTTTTTGGTTATGCTCTCGTTTTCCGTACGGAGCTGGCGGATTTCGTTCATCACATCGGCCTCAGTCTTCCTCTTCTTCTTGGCTTCAGATTCATAATTCTTCAGATGTATAGCTCTGGCTTGCAGCGCTTCCAAGCGGTCATCTATGGACATCTCCCCACTAGTTGTGGCGGGTTCATCATCGGGCTTGGCTGCCTCGATAGTACATAGTACTCTCGCCCTCGTCTTTGACTTCCTTCCCATAACCGGAGTAAATCCGGAGTCTTGGGGATCAGCCATGTCAAAAAATTTTTCCGTTTTGCCGACGGCAATTGGAAAAATAATTTTTCATTAAAATTTTATCTCAGTTTGGTAGTCTTGAAAAAGACTAAAAAACTTAAAAAATTTTATCCAGTTTTCAAAGTCTTGAAAAAGACTTAGAAAACTTTTCAAGTTTGAAATTTTTTCACCACTTATTATTTTCACTTTTATTTCACTTAACACTGGTTGAGCTCACAATTGCTTCTATCGTCCTACAAGTAAATGGGTGCATCATCACACGTTATATAGCGATAAAAAAAACTCAACTTAATGAGAATTCTTTCGACACATCCTGGTAAAAAAAATTCCGTAGAAATTCCTACTAAATTTGATTTAGCCTAATAAATCAAGAATTTTGTAATTTCAAGTACACAAATAATTAACCCAAGTGAAATAGCAATTGGTGCAACAAGATTTATCTATTTTCTGAATTTTGCGTAAATTTGTACTGTCAAGTACTCGAGCAATTGTGTCAACTAAAAAGAAATTGGATCTGATTTATGTGTTTAAACAAAGTCGCAATTGATACTTTTTGAGCAATAATTTTTTCGGTGTAAGGTTTGCTATATTTCATCACACATTATTAGAGACCACCAAATACTTCCCATCTCTGTTGTACAGCTTTAGTTTTAATTTAATGTCCATATTGTTTAAACTACTTGCGAAGCTATCGGAAACGAGCTTCCGCTAGAAAAAAAACTAAACTTTTTAGCTGTTGTTAAAACCTTCGCGAGTTCCTAAGGGGTTTGAATAAAGTGGTCTCCTGTTCCGATAGGCGTTTTAGCGATTTTTATTTAAGCGGCGTTTAGTATTAGCGACTTTTCTTTCTTAAATATTTGGTGTCAAGTTAAAGACATCCCCTTGTTGATGCTTTCAGCCGAGGTCAAAAATGAGATTAATTTCGAGATTGGACACACTGTTTCCAAGTTATGAATATATTTTTGTTTCAGCGATTTTTTCTGTTAGAAATATGCATTTTTATTCACAACATTTAGCAATCCGCAAAACTGATTATTTTGCTGATTGGAAGGAAGGTCCGTTTCCGAGATATACAGGGTGGTCCAAATAAAAGTATCGTTTTAAAAATTAACGAAACTTATGGTATATTATGACTTTATTAACATATATTCCCATTATTTGCACAACACGATGTCACTCAAACGGCTGCGGTGGCTGGCTTTGTACTTTAAAAGAAAAAGATTCCTCACATTTATGAATTCCTTCATCAATTTGATGAAACGTTCCCACATTTTGCAACTTACGACAAATTTCATTGAATCGATGAAGAACATTTCATCAATCTTTCATTCATATTTCATCTATAGTTTACGTTGATTCAACGACAACGTTACATCAAGTTGATATAAATTTTTCATAAATTTGATGGAAGTTTGTAATCAAGTTGAAGTAAATTTTTCGCCATTATGATGTACATTTTGCATAAATTTTCTGTAAATTTTCGTCAATTATTCGTGGGGTTATCGTCAATTGTATGTATGTTTGTCATCAATTTGATGTAATTTGGTTATCATATTGATGAACATTGTTTGTTAATGTGTAGCCAAACTCTTTGGACTATTTTTCATTGTAAAGAGTTCAAAATATCGGGGTATAAGACCACGTAGAACATGTTCATAGCGTGGATATTGTTTTCTGTCCACTGCACTATTGGAACGAAGTTCCTTTTCGCACGTTGCGTGCTGGGGGCTAAATGAAAAAAAATTACACAAATTTTGTTTTAACACTATTGTGCTACATCCCACTATTATCAACTACATATATTGTTTACGTTTGCTTTGGTTTGTGTCTAGATTGACTACATATCTCACATATGTTGGGATATTTCTTAATGAGAGTTTTCTAGGTGAAGCCAGTAACCAATATTTAGTATATATTGTAGTTTTGATCCCAATAAAAAGTAAATTTAGAAAAGTCAAAGTGAAAGAAGTTTAAAAAAAACCAAATTTTCTTAAATAAGTGCCTTTTCTTAAAAAAAAAGTAAATTTTCTTACAAAAGTAATTTTTTGTTAAATAAGTATCTTTTCTTAAAAAACTACATTTTCTTTAAAGAATACATTTTTGTGAAACAAAATAATCTTTCTTCAGATAAGTACCTGCTCTTGAAAATGTACCTATTCTTGACAAAAAGGATCAATTCAAAAAAAATCCCTTTTCGTATAAAAAACTTTTCTTAAAAAAATACATTCTCTTCAGAAAATACGGTTTCTTACAAAAATTCCTTTCTTTTCTTTTCTTGAGATAAGTACATTTTCTTAAAAAAATATCCTTTCCTAAAAAAAGTACCACTTCTTTCAAAAGTTCCTGTTCTTAAAAAAAGTACTTGTTTATAAAAAAAAATTCATACTCTTATGGCTTTTTCTTACAGAAAGTACTTCTTCTTAAAAATAGTACATTTTCTTTAAAAAAAAAATTAGCTTTTAATAAATGAAGTACCTCTTCGGAAAATATAATACATATTCTTACAAAAAGTACGTAGTATACTTTTACTTTAAATAAAATACTTTCTATAAAAAAATCCATTTTAATTGTCGTATTTTTCAACGGGCGCCTCAGGTGCGTTGGAACTTACTAGTACATAATATATAGCAGAAAGGAACTTTGTTCCAACCGGGTTTCCCCTAACACCTCATGTGATTTATTTCTATTATGCATTTATTTTTAATTTTCTATTTATGTTTTCAAACTACTTCCTTATTTTCAATCGATCACACTAATTATTTCTAAAGTCCAGTGATGAACATTAATGTAAAAAAGGTCATCAATTTAATGAAACTGATAAAGGTGAATAAACACACAATCTTCAAACTGAATAACCTTTTCATTGAGGTGGTGAAATTTGTCATCAGTTCAATGAAGAACAATTGATGAACATTTATCATCGAATTGATGAAAAGATTTTCTTTCAGTGTATAAGTAGTAGCTTATACTGTCAGTCCAAATTTTCCTAGACTTTATTGACGGTTTCTGGTTTGTTTCTTTCTCATGAATAGCTCGGACGACGTTAGCCCTAAGGTTGTGGAACGTTTCTGGACTATTCGCATGGCATCGGTCTTTAACGGCGCCCAACAAGAAAACGTTTAAAGGGCTCGAATCGTAGTTCCGAGGTGGCCAATTCACATCGTCAAGTTCGCAACAGATTGATTGTTTGATGATCAGTGTGACATAGCGCGCAATCTTGCTGAAACCGAAGATTATCCAAGTTCATATCTTCCATTTCAGCCGATAAAACTCCATAATAATGGTTTTGTAACGCTCGCCGTTGATTAAAATGGCGATTCCAGCAGCATTTTCGAAAAAGTTGGCCAATGTTGGCCTATTGTACATATAAGGGTAACCACTAGAAAATACACACCATACTGTCACATCTGTATATGTATTGGCTTCTCGAGAATGACGTGCGGGTTGCTCGATCCCCTGATGAAGCAATTTTATGTTGCCTCCGATATGAAAATGCGCCTCGTCAGAAAATACGATTTTTCGGCCAGATTCGATGTCCGGCTGGAGCTTCTACAATACGCAAACTGAGAAGCCGCGGATGGTCGTTTGCCTACAATTGTTGAGTCAATTGGTCCTTGTAACTGAATAATCCGAGATCTTTGAGGAAAAATCTCATCATGCTGGTGCGTGAAATTGCGTTCTTGCACGCCGAAGTAAAACGGCCCTAGCAACATATTGCAGGAACCATGGATATGTTTGCATGCATTGCTTTCATGAATAGAAGTTCTCTTGCTTTTTTGTTTCTATGTTGCCTGTCTCATTTTTGATTTCAGCAGTTTTCAACAAAGAAAGCTAGATTTGAGTCACATATATATATGTATATTATAACTTATTAATCATTGTGTCTCCAACATAAAATATTGAACTGCAACCACAAAATTGTTGTACACAACCCTGCAGTTCAAAAGAAACAATGCACCCCATAAAAAAAACAGCAGACAGTTGTCCGAGGCCTTCGGCCACGGACTGTCCCTGCAGGCTGTGTCAGAGACACGGCCATTAAGTTTAACGTACAATACGCCATCCGATAAGACAGAAAACATATATAACAATAAATGATAAATAACATAAGCAAATGAATTTATTTATTTATTTTATCCAATAGTCCAATATAATAGTTTTTATTTTAATTTACTAAACGTCAACTGTCAGCTGCTGTCAAACAGCATCACGCAGCACTGTTATTTTGCTTACTTGGCAGCACTTTCATTTAACATAAAAATATATATTTTTATATATATGTTTTATAATTATATATCCATGTTAAATTCAAATTCACATTTAACATTTTGTTTCACTTAAATACATAAGTAAATATACGAAATTTCAATATTTCATCAATCAAAACAACAGCCGAAGGTTTGTGTCCACACTGAAACAGCAGCATAGTTTGTGTTCACGCTACAAACTCAAACACTCAACCAAACACCACACATATGTTTGAGTGTATGTGTTTAAACAATTTTCATTTGAGAAATTTAAATATTAGGAAGATATCAACCAATATGAAATGTATATCAAACGAAAGATAACATCTTCATTTACCTACAAAAATATTTTTAAAAAAAGTTATCTCGCCGTTTCCTCATAATCAATGAAATAAAGATTACAACAATAACAATCTGACATGACTCCCTATACCGTAAGGTAAGACGTATTCTACGTCAAAAAACGTCTATTGCTGTGCCAGATAGCCCTGTTCTGCCCGAAAATGCCATCTACTTTATATACCAGCTACTTTAATATCCACATGATGAGTTATAGCCACTTTTTTATTTCAGCAATTTTCCTATTTTAGCGACTTTTAGAGAAAAAAATTCTTCCATACGAATTAGACCACCTTATGAAAAACCCTTAGAAACCAGCAAATATTAGTTATTTTTCCGATTGGATGCTCTGTTTCCAAGATATAGAAATTTTTTATAATTTTTTCATATTTTCGATCAAATATGATCGTGGGTAGGTTACCTGTTATTTATTACCCACAGGGTAAAGGGTAATCGTAATGAGTAATTCCCCATCCCCCCACCATTAAATCAATGCCGTTACATCCCATGAAGGGATTAGGGAGAGCTTCTCACAAACCACTGAGCTGTTCGCGTTCTCATGCACAGGAGCCGCGCACACTACCATTGCACCACCGTCGGCCGCCCATTATATTCCGCATTACCCTGTGGGTAATGGGTAATCGTGATGGGTTATTCCCCATCGTCGTGGGTAACTACTCATTATTTTCCACATTACCCTGAGGGTAATATGAAATCGTGAGGTGTAATTCCACATTGTCATGGGTAGCTACCCATTATTTTCCCCATAACCCTGTGGGATTACAGTGAATTAGATACAAGAAAACCCCAGAAGCAGGCACAAAATTACAAATGTGCTGTTCTGAGCAGATTACCTTCCTTATGTATGTTAGTATATGCAATTTTAGAGAAAATTGTATTCTTTATATTTTTCAAATCATATCAAAATTGTCAAAGTGATTTCTTAAGCTGATTTCTGATCACTCGATACTTCCAAGTGGGAGAAAACTTATGTGAGAACAATTGCGAGTGCGATGGTTGAAGGTATAGAGTCAATGTGAACGTCAGCATTTCTGTAGCTGAACGGAAACGGCTTATTGGTTTGGTACCGGTGAATTGCCTGGCACATTGGTTGACAATGCGGTTGACCCTAACAGACTGGCGATTAATAACGGCGGAGTCTAGGCTCGAGCTACAGGTGCGGTGGTGGCAGAAAATTGCTTACGACATTGGCTTGTCGGCTTCTAGTCAATTCAATCGGAAGTGGCGACCAGTCTACAATCACAGGCGCTGTGGTGGTAGAGATTTGCATTTGATATTTAGTCTTCAACTTCTGCTAGCTGGCTGTAACGTAAATGGTGATAATCGGCGTGGATACCCATGCTCGGGATGCACATACATAATGGCCAAAGACTGGAAATCGTCGGCTTCTACATTACTTTAATGTCAGCTTTCGGTTCGCCCTGGCACAAGCTAGCGGTTGAGACTATAGTGTTGTTGCGGGTGCGCGGATGGCAGAGAAAGATATTGGTTCATAAGTTTCCAATTTAATTTCGGCATTCGACAGATTCTGACGAAACCTATGATAATTGTAGAGGTAGAAGAATAAGGCCTTAGTGAAAGCAAGGAAGAAACTGAGGTGCAGTGCCCAAGTGCAGAAAAGCCTTCGTACAATCACTGGTGCGCAACGTACGAGGGGTGCAAAATTTGTAGCAAGAAGGCAGTGTTGCCAGATAAAGTCGGTCACAAATCGGCAAATTGGAGGTGCAGAAATCGTCAAAATAATTTTCGAAATTGTCAAAAAAAATAGTCCACATTATAAACTGCAATTACTATACCAAATTTCAATGTTTTTGTGGGGGAAAAAATAAAGCAATTAAATCAATTTTTTAGAGTAATATTTTTAAAATTCATAAAAAAAATATATCATATTTAAAAAAATTTATAAACAAAGACCACATGTCAAACAAAGTAGGTTGTTTACATTCAAAATTAACGAAATTCTAAGTTTTTTATAAAAGCTATTTAAGAAGGCATTTTTTTATTATAAATTATACAATAATATAATGGTGGCCGGCGGTGGTGCAATGGTTAGTGTGCGCGGCTCTTGTACATGAGATCCTGGGTTCGAACCCGGCTCTGACCACCTTCAAATTTCGTTCGGAGGCGGTCACCTCGCATAGTGACGGCGACACTGTCGAGTATATAGCCATGAAAAATCTTTTCAAAATAAGTCCCAATCAGTCAGTGAAAACTGGAAAGCGCACAGCTCAGTGATTGTGCGAAGTTCTCCCCGGTCCCTTCATGGGATGTAATGGGAAACCATTTATTTATTTTTTAAAAAATCCATATTCAGCAAGCAGCCTGTATCTTTTGCAATTTGTAACCGATTCCAAAATTGTAAAATGGGAATGGAACCTAGACATCTTGAGATATAAAAAATATCATGACAATAGTGGTTTCTTAACTAAAGAACTTTTTTGAACAATTTATAAAAAAAACGTCCAATAATGTGCTATTTTTTTTTTGGTTCACTTGAATAAACCACTTTATTATTTTTTTTATTATTTTTAAATTAAGCGATGATTTTCTGTATGGATCGTTTGTTTATTTCAAGTTATTACATCTTAATTATTTTACGAGTCAAAATGGCAAAACAAAAAATTTTAAAACTATCGGAAAAAACTAAAATCCATGTTTACCGTTCTGAAGGATATTCTAACCGCGCAATAGCTAACAAAAATTGGAGGGAGCACAATAGTTGTCGGCAATTACATCAAGGATCCCGAGGGCTATGGCAAAATTTTTAAAGGAAGGGTATCATTGTCTTTACATACGTATGAGAAAAGAAATATCATCAGAATTACTTCTAATTCTGCCTTATCCTTGTTAAAAATAAGAGCTCAAGCTGTAGTGGAAGCGAGCAAGTCATCAGTACGCAGAGTAATTAAGGGCTGTAACTTAAATACCTGAAATTACAAAAAAAGCCGCCACTTAATGCTCCTCGTAAGGAAAAGCGGCTTCAATTCTCAAGAGACTACATGTTATGGGATGTGCAGCCAAGAGGTCATGTAAATTACTGGAGAACCGTTGTATTTACGGATGAGAAGAAGTTTAGTTTGGATGGGTCTGATGGCTACAACTATTATTTCCATGATCTGCGCGAAGAAAAGCGTTTTTTGAACCGACATCACAGCCGAGAGGGCGGCGTTATGGTGTGGGGTGCCATTACGTACTATGGCACCATCGATCTGGAATGTGCAAAGTGCAAAAATGACTGCTGCTAGCTATAAAACGTTATTGGAATCGGCTCTTCCGAAGTTCAGTGAACTATTTGGTCCCATATCTTTAATATTGCAACAGGATAATGCCCCTATACACAACGCCAGAGTAGTAAAGGAGTTCATTGCATGCCAAAATTTTAATATTCTTGACTGGCCACCCTATTCGCCAGATCTAAAGATTATCGAAAATTTCTGGGGTTGGTTATCTCGTAAGGTCTATGAAGGAGCTAGACAATTTGATGACAAGCACTCATTATTATAAATTCGAATATAAATATAAATAAATATAAATTCTCTTTATTTCTCAACGAAAACCCGTATATTTGAAGTTATTAAAAACAAAGGGGGTTGTACCCATTACTAATAGTTCTCTAATAAAGAAAAATAAATTTAAAAAAAAAAACAAGAAAAACTGTTTTCCATTAAAATTAGTTAAAGTGCCTTTATTCAAGTGAAACAAAAAAAATAGCACATTTTTGACATTTTTTTTTTTTTATAAATTGCTCAAAATAAGTTTTTTAGTTAAGAAACCACTATTGTGCTGATTTTTATATGTTAAGATGTCTAGCTTCCATATCCATTTTAAAATTCTGCAATCGGTTACGAATTGCAAAAGATACAGGCTGCTGAATATGGAATTTTTAGTGCCTTTAAATAAGTGAACCGGAGTGTATTATTTTTTACAAAAGAAATTTCAAGAATTCAAACAAATGAAAGAAATTTTAAATTTTCCAATTTTAATCATTTACATATGATGAATTTCATGTAAAAATCGAGATGCATTGAACTCGACCCCCTCAGATATCGATGAAATTTTGTTTATAGCTAAATTTGATCAATACAAACAAACCCTCATTTTTAGAAATGACTGTTTTGCGATTTTTTCGTTAGTTAAAATTTTTTTTTTGTTATAAAATTTTTTACAGTGTATTTTTTTATTTTTTTAAACGTGTCATAAAGCCTGTTAAAATATCTTTTTACTGATACCAAGATCATGGAAATCGGTTCAGCCGATTCTGAGTTATTGTAGTTTAAAGAATTTTCCTGGGACAATGTTTATTTATTTTACCTGTAAATATAAAATATAAGGGCAATTACAAGAAGTGACACTACTTAAAAAATTATATAAAAAAAACTAAAAAAGAACCCATTTTTATTTTTTGATATGGTATAGGTGAAGGATAAACCTTTCTAAAAAAATACTACACTGTAAAAAAAACCCTTGATCTTTTTGGTTTTTTCGTTAGTTAAAATTTTTTTTTGTTATAAAATTTTTTACAGTGTACTTTTTAAAATATCTTTTTAATGATACTAAGATCATGGAAATCGGTTCAGCCGATTCTGAGTTATTGTAGTTTAAATGGAGCTCTTTTCGACCATTTTCGCGTTTTTTCGAAAACTTTCCCACTGTGCCACGCCCAAAAAATCCCAAAACAGTCATTTCTAAAAATGAAAGTTTGTTTGTATTGATCAAATTTAGCTATGAACAAAATTTCATCGATATCTGAGGTGGTTGGGTTCAAAATTTCAGTTTTATCTCGATTTTTAAATGAAATTCATCAAATATATTTGTATCCACAATAATACATAATCACTTTATTTCTTTCAATACGAAGTGTTTTTTTTTCTTTGTAAGAAAATGTCGGAATTGAATATCTTTGTTTATACTCTACTCCGAAATCTCTTCAACTGTTGGTCAAACAACCAACGAACAGAGCTTTGCAATATATGTACGGACACAATCGAAGCGATAACGTAGGCGTTGCAAATATTTACACGTATTCTTATGGAAAAAAAACAAGAGCTGGCATTTGACGCCGCTTCTGGCGTAGACGACAAAAATTAGATTTTTTTTTTCCCTGGCTTCAAGACGGCAGATTAATACAAAACTTACTATGTTTTGAGAGACGTTTTTCTATTTTTCTGACAAATAAAATGAAACTATTTCAAATTTTTGAAAGAAATGTGAACATGAATTGTAAATTTATATGCTATAGGGTAAAAAGGAATAGTGGATGCAGATTTTGTCCCTCCTGCCTGTAGGAAATAATAATTTAAGAATAATAGATTGGATTGGTGTGTTTGGTGGTGAACAAAAGTTATAAAGTATACAAGGGTGAAAAATTTTGACGCAAGTGATGGTGTTTATCGTTAACGTATTTAGAATTAACGCCAACGTAATCCCTCTGCTTGTGGTTATACACTACACAAGGTGGCGCAAAAGTAATCCTCCTATCAGAAAATGCTATAAATTTTGCGATTGGCCCCTAATGTCAGTTCTGTTTTGACATTTGTGTAGCAAACACATGCCAAATACACGTTAATAAACAATGATACGCTACACTGCTCCAGAACGCGGAATATTGCTGACTATTTATTTGACCAATAATCGGTCGGTGAATTTGGCACAACGTGAATTTCGTCGCAGATTTCCTGGCCGTCCAACGCCTACTGGTGAAACACTGCGACGTTTAGCCGCTCGCCTCGAAGAGACTGGCACAACACGAGATGCTGCCAGGCGTGGCAGACCCCGGAGTAGCCGTTCTGCAGAGAATATTGCTGCTGTAGCCGAGGATGTCATGGATGCGCCGCCGACATCGACCAGACGACGTGCCACGCAAATGGGTATCAGTCGACGGTCTTTACAGAGAATTTTGGTACAAGATTTGAAGATGTTTCCGTACAAAGTCCAGACGGTGCATCAGCTGTTAGCTGCTGACCGCCAATCGCGTCTAACATACGCTCAAGCCATCCTTAATCACCACCAAGAGGAAGATGATTTTTCATCAAAAATAATCATGAGTGATGAGGCCCATTTCCATCTTAGCGGGTACGTAAATAAGCAAAATTTACGCTTCTGGGGCACTGAAAATCCGCGTGTAACCTACGAAGAGCCATTACACCCGCTCAAAGTCACTGTATGGTGTGCTGTTTTCGCTGGAGAAGTCATCGCACCTTTTTTCTTCGAAGACGTCGCGGGCCAAACGGTTACTGTGAATGGTGAGCGCTACATAGCAATGATCAACGAGTTTTTTTGCCGCAACTTGATGAATTGGGATTGGAAAACATGTGGTTCCAAGAGGACGGTGCAACGGCACACACTGCACGTGCCACAACCGATATGCTGAAGGATGCATTTCCCGAGAGCCTAATCTCCCGTTTTGGCAATTTGCACTGGCCAGCAAGATCGCCTGATTTGACGCTCCAGACTTCTTTTTGTGGGGCTTTTTGAAGTCGCGGGTTTATGTCAACAAGCCTCAGACTCTTGCAGCTCTTGAAGACAATATCCGTCAAGAATGTGAGGACCTATCGCCGGAAGTTTTGGCCAAAGTGATGGAAAATGCCATAAAAAGGGCTCAAATGACAATCAACTGTGGCGGCGGCCATTTACATGACATCATATTCTCGACTTGATGTAAACAAAATTAAAAGACCAAATAAAAATAATCGACAAGAAGAATCAAAGTTTTTAATTTTTTTTTAAATTACAGCCAAAAAACATCGGAAGTTTTTTTTGCGCCACCTTGTATATAGCCAATTCATGAATAATTTTCATTAACCCCTAATTGGCTGACCCCCGATTCGATTGTGTGAATTTGATTAAGCGTCACACAGACAATATTTAGGATATTTACATACATATGTATATTAACACGGTATTTTTTTACACGTATTTCTTCCTCAGTCCGTCTACAAAAATTAATTCTCGATAATTCTCACAGCCTCTAGATATTTTTTCAGAACTGGCTCTATTTGTGGGATATTTTTCTACCCAATAGCCCTTGATATGGGTTAAAGTTTATGTTTAAACATGTAACTATAGCTGTCGCTGTTGGGATACCAACAATTTCAAATTTGGAATAGACCAAAAATGTTGTATTTTTGTGACTAAAAGTAGGCAAAATGACGACAAATCTTCACTTCTGGCAACACTGCAACAAGGGTACAGTGCCCACGAGGAGCAAAGCCGTCATACAAACAATGGTGAACGAGGATCAAAACTTTCGAACAAATAAAGACGAAGTGCCCATGAGAAACAAAGCTTGAGTACAAACAAACGTGTAGTACTCAGGAGGCGTAACTCCTTCGTCTAACATGGGGTGAAACCTTCATGCAAATTTCCCAAGAACAAGACCTTCGTACAAACGGCGATGCAGTTATTATGAGGAGCAACGCCTTCGTACAAGCTAATAGAGGGCGGCTCAATAAGTCTGTGACTTTTTGAATGAAACAGTTTTTTTTTGCAAAAAAAAATTATTTTCCAACATAAACTCCTTTTAGCTCAATACACTTAGTCCAACGTTTCTCTAATTTTTATATCCCTTCCAAACAAAATGGATTTTTCGAGGTCCATTTGTATGATCAATAATTTAACCGTTGGAGCTAAATCTCTTTCCACCGAGCCATTTCTTTAGGTTTGGAAATAGGAAATAGTCACTGGGGGCTAAATACGGAGAATATGGCGGATGAGGTATCAATTCGAAGCCCAAATCATGGAATTTTGCCACTGAGACTACACACGTATGCACCCGTACGTTTATGGTCAATTGAGAACAAACGCGGCACCCATCTTGAAGACAGCTTTCTTATACCCAACGGGTCATTTAAAATCGAAACCACACTGTCATATGAAATGCCTATGGCATCAACAATCTCACGCACTTTTAGTCTTCGATCGGCCAACACCATATCGTGGATTTTTTCGACATTTTCGGGTGTATTGACTTGAATTGGCCGTCCAGAACGTTCAGCGTCATTTGTACTTGAGCGACCACAACGAAAGTCACAACTTTTTTTACCATTGAAATCGATGGTGCAGAGTCCTCATAGTATTTATCAAGCTTTTCCTTGATTTGATTGGCGGTTTTTTTTTCGCAAAAATAATGTTTAATGAGACTCGAAATTCACTTTTTTCCATTTCTAAATAAATTCACGAGTTTGTATGTTTTGAACAGCTGTTAACTGCAAAGCAAATGACGGAACTTGCTCAAAATTTGACACTAGTCTACTAACAGGTGGTACTTGATGGGAACAGTGTTGCATTTCATATAACTACGATTTCATATGACTACGAGTTAGTTAGTTTCATATAACTAACGAAACTTCACCGAGGTATTGATCCGCCCTCTATGCAGCATCAACTTGTTCAGTTGAAGTTATTGTACTCATGAAGAATATATCCTTCTAGAGTTCTTAAAAGAATTATTCCGATCAATTCTTGGATGATAGGAACGGGTACACTCTTAATATCTTAGCAATGAACTTCGTATCGGTGGTGTGACCAACGTATACTTCAAACAAGAGTCGACTACTTATACAATAACAAAAATGGCCTAAATGGGAAATATGTAGGTGCCGTACAAAAGAGAGTCCACATTGAAACACGAATTTGCCGTTAACCGATATGTTATTTTCTGGCATTGGTTAAGGAGAGTAAGTATTGTGCGAGTAAGGGTTGCTGGCAGGGTTGATAAGTATAATAATAATATATAATTCTATAATAAAGTAATATAATTCTATTAGGGACTTGGAAAGAGTATCGATATTTTTAGTATTGATAATATTATTGATACTATATCGATACTACAGTATCGAATATTGTTAATTGTTGATTGTCAATCAGTTTTGAAAGAAATTGCACGTCATTTTGGGATGTGAAAGATTTCCCAATTATTTCTATATTTTGAAAGATTTCCTTTTGTGGATCTTTCTTCTTAAAAGGTTATACAATATCATATCATCATCATATCATGACATGGGATGGGATAACAACATTTCGCAGGCAAACACTAGTATTGTTAGTTGTGAGTCCGATGTACCAGAAGGTGCGATTGACGGTTAATATTATTTTAAGAATCTCACATGAACTAGACTAAAATGGGGAATTCCCATTTTCTGTTTGAACGACCCATATTCGAAACGACGCAAATCGTGGTGTTAGTTCATACAAAATTTAAGTACTGCTACATTGCTCTCCACCACTGTTAGTGGCTATCACATCACAAAAAATTCGTATTTTGATATATACGAGTAAGCACTTCAGTATGTATGAATCCGAATAATATTTTAATCCAAATCATTCTAATCGCTCAGTTGAGGAGGAATTGTATTGTAATATCTGCGTTTGAAATAAAGGGTATTTTCATTAAATGTAGAACTGTCAGCAGATCCCTGTGAAATGTTTGAATAATTTGGTCATATCTGGGATGACACAGGCAAATCTAGCCAAAGGCAGTGTGTATTTGCGGAGGACATGACTGAAAGACGTATTAATACACGATCCACGTACATGATTCACATGATGACTTGTATTTAGAATCTATGATAACTTCAGTTCATTGAAAATCGTGAATATTTTAATGATTTTAAAGACATTCGATTAATTTGTTCTTCTTCTTCTTTTAGGTAAGTGCTACAATACTCTAATGCTATAAAAATTAATTGACTACAAAGAAACAACGGGTGAGTTTTAATTTATACACAATAAGGAGATTCATATTTGTCAATTTCTATCAATTATTTTTAAATTTAATCATATAAATATTACTCAATTCTTTGGAGTTAATACCATACAATAATGTCATATAGAGATGCCATTGTTCTCATCTGACATTTCCTTTCACACTATTCGTGAATCAGTCGCTGCGATAGAGAGTTATTTGACGTAAATTGACTTACACCAGGTGGAACTACAACAAAAATTGTTGACTTAAATTTGTAACTGTGAAAATTAAACGTACTTTGGATTTGTTTGTTATATTTTATTACACTGTGTGTAATTTTTTAAGTCATGGAAATATAACCATATACGGACACCACTACATGATAAAAGAACCGTGTCTCCTAGTTTTGCCCAAAGTCATGCACTTTTTTTATGGGCCCCCAAAGATTTAAGGCCTCGGTGTCATTTTTGCAAAATAGTGATCATTTTGTCAGGCTCATATCTTGAAAACCGTTCGGAATTTTGATTTACTCTCTGAGGGAAAGTTGTAGCTCTTGTCATAAAAAACAAAAATTGTGAACATATAAAATCAAAAAGGAATCATTCCTACGAAGTTCATATGTTCTAGAAAGTTGTTTATTTATTATTTACGTATATTTTTGTTGTTGATTGTTTCATTTAATTTGGAATGGTTTGCTACCTATGGACCTAAACAGGGGAAAAAAGGTAAAAAAATCGAATTTTTTAAAGTTTTTGCGATTTTGACCTTGAGGATGAAATTTTTGTGATTTTATATTTTCAATACTTTTGTTCTTTATGACAAGAGCGACATCTTTCCTTTATAGAATAAATCAAAATTCGGAACGGTTTGCAAGATATGAGCCTGACAAAATGATCACTGTTTTGCAGAAATATTTCCAAATCTTTGGGGGCCATAAAAAAAGTGCATGACTTTGGGCAAAACTGGGAGACACGGGTTTTTTTTTGGTCTTTTCTCTCGTAGTGGTGCCGTATATGGTTATATTTTTTCGTGTTGGACTGTGTTATTAGTACAAGGAGTTTCAAAAGAAGTCATCCGATATTGTTTGGCTCTAATTTTTTTTCCAAATGAAAAACTTAGATTTTTTTTGATTATGTTTATTTGAACCTTTAGAATTTTATTGGTTAAATTGAGAAGATGATATCGGTTAAATGGGCGCCGTCACAATTGATTACCATACGTACTCGTTTTATGGCATTTTTCATCACTTCGGCGAGAACTTAGGGCGACAGATTCTCGCACTCGTGTCGAATGTTGACCTTGAGGGCTTCCAGGGTCTCGGGCTTGTTCACGTAAACACGGTACTTCAAAAACCCCCCACAAAAAGGTCTGGAACGGTTAAATCGTGCGATCTTGCGGGAACGCCGCCTTCAGAATATCGGTTGTGGCTCGCGCAGTGTATTCTGTTGTTCCGTCCTGTTGGAACTACATGTCCTCCAGTCCTAATTCGTCGAATTGCAGCAGAAAAAAACTCGGTCAACATGGGCCGATAGCGCGCACCGTCCACTGTTGTCGTTTGACCAGGGGCGTTCTCGAAAAAAAGACCCGATGACTCCTCTAGCGTGAACAGCGCACCATGCAGTCACTTTGAGCGGGTGTAATGATTCCTCGTGCATCATTCGTGGATTTTCGGTGCCCCACGTACTTGTTCACGTACCCGCTGAGGTGGAAATGAGCCTCATCGCTCATTATGATTTTCAAATCATTATGAACAAAAATGCCAGAAAACGTGCCCGTATGGTAATTAATTGTGACGGCGTCCATTCAACTCAACTTAACCAATAAAATTCTAAAGGTTCAAATAAACATAATCAAAAAACAGAATCGAAGTGTTTCATTTAGAAAAAAAATGAGAGCCAAACAACATCGGATGTCTTCTTTTGAAACACCTTGTATATATTTGTGGTGTATTTACACAAAAATTTTAACGCACGTTTAAGTCGGTTCAACATTACTGTACTGGTCAGAGTTCGTATTTCGTGGGTAATGGGTTACCTTGGTTACCTTGTGTAATCCATTATAATTGCCGTTGGGAATGGATAGCGATCGTTTACCCATTACTCACCGGGTATGGGGAGAATAACGGGTAGCTACCCACACGATTGCCCATTACCCACAGGGTATTTGGGAAATAATGGGTGGTTACCCACAACAATGTATAATTACTCATCACGATTACCCATTACATTACGGAATGGGAAGGCGATCTATATTCATTACCCACGGCGATAGGGTAACGAAAAAATAACTAATTTTTAAGGGTTTCTAATGCTTATAATCTAAGTGACTCAATATATTGTAAAAATTTTTTCAGAAAATCGCTAAAACAAGAAAGCCGCTAAAATAAAAAAATGCCTATAACTCGGAAACGTCCAATCGCAAAAATAATAAATTTGTTTCCTTCATTAGAGGCGTAGAACTAAACCTTAATTAAATAAAAAAAACACTAAAACGGCGATAAAGATTTAATATATACTAACCCGGCGATTTAAATGATTTAATATATACTAACCCGGTTTATAAAGCTAACCTTTCTGTCGAAATATTTGCAGAAAACTCCTCCCTGCCGATTTGCTCTCAACCACTCCCCGTCACCGCAAATAAGTCTAGCTCCATGCCTCAGATATTTTTTCGTACGCGAGGAGTTAAAAAGGTCCTTGAGGAGCTCAACGTAGGAAGGTCTTCGAGTCGAGAATTCGTGCACTGATTTTGGGCAAGTGTTCTTCGACGCTTGCTCGTCCACTGAGCAACCTTTTCAGCCTGTCATACCGTACAAGTATTTTCCCTACTCGCTGGAAGGTTGTAAATGTCCAGCCGATCCCCAAAAAAGGAGATGCTACTAATCCCTATAACTACCATGGAGACCATGGTAAATTACCATTTGGTGAGTTACCTGGAAGTTAACAGTCTATTCAGTGATCGTCAGTATGGGTTTCGCAGAAACCGTTCAACTGGCGGTCTGATGGCGTTCCTCATGGAACAATTTAATCGGTCCGTGCATAGGCTGAGTGAGAGCAAGATAGTAGCCTTAAATATTTCTGAAGCATTTGATAGATTTTGGCACCAGACACTCATCATATCAAAGGTTAATGCTTTTGGTTTAGGTAGAAACTTCTCTCGCTTTATTTCGAGTTTTATCAGAGACAGTTCCATACGAGTTGTAATAGACGGTATCTCTTCCGTTAAGTATACAATTAATGCGTTAGTACCTCAAGGCTCTGTAATTTCACCCTCCCTTTTTCTTATTTTCATTAACGACCTTCTCGATCGGACTACAAATCCCATTTATTCCTTCGCTGATTATAGTAATTTATGTCACTCATATTCGTTCGATCGTCGACCCAAACTTTCCGTTGTGCAAGGAAAGAACGAACAATGAATGACACGCTTAATTATGACTTAATCATCTGATTAGTGAGTGGGGCAGGGAAACCCGAGTCGAATTTAATGGACGTAAACCACAGTGTTGCAGAATATCGCACAAGCACACTGGTAAGTCGACCGTGCCAATGATTTCAATGGGTGGTTTAGATGTCGGTGCATCGGAAGCTCTTGATGTTGTGGGCATGAAGATACAATGTGGCATTCGTTGGAATAAGTACATTGGCAACGTGTCAAAAGAAGCATTCAAGTGCCTGGGCTTTTTAAAGCGGTGTAAATGATTTTTCACCCCACTCGTTCTACTCAATATCTACACAACGTATATTCCGCCGAAAATGGAACTCAACTCTCATATTTGGGCTGGGGCTCCAGTGTCCACCTTGGAGCTTCTAGACCGCGTGCAAAATAGAGCGTTGAAACTGATAGGCGATAGCAGTGCATCCAGCACTGTTGCCTCCTTGGAGCTTCGACGAAATGTTAGCTGTGTCTCGGTATTTTATAGGTATTTCCATTGAAAGTGTTCCGCCGAGTTACATGGCCTCATTCCAGAAGTTAGGGTATTTAACCGTACGACGCGGTTTTCAAGTGGAACTCATCTCTTTTCTGTTTCCTGGCCGTAGGATCTAACTGCGCATTACAGAAAGAATTCGTTCTTCAGCCGAACAATCCGTATGTGGAATGAGCTTTCGGCAAGTGTATTCCCCACTTCTTACAACATCAGCAAGTTTAAGTCAACCGTTAACAAGTGCTTTTCTCTTTCCCCCTACTCCTATCCCCTTTTCCTAAGTTTATATAGGGGTTGGACTTTGCGAAAAAAAAATCGAGTAGTTAAAGCCTCTCATGTAGGCACAAAATTCATTATTATTGCGATGGACGCACCGTTTCCGAGTTAAAATCATTTTTTATTTTAGCGATTTTCTTATTTTGGCGATTTAAAAAAAAAAAAAAATACTCACAGGAATTGGATCTCTTTAACAAACCCTTAGAAACCCGCAGAAATTAGTTAATTTTCGATTGAACACTCCGTTTCCGAAATATAGACACAAGGGCATTTTACCGATTTTTTATTCGAAAAATTTAGTTTAAAAAATTTGTTTTTTATCAGAAAATCGAAATGGTATAAAAATTAGTTATTTTTTTGATTGGACGCTCCGTTTCCGTGATATAGACATGAGGGCGTTTTAGCGATTTTTTATTCGAAAAATTTTAGTTTAAGCGACAAAAAAGTGATGCCATGTTGAAGGCATCCATTGGCTAAAGGCCCCTATGGTGGTAAAATCTATATTATTTTTTCGATTGGGCGCACCGATTTCGAGTAATAGCCATTTTTTTGTTATAGCGATTTTCTTATTTTGGCGATTTAAAAAAAAATACTCCATAGGAATTGGATAACTTTAACAAACCCTTAGAAACCCGCAGAAATTAGTTACTTTTCCGATTGTACTCTCCGTTTGCGAGATATAGACACATGGAAATCGTATCGATTTTTTATTCTAAATTTTTTTTTTCGAATTTGACCACACGAATTGGACCACTTTATGGAAAGCCTTAGAATTTATTTTTTTTTCAATTCGACGCAGAAATTTGAAGCAGAAATACCAAGTCCCCACATAGATTGGTACAGTTTTCCCTGTATCGGACTATAGAAGGCATCCATATATTCTACAAAGAGGTTGTAGACGTCGATTTATTTTTTGTGGCTTTCTCCAGGATTTGTCGTAATGTGAATATCTGGGCGCTAAATACACTGTTGTAGTTTCTGGCATGACATTCTTGTATGAACGTTCTAGTAAATTGTATAGGTTAGAGGCAAGTCTACTGAGTTGATCGGTACCCATGAAATGTCTGTATCAAGTCCCATTTTCGAAAAAATTGAGTTTTACCATTTCTCAGATTTTACTGCACTTTTTCCCCCCTTAGAATTGGGTTTTCAATTCGACGTTCCGAGTTATAGACATTTGTTTTATTTCGTTTCATATTTGTGATCAAAAATGGGGATGGGTTACCCTAGGGAACCCAGTATCCATCGGCATGTGTAATGGGTAAAGGCCGCCTTCCCATTCCCCATATGTAATGGTAACTACCCATTATTTTCCCTATACCCAGTGGGAAATTCCCCATCGCTATGGATAGCTAGCCATTATTTTCCCCATACGATGCATGGTACAATTAGAAATTCCTTCGTTAAGCTGTCAAAATTAGATGAATAATGAAAAACACTATGTACTAAAGTGTCCAAAAAACCGCCATTTTTTAATAACCGGTTTGAGATTATTCGAAAAACCACTTTTTCAGAAAAACCTGTTTTCGGTTTCACAGAATGGGAAAAATCGGTGGAACCAGTAAATTTTCAGTTTTAGTTACGGTTATTTTTCGGTTTTTTCGTTTCGTATGGAAAGCAATATGTTTACATTTTTGTAAAAGATTAATACAAAATCAACACAAAATAAAATTTTATTGTCTTATTTTGTTTATCCGTAAAGAGAGTCATTGTTATTCTGATAATATAGCAGCACTTGTCAGATTTTAATATTTTTAAATTCTCCGTTAAAGAACACATCAGTTGATTCACTTCAATTGACGCCAATTCAATTCAGTTCAATACAATTCTATTCAATTCTCTTCAATTCATTTCAATTCAATTCACTTCCATTCAATTCAATTCACTTCAATTCAAATCAATTCAATTCAATTCTATTCAATTCCGTGTGTACAATTCTATTCAAATCTCTTCAATTCATTTCAATTCAATTCACTTCCATTCAATTCAATTCAATTCACTTCAATTCAAATCAATTCAATTCAATTCAATTCTATTCAATTCACTTCAATTCCATTCAATGCAATTCAATTCAATTAAATTCCATTCAGTTTAGTCCAATTCAATTAAATTCTATTCAATTCAATTCATCTCACTTCCATTCATTTCAATTCAATTCCCTCCAATTCAAATCAATTCAACTCAATGCAATTCAATTCACGTCAATTCCATTCAATGCAATTCAATTCAAGTCAATTCAATTCAATTCAATTTAATTCTTTTCCATTCCATTCAATGCAATTCAAATCAATTCAATTCAATTCAATTCAATTCAATTCAGTTCAATTCAATTCTATTCAATTCACTTCAATTCCATTCAATGAAATTCAATTGAATTCACTTCAATTCCATTCCGTGGAATGCAATTCAAGTCAATTCAATTCAATTCATTTCAACTCAATTCACCTCAATCCAAATCAATTCAATTCCATTAAATTCGATTCACTTCAATTCCATTCAATGCAATTCACTTCAATTCAATTCACCGCAATTCAATCCAATTCATTCAATTCTGTTCAATTTACTTCACTTCAATTCACTTCAATTCCATTCAATTCAATTCAATTCAATTCAATTCAATTCAATTCAATTCAATTCAATTCAATTCAATTCAATTCAATTCAATTCAATTCAATTCAATTCAATTCAATTCAATTCAATTTAATTCAATTCAATTCAATTCAAGTCAATTCAATTCACTTCAATTCCATTCAATTCAACTCAGTTCACCTCAATTCAAATCAATTCAATTCTATTTAATTCCATTAAATTCAATTCAATTAAATTCACTTCAATTCCATTCAATGCAATGCAATTCAAGTCAATTCAATTCAATTCAATTCAATTCAGTTCAAATCAATTCACTTCCATTCATTTCAATTCAATTCACCCCAATTCATTTCAATTCAATTCACTTCCATTAATTTCAATTCAATTCACTTCAATTATGTTCAATTCAGTTCAATTCAATTGTATTCAATTCCATTCAATTCAATTCAATTCAATTCAATTCAATTCAATTCAATTTAATTCAATTAAATTCAAACCACTTCAATTCAATTCAATGCAATGCAATCCAATTCAATTCCATCAATTTAGTACAAGTCAATTCAATACAATCTAATCTAAGTCTAATCTAGTCTAGTTCAGTACTATTATTTTTGTCTTCTTAATAGAATTGAACTGAATTGCATTGGTGTTTATTTTGAATATTTTGATTGAATTGAATATTTTTGTTGGCGCTTTAATCTCAAAATTCCACAGCTGTATTCAATTTTAACAATAACGTTTTATTTTTAAATTAAAATATAAATCATGTTACAATTTGCAATGCCTTTGTAATGTAAAATTGACAATGTTAATTCATAGTCACATTAAAATTATTTAAATTTGAAAATCATGCTCGATTTTTTGCAATTTCGCAATGTTCATGAATGATAATCTTATAAGGTGTAAACAATTAATGAAAATACTTATTTAAATTGTTTTAGTATTATTCGAATGATGAAATCATTGCGAAATTATAAACGGTTTAAAATCGTATTATTATTATATTTCAAAACAGATGGGTGTCGTGTACTAAATTCACTGTGTGTAATTTTTTGTCATGGAAATATAACCATATACGGACACCACTACGTGATAAAAGTAAGAAAAAGATCCGTGTCTTCCACTTTTGCCCAAAGTCATGGACTTTTTTAATGGGCCCCAAAGATTTGGGGCCTCTGTGTCATTCTTGCAAAAAAAGTGATCATTTTGTCAGGCTCATATCTTGCAAACCGTTCGAAATTTTGGTTTACTCTATGAGGGAAAGTTGTCGCTCTTGTCATAGAGAACCAAAATTGTGAACATATAAGAAATTTCATCTTCAAGGTCAAAACCGCGAAAAACTTAAAAAAATTAGATTATTTTACCTGTTTTACCCTGTTCAGGTCCATAGGTAGCAAACCGTTCAAAATTCAAGGCAACAATCAACTACAGAAATGTACCTAAGATCTCAAGAAATAACTTTCTAGAACATATGAACTTCCTAGGAATAGTTCTTAACACCGTTTACTTCAGCATAGAGATACTATGGTACCGATTTTATAAGTTCACAATTTTTAGTCTTTATGACAAGAGCTACAACTTTCTTTCAGAGAGTAAATCAAAATTCCGAACGGTTTGCAAGATATTACCCTGACAAAATAATCACTTTTTTGCAAAAATGATACCGAGGGGCCCATAAAAAAAGTGCATGACTTTGGGCAAAACTGGGAGACACGGGTCTTTTTTTGTCTTATATCACGTAGTGGTGTCCGTATATGGATATATTTTTTCGTGTTGCACTGTGTTATTAAAAGTTTATTTTTTTATATTTTTTACCGGTTTAACCGACATCTAATACCTTGTTTTCGATGTATTCGAAAATTAAGTTTTTTTAAAAAATCGGCACACGATTAATTGCACGAAAAACGGTTAATCGGTTCCTTCGGTTTTGAACATTCTACTATGTACACACAATTTGACAAATTTAATAAGCTTGTCTTACTTGATACAAAGTATATTTTATAAATTGAATTTTGATTCAAATTCTTTAAATTTTATTAACAAACAAAATGAAATATGACAGATAACCCAGAAAATATGAAAAACCCACAAATCAGCTGGGCTGACTCGATAGATAATTCTACCATGATACGATGTGTATGGGTTCAACAACATGAACTCAGCTAAATGACATCTCTTCCATTATTTACACTCAAACGTGTGCGTTGGCCATGTCAGTTGATGTTGGGGGCTTCGATGCTGTCACTTGTTAGACGCTCACAGGTGACAAATCGCAATCAATTCTTTTCTTATCTACAATAACGCGTTTCTCCACTCAAAACAACCAACGACCGACCGGTAATAACAGCAACAACATAACGCCGATCAATAGCCGATAGCAACACTCTCGCGTCTCTCACGCTCTTAAACAAACATTGTGTTGTGTCGACACCAAATAACATTCCATTTATCATTCTCGTTCGTTCGACATGTTCAATGCGATTCTTGCGTTTATATGTAGAGAGAGAGAGAGAGAGAGAGTGTATTTGGGGTTGCAATGATTTGATTTAATTCAGTTGGCATTCTGTAACATAGCAGAGTGGTATCGTTTGCTGAGTGTCCCATGCTGTAAGGTGTATATAAATAAACTCGCGCCAAACTAACGGTAACTGTAAAGTGGGGGATTTTCCAAATCCCAGAAGGTGTAAAATTTTTAAAGAAAGTTCAAAGCAAATATTTGCAAAATACAAAAAAAGAAAAATTCTAAAATAAAATTATATTGTAACGGTAAAATAAATTTGCACAAAGTGAGAAAGTCCGCGTGCCACACGTTCCCCGTATTATCGTATCGTAATAAACATAGCTGGTCAAATCGCAAAGTAACTCATAGATACGTTTACGATCTAATACGGTATTTTAAGAACAAGTTATTTTTTCGGGTGTGAGTGAATGCAAAGTCATCAGCGTTAAATGAAATATTTCGAAAAATATTTAGAATATTTGAAAAAATTCGAAACCAAAAAAAAAGAATGAAAGATATGAAGTGAAATGATAGATTTTGGTTTACTCATTGTGTATGATAATAATCAAAATTGAAATACGAAATACAAAAAATAGTAATTCATAATAATATCATATAATCATAATAATGAATTGAAATTCTCATAATTTGCGTCTATCATAAAAATTAATTCAAATTCAATGTTTATTGTTCAGTGATAATCGGCGTAAAATCAGAAATCAATAATTGCTGTGTGTGTTTTTATAGTTTGAATTAATATTTTGTTTTGTTGTTTATTCCACCCCCTTCTTTTATATTCCGAACAGCACCCGCAGAATTAGTGATTGATTAATGAATTGTTTATAATCGGCATCGTCACATAAAACAACAACAACCAGAAAACAGACATTTAAATGTGATTTAACAAATCAACGACAACAAGTTTTTGGCGGTTCAAACATATTTTTATAAACTGTAAGTATTTTTGTTTCAATCATTCGTGTTATATTTGTATCCACTCTAATATCTTCTTCTTGGTAATTGAACATTTATAATCAGTTTGATCGTTGGAATATTAATATCTGGGTTTTTACATCGCACCAACCACCTACATATTAGTTTTTCAGGCAGTGATCACGTCGCTTAGTAAAGGTAATTGGTTGAAATAGAAACTTGGCCTAACATTTGTATTCGAAAGGGATGATTTGTTTTATTTATTCGGCCTTTTTATTTGTACTTTTGTATTTTATTATTCAAGCTCAAGCTCAAGACCATTCTATATCTCTATAAATAGAGATATCGTTTTTTACAAAAGAAGTTTTGCAAATGCATTCTCATGATCCCTGGCAAAGAGTATAGCTATTTCAGATCTAGCCACAGATCTTCATCAGAACTTATGCAAACGACAGTTTCGTTTCTCATGCCAACTCGTTCTCACACACAGAATTTCACATCATGTCTTTTCGTTTATTTTTTTTACAAAAATGTAACTCAAATTTGTCACCGAAGTTGGTCTATTTCTACTCCAGCAACATATTTGTTCGAATAAATAATATACTATTAAGCGGTAGATGGCGCTCTACCTCGAATTTCATTTTCAAACTTAAAAACATCAATGAAAATTGAAACCATTTGTGTTAAACGATGCATTATAAAACGTAATTTTATCCATAGAATCTTTTAGTATCAAATATGTTTCAATACATTAACATTTTTTAATATTCAAAATACAAACCTGGATGTGACATTTGAACCATGATGCAACTAATAGAGGTTGTGTTGTAAGAACAACTTAAATGATTTGCTTTTCCTTTTAATATTCAAAATACAAACCTGGATGTTGTGTTATAAGAACAACTTTACTGGCTTACTTTTATTTTTGACATACATTTGTGTTAACTTTGACACGAAAATAAAATATATTTTAAGCCGGAATCACAATGCAAGCAACATTTTCAATAGCCGTTCGCAATGTAAGCAACAATTTACTTTAAATCGAGATGTTTGTTCCAACAGGTGATACCAGTATTACGGCCAATATATTAAGGCAACAATAAAATATATTTTATTTTCATGTCAAAGTTAACACAAATGTATGTCAAGAATAAAAGTAAGACAGAAATTACAAAAACCAAATTCATTTGAATTGGATTCTTCATATAATGAACAGAAGGAAAAGCAAATCATTTAAGTTGTTCTTCTAACACAACCTCTATTAGTTGCATCATGACTCAAATGTCACATCCAGGGTTGTATTTCGAATACTAAAAAATGTTAATGTATTTAAACATACGAATTTCAACGAATTTCAAACGAATTTCATTTTCAAAATTAAAAACATCAATGAAAATTGAAACCATTTGTGTTAAAAGACGCATTATAAAACGTTATTTTATCTGTAGAATCTTTTAATACCAAATATGTTTAAATACATGAACATTTTTTTAATATTCGAAATACAATCCTGGATGTGACATTTGAATCATGATGCAACTATTAGAGGTTGTGTTATAAGAACAACTTAAATGATTTGCTTTTCCTTCTGTGCATTATATGAAGAATCCAATTCAAATGTATTTGGTTTTATAATTTCTGGCTTACTTTTATTCTTGACAAACATTTGTGTTAACTTTGACATGAAAACAAAATATATTGTATTGTTGCCTTGATATATTGGCCGTAATACTGGTATCACCTGTTAGAACAAACATCTCGATTCGAAGTAAACTGTTGCTTGCATTGTGAACGCCTTTTGAAAATGTTGCTTGCATTGTGATTCCGGCTTTAAGCAGGAATCTAATGAAAAATATACTCAAAACATGAAATATTTACAAAAATTAAATGAGGTGTCAGGGGACATGCGGTTGGATCGAAGTTCCTTTCGCGTTTATTATGCACTATTTAGTTCCAACACGCCTAAGGCGCCCGTTGAAAAATGAGATAAATTAAATGGATCTTTAAGAAAAAATACTTTTTGTAAAATAATAAACTTTTTTAAAGAACATTTTTTTTATAGACTATTTTTTTATAGTAATTTTTATAAGAATATGTATGTATTTATTTTTCCGAAAACGTCCTTTTTTAAAGAGAGGTACTTCTTTTATTAAAAGCTAATGTTTTTTTAAGAAAAGGTACAATTTTTAAGCAGAAGTCCTTTCGTAAGAAAAAATTGTAAGAGTATGCATTTTTTTACAAGGAAATACTTTTTTTTAAGAACAGGTACTTTTTAAAGAAGTGACACTCTTTTTAGGTAAAGGGTATTTTTTGTAAGAAAGTGTATTTATTTTCAGAAAGGCTCAAGAAAATAAAAGGTATTATTTTATCTCAAGAAAATAAAAGGTATTATTTTATTTTTAAGAAAAGGAATTTTTGTAAGAAAAAGTATTTTTTTTTTAAGAGAAGTAATTTTTTTTGAAGAGTAGGTTTTTTTTTAAGAACTCTGAATTTTTTTAGAATTGCTCTTTTTTCAAGAAGAGGTAAATTTTTGAGAGTAGGTAAGTATCTCAGCAAAAGTTATTTTGTTTTACAAAAAAGGTGTCATCAAAGAAAATTTAGTTTTTTAAGAAAAGGCACTTTGTTGTAAGAAAATTTACTTTTTTACAAAAAGGTGCTTATTTTAACCAAATTACTTTTTTTTAAGAAAAGTTCCACTTTGTAAGAAAATTGTCTTTCTTTAAGAAAAATTACTTCTTTAAGATAAGGTATTTTTTTAAGAAAAGTTTTTTTTTTTGTAAGAAATGGTACTTTGTACTTTTTGGGCGAAAATTTCCTTTTTTTAAGAAAAGGCACTTATTGGAACGTCGGTTCCTTATCGCACATTGCGTGATGGGGGCTAAATGAAATATAATTGAAAAACTGTTTTTTCATAACTTTACTACAACCCAGTATTATCAACTACATATCGATGGTGTTGCGTAAAAACGGCCAATCTGCATTTTTTTTTTACGAAGGCCGATCTGATTTTGTTTACCTTGTCACGACAAGTCAAAAGGGCGAAACTGCTTGGGTCTATCTGCAACGAAATAGGTAGATAATTATACTGCTCGAAGAACCCAACCATAACTTTCTATAGCCATAACCATTTTTGCTACGATATAATCTATGAATATCTTACAGACAATTGCAAACAGCAGATTTGCCCTTTTTACGCAACACCATCGATATATTGCGTACTTTTGCTTTGGTTTGTGTCTAGACTAACATATGTTAAGAAATATTTTGTTTAATGGGAAGTTTCCTAGCTGCAGTAGAGCTGCAAAACTATCGATAGTCATCCCATTCGATTTTTTCGATAGTTTGATTTAAAACTATCGATACTATCGCATATATTGAATAAGTGTACTTGGGGTCATATGGAATAGTTACTCATGTCAAAAAATTAAATTTTGGGATATTCTTAATATGTGTTATTATTATTCTACTTGTTTCTTGCCAAAAATCTATAAACTATATATTGGTAATAAGTTTACTAGAGAAGAAAGATACATAGTTTAATCAAGTATTGTTGAATACAGAAGATTTGACACATTTTCTGCTTAAAAGAATTGTTGACACCGATATTTGCGTTTTACTGGACTTAACTTAAGCGATTCTATTGAAAAATAAAGAACGTATTGCTTAGTTTTAAGTAAACAAATGACATTTTATTGTAATTTTTTGAATGAATGTAAGATCGAAATATGCAAACAAATCTAATTGTTGATCCAAAATTTGTAACAAAACAAAATTTGTCAAATCGGTTTAAATACATTTAAGCACTTTTACTTCACTGAATGTCCGACAATATTAAAACAATTCTCTCTTTTGTATGTTTTTGTGAACTTGTTTTTATTTTTATGAAAGAAACATAACGAATAATAAGGAACAAACAAATAATACAGTTTCCTCCAAAACAAAAAAAAATCATTCTCTATTTAATATCAAATTAAAATTTAAGCATTGATAATTCTGTAATGACTTAGTTTGAGTGAGATCATTGCATTGGTAAAACAGTACATCAAAAAATGTTGATTATTGGGTTATCCAATAATTCTTGTTGATAAATAAGAGCTTGTTGAAATTTTTGGTTTTAAACAAGTTCTTCGTTCAGATACAATGGAGCCAGCTTTGCTGAACATCCTTTCGGATTCTGTGGAAGTTGCAGGTATGCACAAATAACGTAAGGCACAGGATTTTAAAGCTGGTATGCCATTGGCATTATTCTGTAGAAGAAAAAACTATTTAATATGATAACTCCAAAATATTCATTTTACTTACCTTCCAGTACTGTAATGGATCACTTTCTGTTGGAATTTTCGTTCTCCGTGTATTGTCTCATGGATATTATTGCATCTACTTGGGATGTCCTAACTTTGTTAGCAATTTTGTTCCCAACAAATTTAAGAAGTGGTGGATGTGCTTTATGTTGAATATTTTTGGATGTTGACGGTTCTTCAGTGTCTTTCGGCGTGGTTATTGTCTTATTCCTAGAAGCAATTTCATTTTGTAGAAATTGTGTGCCTTTATAGTAATAGTAATAGCAGTGCTTGACGATGTCTGAACCGTAGCATTTTCAAATGGCGTGAGTAACTCTTTGAGATCTTTTAATACTTCTATTTCATCTGCTGTATGAGGTTGTGTTGCTTTTGATGTTGTAAGAAGAATCATCGATATCGAAGAATTCGTCAATAAAATTCTCTCAATCATTATCAAAGCACTATTCCATCGTGTCGGTGGTACCTCCTGTAGTAAACTGGAAGGCTTATATCTGCCTTGATCATTTTTAAATTTTTCATATGCTATTGTGCTACTCTTGAAATATGTAACGATTCTCTTACATTTTGTCAGAATATCCTTCAAATACTCTTGTGCCAAACAGTCTTGTACTACCAGAATTATTGTGTGTGCGAAGCAAGAGAGATTTCTTTTCTGCAATAAATCGCAAGCCTTTACCATAGTGACGTCATTATCTGTCACAATTGACACCACTTTGGTCACTATACTCCACTCATCTAATACTGCGCTTAATGATGTCGCTATATTTTCCGCAGTATGATTGGTAGCAACAAGCAGTTCTTTGGTTGACAAAACACCGGAGCGCAGAATAAATTCTTTTGTTATAAAGTGGCACGTTACAGTAAGTTACCCTTCGTTTGCTCGCGATGTCCAGACATCCATTGTAATTGAACATTGATCTTTTTCATGAAGAATCGTTTGCAATTTAGTTTTAATGCTGTTGTATAGATCGACTGCCATCACATTTTGCAGTGTAGTTCGAGATGGCAGAACATAGCGAGGTTCCAAACATGTTATAAACTCACGGAAACCCTTATCTTCCACGATACTAAATGGTTTCACGTCGGTTGCAATCATTGCCATTAGAGCCCTGTCAACAGATCTTTTAGGGTCTGAATCAGAATTGAAGGTTTCAGGCTTACTGAAAAAAGAGTCTATTGTATTTGGTGGCTTCGGCATTTTTTTGTAAGTGGGATGGGCTCATTTTAAATGGCATTTAGCATATTTCTTATCTCTTATTTTTTAAAAGAAATTCCAAACTTCGGAAGTTCCTTTACGAGCTCTTTTATATGCAACAACATTAACATTTTCCTGATCCGAATCGCCACTGCCACTATCTTCCTGTGCATTGTCTTCACTGGTACCTTTAGAAGAGAAGATATACATATGCATGTCTATTAATAAAAGGTGATCCATATTTAAGATGTGCATATTACTTACTGTTTGCTATTTGCAGATATTTTTCCATGAATTTTAGAACCGCCAACACCAAAAAAATCTATCGCCTGATCGAAAAAACAGAATTTAATAAAATAGTTTCTGTTCTTTAAATATAATTTTTACATACAACAAATTGCGGCGTCACCTTTGTTTTGTTAGTGATAGTTTTTTTCCGATAGTATCGCTATCGCAAAAAAAACTATCGATAGTGCATTTAAAATGAAACAATCGATACTATCGATAGCACTATCGATTGTTTTGCAGCTCTAAGGTGTAGTCTGTAACCAATAATTAGTATATATTGTAGTTTTGAACCCAATAAAAAGTAAATTTGGAAAAGTCAAAGTGAAAGAATTTTAAAAAAAGAACATTTTCTTAATTAAAAATTTTCTCCAAAAAAAAAAAATACAAAGTACCTTTTCTTTAAAAAAATACCTTATTTTAACGAAGTACCTTTGCTTAACAAACGTACATTTTCTGACAAAAAGTACATTTCCTTATAACAGTAATTTTTTGTTAAATAAGTACCATTTCTTAAAAAAGTTCATTTTCTTACAACAAATTGACTTCTCTTAAAAAATACCTTTTCTGTAAAGAAAAGAAACAAAATAACTTTTTTTGAGATAAGTACCTACTCTTAAAAATGTACCTATTCTTATAAAAAGGACCAATTCTAAAAAAAAAACAATTTCTTAAAAAATAACATTTTCAAAAAAATAACTTCTCTTAAAAAAAAAAAACATTTTCTTATAAAAATTCCTATTAAAAGTACCTTTTCTTAAAAATAAAATAATACCTTTTCTTTTCTTGAGATAAGTAGCCTTTCTGGAAATAACTACATTTTCTTAAAAAATATCGTTTTCCTAAAAAGAGTACCGCTTCTTTAAAAACTCTCTGTTCTTAACAAATTTCTTACATTTTCTTACAAAAAGTACTTCTTAAAAATTGTACCTTTTCTTAAAAAAACATTAGCTTTTAATAATATAAGTACCTCTCTTTAACAAATTACCTTTTTGGGAAAATATAATACATATTCTTACAAAATGGACCTAAAACTATACTTAAAAAATACATTTTAAAAAAAAAAAATTCTTAAAACAGTTTATCATTTTACAAAAAGTACTATTTCTTAAAAATCCATTTAATCTATCGTATTTTCAACGGGAACAGCGTTTCAACAATTAACTAGTACATAATATATAGCTAAAGGAACTTCGTTCCAACTGGGTGTCCCCTGACACCTCATTTTTAAGAGAATGTTAATCTTTTCAACTTTTTTCACTTTTTAAGGAAATGTTAATTTTTTAAACTTTTTTCACTTTGGCTTTTCTAAATTTACTTTTTATTGGGTTCAAAACTACAATGTATACTAATTATTGGTTACAGACTGCACCTAGAAAACTTGTCATTAGACAAGAAAGTTGTCAACATATGTTAGTCTAGACACAAACTAAAGCAAAAGTACCCAATATAGTTCATAATACTGGGTTGTAATAAAGTTGTTTCAAAAAGTCGTTTAACTTTTTTTCATTTAGCCCTTATCCCGCAACATGCGATAAGGAACTCCGTTCCAATAAACACATTCTACCAATAAAATTAGTTATGTTAAAAATACAGTTTTTGAAACAAATGGTTTACATTTTCATTGATATTACTTAGTTTGGAAATGAAATTCCAGATGAAACGCCATCTACGTGTCAATTATTTAGCTTGATTCGAACAAAATTGTTGCTGAAGTAGAAATAGATCAATTTCTGCGCCAAAGTTCAACTTACTTTACATTTTAGGAAAGAAACGAAAGGTCATTATGTAAAACTAGTGGATTGGAACGCGCCTATGGCGCCCGTCGAAACATGCTTTAATTTTAATAGGTTTTTAATAAAAGGTAATTCTGTAAGATGAGAGAGACATAGTTGTTGTTTGTTATTACAACAAACCTGTAAATGATTCAGCTTGTACCTTATATGTATGTATTGATGCACAGAGAAGAAGCAGCTCAATTGGATCTTCCAACTAAGAGTGGCACTAGATTTTTTGTTTTTTTCTCGTGTTTTTTCGTTTTTTCCCTTTTTTTCGTATTTTTTATTTTTTTTTTGCTTTTTTCGTGTATTTTGGTTTATTTTGTTTTTTTCGTTTTTTTAAATTTTTTTTTCGTTTTTTTTGTTTGTTTTTCGTTTTTTTTTGGTTTTTTTTTGTGTGTATATATATAAGTATTCAAAAAGTGTGACACAAAAGTGTGACAGAGTCAGTTAAAATGCGATGAGCGTAACTCTTTATGTAGATGTCGAGAGTGCGAACGAGAGGGCATGAATTACAACATTGTTGCTGGCATTGTCAATGCGACTGTAATCGGTAGATGGCCCTTTACGTCAAATTTCATTTTCCAACTTAAAAATATCAATGAAAATTTAAACAATTTGTGTTAAAAGATGCATTATAAAACGTAATTTTATCTGTAGAATCTTTTCAAAGCAAATATGTTGCAATACATTAACATTTTTTAATTTTCAAAATACAAACCTGGATGTGACATTTGAGACATTCGAATCATGGTGCAGCTGAAAGAGATTGTGTTATAAGAACAACTTAAATTATTTGATTTTCCTTCTGTTCATTACACGTTCAATCAAATTCAAATGTATTTGGTTTTTCTAATTTCTGGTTTACTTTTATTCTTGACATACCTTTGTGTTAACCTGGACACGAAAACAAAATATATTTTATTGTTGCCTTGATATATTAGCCGTAATACTGGTATCACCTGTTAGAGAAAACATCACGATTCGAAGTAAACTGTTGCTTACATTGCGAACGCCTATTGAAAATGTCGCTTGCATTATGATTCCTGCTTTACGCCTGACATTTAAAATAGACCAATTCATATTCAAAAATTTAAATTGAGATTAAAAATATCGGGTATTTTTAAATTGAAATATAATAATGACGTAACATAATTTGAAACTGAATATTAACTTCATTCCGAGGATAATTTTATGCCATTAGAGTTTAAATATAATTTGGGGCATCGAGTGCCGCAGCTGGTTCGGATGTGGTGCAATCTGGAAGTCCAATTTATAACGTCTTTTTAATCAATAATGACCGTATCTCCGCAATGGTTCGCACAATCTTCATCGGGTTTTTTCATTTCCCGCTAAAATAATTTTTCGGCGACTGTCTATGGGGAGCCGCTTAATATCGCTTAGCTCCATAAACAAAGTGTTCGAAAAATAGTGTAGCAGGGAATAAAAAAACAGAACTATTGTCTTCCAAGGCGTCCGAAAATTCGGATTTGTTCGCATAAACCAATGAGCTCAAGTAACCCCAGTGATAATAATCTTACTTACTTACTTAGGTGGCCCCAAAAGTATGAGGATAGAATGTTTCTACAACTGGCTCCATATTCAGAATTTCTCCTGCAGTTGGTAACACCAAACTCTCTCAGGCAATCTTCCACCTAGTCTTTCCAGCGAAATCTTGGTCGTCCTTTTTTCAATGCCGTTCGAATACCTTTCGCACTGGTTCAGACTGGTGCAATCTACTGACATCTAGGACAAATATTTTTAGGATAATTTTTTCTCTCAAAGACTCCCAGTGATTTTCCATCAGCATTCCATATGACTCAGGATTCTGCGCCATAAAGCAAGACAGGTTGTATGAGAGTCTAATAGAGTTGGATTTTTGTTTCTCGAGAGAGGGTCTTATCCCGAAGTGCGTGCTCATCCCGAAATAACACCTGTTTGCACGCACAATTCTCCATTTGATTTTCAGGCTGACGTTATGGTTTCTGTTCACGACAGATCCGAGGTCTATAAATCCTCCAAACTATCCTCCAAACTGGTGCATGTTCTGTTTGTCGAAACGATCAACTTTCCCACGCCCTGGTATACTGCCAAACCCACGTTTGCTTATTTATTCTCAATTCTCAAAAATACTGCAGTAACTTCTCGCAGATTTCGTCTATTGATGTCTAAGTCATCAGCATTCGTGAGCAGTATGTGACTTTTGCTGCTGATAGTTTTATTCGTTTTGACTGCAGCTTTTTCCACGATGATCCCAATTAAAATGTTGGAGAGAAAGCATGATAGGATATCGCCATGCATGAGGCCTCGGCTCGTAATGACTGATTCGGTGAGATCTTTAATGGGGATTTAGTGTCGGTCAGTGTCATTCTACAAAGGTGTGTTAGTTTAGCAGGAATACAAAGCGCCGACAAAGCTTGGTACAGCTTTCCCCGTATCTGGCTGTCGAAGGCAGCCTTATTATCTAGAGGTGGGTTTTCATGGGTTTTCTCCAGGATTTGTAGTAATGTGAATATCTGGGCGCTAATTAAGTAAGAAATGATTTCGAATTCATTATCGTTTTGGCGGTATTGACTTTTTACGCTTGTAACTGGGTTTTCAATAAGAGCGCTACAACAGTTTTTTTTCTGTAAAACAAAACCGATTTTAGATACCAATGAAATTCTTTATTCCTGTGAAAGTACGTTCGATGCCATTATGTATGGAGCTCGATTTCTTTAGCATGGCCACCACGGGCACGCTTGCAGAAGTCCAGACGCTGAACCCAATTTTCGACGGTTTTCCAGCACAAATCGGCCGATACTGCTGCAATTTCACGTTCGATATTCGTACGAAGTTCATCAATCGTCGCTGGCTTGTTGGCATAGACCATAGACTTGACGAAGCCCCACAGGAAATAATCTAACGGCGTCAAATCGCACGACCGAGGCGGCCAATCGACTGGGCCATTTCGTGAGATAACACGTTCACCAAACTTAGTTTCCAATAAATTGATTGTGGCATTCGCTGTGTGGCTTGTGGCGCCGTCCTTTTGGAACCACATGTCCTCCAAGTCCATATTATCCAATTGGGGCCAAAAATATTCGGTTATCATTGAACGGTAGCGATTCGCATTCACAGTAATGTGCCGGTCTTGATCATCACGGAAGAAGTACGGCCCAATGACGCAGCCGGCCCATAAATCGCACCAGACCGTAATTTTTTCGGGATGCAATGATGACTCATGGATGTGGATTGCTGTCTGACCAATAACGCATATTTTGCTTATTGACGAAGCCATTCAGCCAGAAATGAGCCTCATCGGACGTAGCGCTCTTAGAGTTGAGGCCACTGACTCCAAAGTTCGGTAGTAAATTTGAATAATTTCGACTCGTTGTTGGCTCGTATATCTTTCCATGATGAAATGGCAAACCTTACTGAAGAGAAATGTCAAAAAACGGGAAAAAAATATGGCGTCGTTTGCTGTCCCTATCGATTTACTTTTGTAGCGTCTCTGTTGAACAACCCTTTAAATCGTATGAAATGGTATTATCGACATATTTCATTTCGACGATTATCGTCATACACAATTAGGCCCCTAATCGACAGTTGACTTTCCAGTGCTAATGCCACACTGATAAGGTCTGGTACAAATGGCTTTAGTCTTTTACACATTACGCTCGAGAGGAAATTGTATGCGATGGATAAAAGACTTACTCCACTATAGTTGGTACATTCAATCGGGTCGCCTTTTTTGGAAACATAGCCTCCAACCTTAAACAGCTCAGCCGGTAGCCCATCAGCACCAGCGGCTTCGTTGTTATTAAGCCGAGAAATATCAGTCCTACCATCACTTTGGCTAGGAGGGGGCAGTCGACGCAATCGTCCTGAATGTGCTCATCTATGTACATTGAAGTCTCCTAGGTAAATTGTGTCAACTTTCACCATGGAGTGGCCATATATGGAAAACCGTATCGCAGTTATAGCACTTTTTAAGTATGGAAAGAAAAAAACTATATTTTCAAAACGCTCCACACTCTCGGATTTAGTCACATGTTCGTCTACAGGTGCATACAATAGTTCTAGGTGACTGGAGATATAAAACACCGCCCCCGGTCGGGCCATTCACGTTCCGTTGGGACACAGCAAGCCATCAAAGCAAGAATTCAACGAAATGCTCTCCGGAAACAGAAAACCATGGCCCGTGACATGAAAACCACGAAAAAGTCCATGAGTCGAATTATAAAAAAAGACTTGGGACTTGGAGCTTTCTAAAGGCGTACAGGCTTTTTCTTGACTGCAACTTAAAACAAAATAGGATACAAAAATCTTGTTTACGGATGAACAAATTTTTACCGTACAGGAAAAATTTAACAAACAAAATTATAGAGTTTATGCATGATCATCTAAAGAAGCTCTGAGCTCAACCCGTGGGTCGAAAAGGGTCATCATCCAGCTGGAGTCATGGTTTGGTGGAGTGTCTCTTATAATTGGGTAACTGACTTGCATTTCTGTGAACAGGTTGTCAAAACATCGAGCAGAGTTTACCAAGAAACCGTTTTGGAAGCAGTTGTGAAGCCGCTTAACAATTCTCTGTTCCAAAACCAGCCGTGGACTTTTCAGCAAGATTCAGCACCAGCTCATAAGGCTAAAACGAGACAAACCTCGCTTCGAAACAATTTGCCAGCTTTTATATGCTCTGAACAATGGCCCTCTGATAGCCCTGATCTGAACCCTCTGGATTACACATTGCGTACCGTTTTAGAAGACATGGTCTGCCACAAAAGATATCCTAACACTGATTCTCGTAAGACACCTCTGGTTCGTGGTGTAGTCAATTTTCCAATAGATGAGGTGCGTGCAGCTATTGATGATTGACCAATGGGTCTTAAGACGTGAGTGAAGGTCAAGGGCGGACATTTTGAATGAAACTAAATATATACATAAATAAATATATACAAATTTGGTCCAAAAACGTTCATCAGTTTTTATTTTATAGCCCAAAACATAAGTAACAGTATTTAAGTCCCTACTAAGTATAAGTAGCTGTTGTCCGCCCGATATTACTTTACTGCATTGTTGTTTGATGGCCAGTACTGAAAAAATCCACTTACTTAAATCTGTTGACAAAAGTCCAGAAAATGGTAATGGTGTGTATCACGCGTGCCCTTCGTATGGGGGGTTTTATTCCACCTGTTACCACAAGATTTTCTCGGAAGGCAAATGGCTGCAACGTCCGCAAGACAGGACTCGAAGGGACACCTATAAAATAAATAAATGGTTTCCCATTACATCCTATGAAGGAATCGGGGAGAGCATCTCACAATCAGTGAGTTGTGCATTTTCTAGTTTTATACTCCCTGATTGGGACCTACAGTTTTACAGCGGTTCCGAACGGTATTTTTGAGAAGCATTTTCATGGCTAAATACTCGATGGTGTCGCCGTCACTAGGCGAGGTGAGCGCCGTCGAAAGAAATTTTAAGGTAGTCAGAGCACGGATCGAACCCAGGATCTCAAGTACAAGGGGTTTATAAAAGGTATTTAGACACTGACGTCTCCAATCTAGATGGAAATGTAGGATGTTGGTATTGAAAAATTCATCAACCTAAATGCAAACGGAAACTCATTTCAATTGAGAATTCCAAGTGTTCGAAAAATAACGCAAGCAAAACACACAAGAAAACATTTTCAAGATATAGAATGACCTTGAGCTTGAACAAATGAGATAAAATAATTCTAATAAAGTGTCCGAATAAATGAATGTCAACCCTGATGAATTTCCTATACAATTTTCGTGTTGCAATGGGCAATTTTCTGTCTGCCTCGTCAACACGATAGATAGCTGTTGCAAATTTTTACCGATCACTGTACAATTTTCGTTAGTGGCTGTTATTATTTTTCAAAACTTAGTATGTGGTTAGATTCAATTTAGACACTGATTTATAATCTGTACAAGGCGTACTTAACTGAAGAAAATTGCCGCTGCCATTCTGGTACAAACCCCAGTTTTTTATCAATACGATAAATCGCGTAAAACAATTCCGAATTTAACCCCTTGAAAACCATACATTTTTTGCCAAAGCGATATATTTTTTGATTATTTTCGTGATCTCAATGACCTTATATAGGGCACGCCGCAAAAAATGGGATGAGCAATTTATTTTTTGGTATTTTTTTTTAATTTCAGCTAAAACGCACACATAATTGCCAAATTTCTGTTCGGTCCATGTAATTGAAATTCGACCTTAAATTTTATAAAAGTTAAGACATGGACTCAAAATGTACCAGCAGATTCCCACACGTTCGCTCCTTTGTCGACCTATTACACCCCTTTGTAATAAGACCACAGTTTGATACATTTTGATGGGCCATGGGGGTTAAATCGGATCAGTTAGGGAATTGTAACCCAATATATTATTATTGTCACTACTGTATTCGTAAGTAAGTAACCCATACGTATATTTACTTTATCTCCTACCTATACTGTAATAGGTACCAAAAACATACTTGCCTATGGTCGTCAAAGGGTTAATGAAAGGTGATTATGTCACATCCATTTGGCCAGCTCCCATAAAAAGTTGTTTGGCCAACTGATTATGCGACAAGATAATTCTTGAAAACCCGAACTTGGTATTAGAAAATTTTGTATTAGATTCGTCCATAGAAAATGAGTAGTGTTGCCACTCCCATTGTGGTACTTCAAATCCAAAAATGGGCGAATTGGCAGGCTAATAGACATGATAACTCTCGTAAACCACATCCAGTGTTAATGAAATTTGGTGCGAGACAATGGTTTGTTAAAAGCTACATTGAACGGAAAAGCATCATCATACGGATGAAAATTTTCATCACCCCAACAAGTTTTGTCATCGAAAGTGAGCTAACGTAACGTTTCATTACCGCTATGAAAATGTGTTCATCAACTGCAATGAATCAACAATGAATTTGCTTCATTATTTCAACGAATTTGTTTCGTTGCTGTAATGAATTTGTTTCATCGTTGCAATGAATAGGTATCGTTCTTGCAAGGAATTTGCTTCATTGCTGCTATGAATTTGTTTCATTAGTGCAATGAATTTGAGTCATTGTTGTAACGAATATGTTTCATTACTACAATGATTTTGTTTCATTGCTGCAATGAATGTTTTGAAGTGTGTTTGAAATTAGTTATTGACAGTTGAATTTTTGTTTTCGAAAATCTATTATATTCATTCCATGTTGAAACACTCGTCTGGAGAAGATTGTGGTAGTCGAGGGGTTGAGTGTTATTGTGGCCGTCATATTCAGATCCTGCAATTAAAAAACATATACGAGGATTTTATTGTTAAGATTTCTATTTAAGATATGTACATATCTATGTCTGTACTTACCAAGCTCTACTCCCCTATGTTCTACTCCTTTAACATAGAACCACGTCATTGTTTTGTTAAATCATGCAATTGTTGTTGTGTTGAGGGATTTGATATTCAATTGTAGCGCCAAATCTCCCCGTCATTAAGCCAGTGAGAGCGATCATTTTCTTCAAGTGCTGTATTATTTATTTTAACCAAATTTGTTAAAATTTCGATTGGATTCCTTTGGCAGTACTTTGAATTGTTTTTTTTCTGTCCGTCGTTCTTGAAACAGTTTGTTTCTTTGACTTCGACTGCCCGCATAAATGTATGTATGTATGCCTTTCGTTTTTTTCAGCCCAAATACCAACACAACGAAACAGGCGCGACCGAATTATGATTAAAACACAAAAACACGAACACTTTGTTGCGACTTGTACCGTCACGCGCATACACACAAAAAAGTTCAGTTACATCTTTCGGGGTAGTTTTTCTGCAAACGAGGCGTCACTTTCTTTGCTGCCGTGTTGCTCCTTGCATTCTGTTTATTTATCTATTTGATTTATAGATTCGCAAGTTACACAAACTATCACAGCAAACACATAAATTCACACAATTTACTTTTCACAATAACAGATTATTACTAAGTATAACTAATTAGTCTGTTTTAAAAAATTTATTTAAATTATTCCGGCGGAGAAATATGTCTACCTCTTTCGATTGTTACAATGGAACTGATTTAAGATGTGTACGTGACCCACCACTCACGCTCACCAGTTTCTCTTGCTGGCTTCTTTTTTACGCTCGCTCATGTTTTCGACTGCTTCTCTCTCTCTACCATCATAAAAATTAGTTTCGTTAAAATAACGAAATTTTTTCGTCAACTAAAAATGTTGACAAGCCTCCAAAATAAATAAATAGTAAATATAAACTATAAAAAGTAAGAGATAAACTAAATATCAGTAGTTTAAAACTCATGCCTTTACTTTTTTTTTTAATTTTCAACCCATTTTTCTACAAAATTCAAATTAAATAAAATTGTTGTAGGAACAACAAGTAAGTTGTTGCAACAACGAAATGAAAAATTGTCAAAGAAGTCAAGTATGAAATTTTTCCTTGCAGCGACCACCAAATTCTCGGAATATACGACACTTTTCACAATAACAACGTAAAAACATTAACGAAAATGTTTCATCCATGCGACAAAGCGTTTTTCTTGCTGTGTACATTGGGATTTAAAATAAACTACTGTGCCACGCCCATTTTTGTATCTCCCATACAAAAGATGAGCGACTTTATGGTTGGCAGACACGATATGTCTCCTAAACCACAAACGATCTTAATGAAATTTGGTACTAGACAATGTTTTATTAAATTTCTCTGCAATTTAAAATTGACTACTGTGCCACGACCATTTGCGTACAAATATTGGGATACAATTGGCTGGTAGTCACGTTAAATACCCATAACCACTTAGGAGCCTAATTAAGTTGGGTATTAGATACCATTTTGCGCTATGTTACTCTGTCATTGAAGTTGCGTGCATTAGCCACGCCCATTCGTGTAACGGAAGGGTGAATATAAAACTTTTTTAGTGGAACTCGTATCCAATGGATGACTTTGGGTGAGGGTATGTTTAAGTCGGCTCACTCTACTGAGATTTCCTTACTGGTTGTATTCTCCAATTCTGAAATCAACCCAAATAACGGGTTTTTCAATAAGAGCGCTACAAAAGTTTTTTTAAATAAAACAAAACTGGTTTTAGATACCAATGAAATTCTTTATTCCTGCGAAAGTACGTTCGATGCCATTATGTATGGAACTCGATTTCTTTTGCATGGCCACCACGGGCACGCTTGCAGAAGTCCAGACGCTGAACCCAATTTTCGACGGTTTTCAAGCATAAATCGGTCGATACTGCAACAATTTCACGTTCGATATTCGTACGAAGTTCATCAATCGTCGCTGGCTTTGTTGGCATAGACCATAGACTTGACGAAGCCCCACAGGAAATAATCTAACGGCGTCAAATCGCACGACCGAAGCGACCGAGGCCAATCGACTGGGCCATTTCGTGAGATAACACGTTCACCAAACTTGGTTTCCAATAAATTGATTGTGGCATTCGCTGTGTGGCTTGTGGCGCCGTCCTGTTGGAACCACATGTCCTCCAAGTCCATATTATCCAACTGGGGCCAAAAATATTCGGTTATCATTGAACGGTAGCGATTCGCATTCACAGTAATGTGCCGGTCTTGATCATCACGGAAGAAGTACGGCCCAATGACGCCGCCGGCCCATAAACCGCACCAAACCGTAATTTTTTCGGGATGCAATGATGACTCATGGATTTCGTGTGGATTGCTGTCTGACCAATAACGCAAATTTTGCTTTTTGACGAAGCCATTCAGCCAGAAATGAGCTTCATCGTTGAAGATGATTTTCCGATGAAAATCCGAATCATTTTCAAGTTGTTGCTCAGCCCAATTCACGAACATACGACGCTTATGGTGGTCAAGCGGCTTCAGTTCTTGCGTCAATTTGATCTTGTAAGGATGTAGGCCAAGATCTTTTCGCAAAATTCGCCACAACGACGTCACAGAGATGCCCAACGCTTGAGAACGACGTGTGAGAGACACATTTGTGCTTTCTTGAGCTGAAGCCTCAGCGGCAGCAATATTCTTGACACTACGGGCATATCTTTGTCTCACTGACACGGGAACATTTTGTACTGTGCCTGTGGATACAAATTTTTCCACTAGACGCTCAATTGTTGATCTGGTAGGACGATTATGACGACCATAAATTGGACATAGCGCTCTTAAAGTTGAGGCCACTGACTCCAAATTTCGGTAGTAAATTTTAATAATTTCGACTCGTTGTTGGCTCGTATATCTTTCCATGATGAAATGGCAAACCTCACTGAAGAGAAATGTCAAAAGAGCGGGAAAAAATATGACGTCGTTTGCTGTCCCTATCGATTTACTTTTGTAGCGTCTCTGTTGAAAACCCCTTTACTTCACATTTCAGTGTTACATTTTCCCATTTCAGAGGCTGCAAGCTTAACTTTTCAATACTGAAAAACGGGTGTCATCCTAATATTTACTTTGTGTGTAGTTGCTGTAAATAATAGACCACAAAATATTTATGTTGTGGGGCATTATAAAAAACAACAACGCATATAAATCATTTCCAATATAAATAATAGTTCATCATAGAAACAAAGTGATACTTTGTTTAACTTTAAAGTATAAAATATGAACAGAGGGGCTTTTAGATGTTGTTCATTACATCAAGGCATAGACAGCCCGTAATATTAAATAGCTTTGCTGACAGCATGAAGATTTTGAAGTGTTACGATAGATTTGCTTTCAAATTTCACTTCAAAATACATCAAATTTTTAGCTATGATTTTAAAAAAAAATTTTCTCACAAAAATATAATTCTAGTGATATGTGGTAAAGTACAGGGTGTACAAAAACACATTGAACATATACGAGTATTTTTATTATAATATAAAAATAAAGTATTATAATATATTATATGCTTCGACCTGAAATTATTTATTAGAAGAATATCTTTTTCCCTACCCTTTGAGCTAACAGATCAGGGGTTTTTCTGCAATTGGAAAAAATTTAAACAGTCGGTACTACGACTTCAGCTCACGTTGGCTGACGGTGGTTTCGAAGTTTGTGAACTTCTCATCAGCAGTTCTAGGTCAGTGGCCGTCTTGTTCACATTGTCACTAATTGTAGTTTTTTGTTGGGGGTTTCTCTCTAACATTTTGCTCGAGTGTATATTTTTCCTTAATTTTATTGAATATCTTCATAAAATTAACGTTGAATTGGTTAATTAATGACAGTAGTGAAATCAAAAATAGTTTTTTCCCGCAAACAAATATGTATACTATATTTCTCAGCATACTCCCCAGTTAACTCTATACACAATGTGCAACTTTCGACAGCTTTTTGATTCCTTTAAAATTATAAGATTAATACAGTCTTGTCTGCAACGACCACAGTGTGTCTAGTATACATCTGCATGAATGCAAAACAGCTACGCATGAGACTCACAAACAGTAATGGCACATAATTCATTCACTTGGCATTCATTGAGAATCAATGAGTTTGTGCAAGAAGGTCTTGAATTGCACTGTGTGTAATTTTTTAAGTCATGGCAAAATAACCATATACGGACACCACTACGTGATAAAATACTAAAAAAAGACCCGTGTTTCCCAATTTTTCCCAAAGTCATGCACTTTTTTTTTTATGGGCCGCCAAAGATTTGGGGCCTCGGTATCATTTTCGTAAAAATGTGATCATTTTCTCAGGCTCATATCTTGCAAACCGTTCAGAATTTCGATTTACTCTCTGAGGCCAAGTTGTAGCTCTTGTCATAAAGAACAAAAATTGCGAACATATAAAATCAAAAAAACTTCACCTTCCAGATCAAAATCGCAAAAAACTTAAAAAAATTCGATTTTTTTTACCTTTTTTCCCGTGTTCAGGTCCATAGGTAGCAAACCGTTCAAAATTCAAGGAAACAATCAACTACAAAAATTTACCTAAGATCTCAATAAACAAATTTCTAGAACATAAAAACTTCCTGGGAATTATTCTTAACACCGTTTTTTAATTTCATTTGTATTTTATTTACTTCAACATTGAGATACTATGCTATCTATTACAAAAATATTAAAAAAAAGTATTCGTATTATGTTTATAATGTTGATGGCCCTGGAATTGCAAATCGCGCTCTCTTAAGTTGTGGATCCAAATCGTCCGAATCTGACTCTGATTCAGCAATTATGGTGTCCACAGGCACGTTGCTTCCAGACTGCCCTCCATCATCAGCTCTTTCTTCTTCAAATACTTCATTAACATCATACAGGTTGATTTTGTGACTCCACCAACATACCTCTGCAAGCAATGCGTCGAGGTTTTTGCCTTTGTACCGTTTTTCCATGGGCATTGTGGTTTGGTGAAACCGTTCTCCTTGCTCATCGTGGCCACAATGAAATCCATTTCCATTTGTGTTATTAGTTGTGGTCCATCTCTACCCTGTTGGGGCTCATAATCGGTATCAAATGGATCTTCATAAGTAACACCACTTGCTGTACTCGTTGCTGTAAATTCTGTAGTACGATCTGGAGTTGGCGGCCTTGGTGATACAAAATTTTCAGGTGCAAGCACTGGTAGTGTGGCTGTTGCAGTTGCTTTATAAATTTTGTTCTTCTCAGAATGTCGATTTAGACGACATGTGTAATTTACGCATGCATAGCAACTGGTTGCATCATGATCACCTGGGCGATTAATCCAGTTTACCGGCTTACAATACTTCATAGTACCTCTGCCTCCACTCAACCATGCCATGAGATTGTTATAACATTGGCGACACACTGTATTAGGTGTGTAATTTTCACCGGTCAAGTCCACTTCGTCGAAAAACAATGTATATGCTCTTTTGAATTCACTAGTTAAAAGATTCTTTTCCTTCTGAAATCTTGTAGATGTTTTTTTTCTGGTTTGATGACCGCAAACGTAGCAAAATAAATCAATATTTTCACACTGCATATTGAAATTGTCAGTTGCCACTTCACTTTTTACTTTCACTTTCACTTTATAACTTTCACCGCTGAGCTCTCGTTGACGTCGCGCGTCGTGTAATGCCTCGATGTGAGCGTCGTGTCGCTTTTATATTGTGTGCTGCGTCCCTTGTTGCGTGTGCTGAGCTTACTGCATTGCCTGTGCTGCTGCTGTCGGTGCATGATTGCGTGATACCTAAGCGCTACCTAAACGGTGTTAACCCTTGTACAAACACATGGTTCTGGCCAGGCATATTTCATTTTTTGCTACCTATGGACCTGAACAGGAGAAAAAGGTAAAAAAAATTAAATTAAAAAATTTTCGGCAAATTTTTCACTTTTTCGTGCTACCTTAACAGTGTTAAGAATCATCTCTAGGAAGTTTATATGTTCTAGAAATTTGTTTATTGAGATCTTAGGTAAATTTTTGTAGTTGATTGTTTCGTTGAATTTTGAACGGTTTGCTATCTATGGACCTGAACACGGGAAAAAAGGTAAAAAAAAAATCGAATTTTTTTAAGTTTTTTGCGATTTTGATCTGGAAGGTGAAGTTTTTTTGATTTTATATGTTCGCAATTTTTGTTCTTTATGACAAGAGCTACAACTTGGCCTCAGAGAGTAAATCGAAATTCTGAACGGTTTGCAAGATATGAGCCTGAGAAAATGATCACATTTTTACGAAAATGATACCGAGGGCCCAAATCTTTGGCGGCCCATAAAAAAAAAAGTGCATGACTTTGGGAAAAATTGGGAGACACGGGTCTTTTTTTTTTTAGTCGTTTATCACGTAGTGGTGTCCGTAAATGGTTATTTTTTTTCGTGTTGCACTGTGTTACTTAAAGTACGAAAGCATGAAATTCGTTTAACTTGTAGCATTCCAACAAACCATGATTCGGCACTACTCGGTAAGCATTGAATATGCTTGGTTCAGTATGAATGAATGTTGTACCTGTTCGAAGTTGAGCAGGGTTTTATTTCATTCGTTATATACAAAGTGTAATTATTCTAGTAATTCTAGATACCTGAGTTAATCGAAGAAATTGTATAAGGGACAAGCATAATACTCACCAATACTTATTCCAAAATGAGCTAATTTAACAGTTCGATTTTGTATGGGATACTTATAGTTTCGGCGAAATTAAAAGTGCAAGTGCAAGTCGAGAAAACAGAAGTGGGCGCAACAGATTTACACTAATTCGGGTAATACAAATCAAACTGCATCATTAGTTTTTTGCCCTATAATGATGACTTCATACACAATTTTCTTTTCATACACAATTTTAATTTTTTAAGCATCTTTTCATCATACATTTATTTATAACTGCAAAACTGTTGCTTATCATGCCAAATAGTATAGGTATACATGAAAGGTATTGTAATTATTAATTTTTCTAAATTTGTTTAAACAAAATCGAATGAGGCGTTCTCGAGTAATGGTGACAGATGTATAAACTTGTCTCAAAAAATGAGCTCTAAATCGCAGCCTCTGAGTAAGAAATTAAAAAAATAAATTCTGTATGAAGCCATCATTATAGGCCAAAAAATTAATGATGCAGTTCGATTCGTGGGACTCGAATTAGGGTAAATCTGAATACCGTCGTAGGGCTTTCAAAAAGCGCTATGTGTTTTTTTATCAACATTTCAGGAGACTAAAAAAACTAAATTTCCTTGGTTCATTTGTTCGACAACGTAGACTTTAGTAGTACTGCTAACTTCTAAACCAAAGGACTTGCTGGGTATATGACTTAAAAAGCTGCACAATTGTGCAATAAAACAAAATTTGTAAACATTACACATAGCGCATTTTGAAGTCGATATGTTTTCCAATTTTTTTTCAAAACTTCCAAATTATTCGTAATCATCGTGTGGAGACAGACGCCTTATCATCATCGTTCCTCTTTCCGCCCAGACAAATTATTCGGTTTAGGAAGCCGAAAAGTTGTCGCTAGGGTCTAAATCTTTAGATATGAGCCAAATGTTAGCCTTTGTTGATATTGATCACAATAAGCAGGTACATATGTATGTCAAAGTACAATTTTGTTCGAAACTGATAACAAATATGTATATTAAACCGACTCATTTTGTATGGGGCCAAAAAAAGTGTTTTTGTTCCACCCCCTGAAATGTTCCTTGACTTGTTTTTTTATGATTCGCAAAATATTTCGCGTCTAGGATTAAAACCCCGTGAGCTGGACCGTTTTTAAAAAAAGGCTTTTTCTGAGTTTTTCAAAGATTTTTGATAGTTGATAGAACATTTGTTGGCATGTTTTTCATACCGTTGGATGCGTCTTTAAAAATGCTTTCCTATGATACTAATATTGCACATATTATCTTTAGTTAACTATCAAAAATCTTTGAAAAACTCAAAAAAAGCCTTTTTTTAAAAACGGTCCAGCTCACGGGGTTTTAATCCTAGACGCGAAATATTTTGCGAATCATCAAAAAACAAGTCAAGGTACATTTCAGGGGGTGGAACAAAAACCCTTTTTTTTTGTGAGTCAGTCTAATGTACATACATACATATTAATATGTCAGTTGCCAAATCGATTAACTCCATCAAAAAATACCTATAGAAACTTAAATTTTCGCTGGGTTTTTAAATTCCACGTTCCACTACAGCTGTATCTATTATATAGTTAAATTCAAAATGAACTGGGTACATTAGTTTAACCCACAGACACTAAGATACCAAAATTTTGGGAAAGTGGAGTTAATCGATTTGGCAACTGACACATTCATATATTACCTCTCCAGAAAATGTAAAACGCAAAAACCTTTCTGACTCAATCCAGTCGCAAAAACTTATGTAAAATTATTTATAAAACAATTTTTTTAAATTTTTTGATTCTACGTACATATATTGTTAATTAAGATCAACTATTTTTTATTTAAACTTTTTTAAAATCTTAAGTACTTTTTCAAAAAAATTTCTTGACAAATGGTAATTCGATGGCAATTTTAAAAAACGTAAATACAAATAAACAGTATGTTTAGGCTTGCATTGCCATTTAGTCACTTAAGCCCGGTATTCAGTTTTTATGAAATTGTCGGTGCCATAAGAAGTACGTGTATAAAAAATAACAAAAATTTCATGAACCGAAAATTTCGCTCACTTTTCCCTTGTACCGAAAATTTCGTAGGCAAAATCCATTACAGAGTTGTTACGCCAATGTTATTTCGCACGAAAACCAGTACATAAGTTTTAGTCGGGTGAGCCGACTTAATCATACCCTCACCCTAAGTCATCCATTGCGTGGGAGTTCTGTTAAATAAAAACGCCCATACTCAAAAGTGACCATATTCAATAGCAGATTGACGACATTGCGTTAAATATTATTGAATACCCAAATTAGTTCGTTTCCCTCCGAATATTTACATGCGAGGTACAAAAATGGGCATGGCAAGTTGTTGCCAAAATATTGATCAGTACCATATTTTATTAAGATCGGCTACGATTCATTCGATATCGATATCGAGTCGGCAAACCGGAAATATGCCCAACTTTTGTATGGGAGGTACGAAACTGGGCGTGGCATAATAGGCAATTATTACTTACACAGTAGCTTTTAGCAAAATATTGCCTAGTACCGAATTTTATTAAGATCGGTTGTAGTTTACGAGAGTTATCGTGTCGATCAACCGCCCAACTTTTATATGGGAGGTACCAGAACGGGCGTGACAAAACATCTCATTTTCTATAGGATAGTTTTATTTACCTAAATATTGACTAGTACAAACTTTCATAAAGATTGGTTCGGTTTTGCGGGACATCTCGTGCTGATCAACCAGACGGCCAAGCAACTTTTGTATGGGAGGTACCACAATGGGCGTGGCAAAATCACCCTTGTTTTTCTCGGTGATGGGCGTTTGATAACGTGAAGCCTTATACCTAATTCCATTAAGGTCGGAAGTGTTTCACGCGATTTATCGGATTGACAACCCGCTCGAACACCCTGTTTTGTATGGGAGGTACCAGAATGGGCGTCCACCAGTTAACTACGCATTTACAGATTATTAACCGGTGTGAGAGTTGAAGATAATCACATGTACCAGAAGAAAGGTTTGAAAGAAATATGATTTTGTGCTAAATGTGTCGATTTGTATGGAAGGTACCAGAAAGGGCGCGGTCACAACGCCCATTTTCAATCCCAAACTCAATATTGGCAAAAATAGTCAGTGACAAAATTTCATTGAGATCTGTAAAGATTTACGGCAGTTATCGTGTTGACCAGCCAGCCAGCCAGACAGACAGACATGGCTCAAAGGTCTTAAAAAGTCCTAAAACGAATTCCAAAAGATACTAAGGATCTAATATGGCTCCGTCTATGTGTTACATTTTTTTACGTATTAAATGATATATACCCCCATCCCTATGGGTGAGGGTATAACAATTGTTTGATAATTGATTGTGACCGGAATTTTGACGTTTCGATTATTTGAACAAATAAAAGTAACCCACGTGAGTTCAAAATAAAATGAAGTGCGTAGAGGAACTATAAATGAAATCTTTGCAAGGTAAATCAAAGTTAGGTGGTAACACTCCGCAACAAAATTGTCCGTTTTGAGATAAATGACAAAATTTTTTAAGAAAATTTCGCAAGAACTGAATACGGGACTTTAACCGACAACAAGACAATAGGACTGTTTTATTTATTCCATTATACGCCATTTACACCGACCAAGATTAGCGCCTTTCGAATGTTAATATTACTCATACAATTTTAATCTGTAAAAACTGAAGATTAATTTTTAGCCACATTTTAAAGTGGTGTACAATTTGATACAACTCTGCTAATTCCTAAAAAAGTGCAACCATGATAACAACATACACAAAAACTCAACTGGTTCACAGACAGAAGCCGAACGAAAATTCTCTGACGCGTCGCCGCCACCAAATTTGTTTTTGAGCTCACGCCGCCGATGACTTACGTAGCTCTCATCGGTTACAATTGTGTGGCAAATGTATATGCACTACTTTATCCAAACGCCTTAGAACAGCCCAAAATTAGGTTATTTTGTCAATCGTTTAGGTTTTTTCAAATCAAAGATATTTGTCTGTTTTTAATGTTGCCTTGTTCATTTCCAAAAATCTCTAATGTGGATAAAAACACCAAAATAAAAACAGGAATTATTATTTTTTTATTTATTCTGACTTTTTATTGGAACTTTTTATTTTATTATTCAAGATCAAGACCATCTATATCTCTATAAATAGAGATATAGTTTTTTAAAAAAGAAGATGTTTTGCAAATGCATCCTTATAATTCCTGGAAAATGCATCCTCATGATTCCTAGCCACAGATCTTCATCAGCGGAATGCTGCTTTTGAAAAAATGCATCAAACTAAATGCAACCAAAAACAAAGTAGCATTCCAAACCACCGCTGATGAAGATCTGTGCCTAGATCTGAAATAGCTATACGGTTTGCCAGGAATCATGAGGATGCATTTGCAAAACATCTTTTGGTCTTGAGCTCGAATAATGAAATATAGAGTAAGAATTATTATTATTATCTAATTTTTTCATTTTGGAGAAGTGTGTAAAATTTTTGGGATTATTTTTTTGGGTTTGCAACGGTCAGTTTGAACTGGCTTATAGCTGTTCCCAAGCCACAACATGATTAGGAAAAATTCCAATCTGGAGGCTAAGAGGCCTTTTAGACGCGTAGATTTAACATGCAAATTTCTTGCGACTCTGTTTTGGCGTCTCTTCGTGTCGCCTTGTTCATTTAGACGCTGCGACTCGTTTGTTGATAGTTTCTTGCGATATTTTGACATTTGACCGTTATAGGGTTGTATTTTTGAACAAAATGTACTTTTTGATTTCTCACGGTACCAAAACTAAGAATGTCATTCGAAAAGAATTGTATTTGTAATTGTATTGTATTGCAATTGCGGCAACTTGTGCGTCACTGATTCAGGAGTTCTTTTGACTTTATGTGTAAAAGCTTATAATTTGAAGAACAAATGTGTGATTTAACGAAAGAAGAAATAATTGAAGATCTTTTGGATGTAACTGAACTGGCTGTTACATTACATGTTAGATGTAAACGGTGTTAAGGACATTGCAATTATTTTACTCTTTTAAAAATAAAAAAAATTAATTTACGACTTTCTCGTGCAAGACATATAGTGGAGCAAGCTTTTGGAGTTTTGTCGAACCGGTTTAAAATACTTCAAAAGAAAATTAACTTATCAGTGGAAAAGGTAGAACTTATTACCAAGACTTGTTGTGTTTTGCACAATACGTTAAGCACAAGAAGTGAAGATTACTCAAATTTTACACCGGAAGAAGTTACCACCGAAGTTGCTCGGGAAGTTACCATCAATTCTCCAGAGGAACAAAGAACTGCCAAAAAATGTGCTGCACAAACTATAGGCCAAGGTTTCGAGGAATATTTTAATAATGAAGGCAAACTACCTTGGCTCGAAAAGAAGTTATAAATATTTACTTAATCTTTTATTAGCATTGGCTGGCTTATTACCCTCTGGCCGTGCTTCACTTTCAACATTTACTTCGGAACATTTTTCTTCCTTTACTGTAACGCCACTGTCCCCCTCATTAGCCTGTAAAACGAAATATTCAATATTCAATAAAATAATAAAAAAAATTGTTTATTTACCTCACCTAACAGAGTAATGTTTGACACAGATTTTCTAATGGAGCAGTGTGGTTTTAAAAATGCTAATTGACCAAAACACCACAATTTCTGTTCCACAACATCATCAGCTGCAACGCCACTCCGTTTGCTGTTATTAAATTCACGCAATTCTCTCACATATTGCGTTCTTAAATTATGTATTTTTTTATCTCTTCCACTGTAACATCTTTATTTAACGGGTTTGTCAATAAGAGCGCTACAAAAGTTTTTTTTTAAATAAAACAAAACCGGTTTTAGATACCAATGAAATTCTTTATTCCTGTGAAAGTACGTTCGATGCCATTATGTATTGAACTCGATTTCTTTTGCATGGCCACCACGGGCGTAGCCCCACATGAAATTGTCTAACGGCGTCAAATCGCACGACCGAGGCGGCCAATCGACTGGGCCATTTCGTGAGATAACACGTTCACCAAACTTGGTTTCCAATAAATTGATTGTGGCATTCGCTGTGTGGCTTGTGGCGCCCTCCTGTTGGAACCACATGTCCTCCAAGTCCATATTATCCAATTGGGGCCAAAAATATTCGGTTATCATTGAACGGTAGCGATTCGCATTCACAGTAACGTGCCGGTCTTGATCATCACAGAAGAAGTACGGCCCAATGACGCCGCCGGCCCATAAACCGCACCAAACCGTAATTTTTTCGGGATGCAATAACGCATATTTTGCTTATTGACGAAGCCATTCAGCCAGAAATGAGCCTCATCGCTGAAGATGATTTTCCGATGAAAATCCGAATCATTTTCAAGTTGTTGCTCAGCCCAATTCACGAACATACGACGCTTATAGTGGTCAAGCGGCTTCAGTTCTTGCGTCAATTTGATCTTGTAAGGATGTAGGCCAAGATCTTTTCGCAAAATTCGCCACAACGACGTCACAGAGATGCCCAACGCTTGAGAACGACGTGTGAGAGACACATTTGGGCTTTCTTGAACTGAAGCCTCAGCGGCAGCAATATTCTCGACACTACGGGCACTTCTTTGTCTCACTGGCACGGCAACATTTTGTACTGTGTCTGTGGATTCAAATTTTTCCACTAGGCTCTCAATTGTTGATCTGGTAGGACGATTATGACGACCATAAATTGGACGTAGCGCTATTAAAGTTGAGGCCACTGACTCCAAATTTCGGTAGTAAATTTTAATAATTTCGACTCGTTGTTGGCTCGTATATCTTTCCATGATGAAATGGCAAACCTTATTGAAGAGTAATGTCAAAAGAGCGGGAAAAATATGGCGTCATTTACTGTCCCTATCGATTTGCTTTTGTAGCGTCTCTGTTGAAAAACCCTTGATGGCGTATATAATATAAATGTTGGTGCTGTTGATATTTATTTCTTAACAATTCCACATATCTTTGTTGCATTATATTTTTAGTTATTTATTAATTCAGTTCGTGCTACACAAAACAAAGGCAATACTATTTGGCCAGCAAAAAAAATAACTGTTTATTTTTCATACATTACATACATGTTGTTTTTATTTCAATTTCTTCCTTTACTATTTTCCTTTCGTTGTTGATGGAAAAAAACTAAAAGTACCAAATTTATCGCAAAATACATATTTAGTACTTTGAAAACTTTATTTTCCATCCTTGACCAAACAAAGCGAATAGATGTAAGAGAAATGTCAAATACATAATCGCAAGAAAGCTCGTTTTCAGCGATTTTTGCTACCCCTCTAGCAACTCTACGTCTCTCGCCTACAAACTCCAGTCGCAGAGACCAGTCTCAGCGACCAGTCTCTACGTCTAAAAGGCCTCTACGTTGAATCTGGGTTGAGGTGCAAGCCGAGAACCGACAAACTGGAATTTGCCGGCCAGGTAGCGAGCCGGTACTTTGTCTCTGCGGCAATGCGAACTCTGTTAAAGAAATCAACGCAAAATCATAAAAATATTTCAGTGAACCACTTCTAACAGGGGTATTGGCCGCCTAGATCATATGCCATCACATCTTTATACTTTACCATTTGGGGACACGTAAAATCCAAAGTCGGTAAATTGACAACTCCGTGACTTTTTGAATAAAATATATTAATTTTTCAACATTGTCGCGTATTTTCTTTCAATACATTTAGTCTTTGAAATTTGAAATTTGTTTTATTCCTTCCAAATACTAGGTTTACTTCATGCCCTCAGAATATACATTTGTTTCAGTGACTACCTCTTGATTCAGCCGACATCGATTACCGCCCAGCCATTTCTACAGGCTTGGAATTATAAAGTAGTTACTGGGGCTAAATATAGAGAATATGATGGATGAGGTAGCAATTCACAGCCCAATTTATTGAATACTTTTTGCTCCGTCACATGTGGTCGCTTTTGCTTCAAATCAATGCCGAATTTGTCCAAGATGTTTGAATATTAGTCGCCGGTAATCGTTTTACCCTTTTCAAGGTAATGTGAATGCCAAAAAACTGTCGCCATGACCTTTTTAGCCGGTAGACCTACCTTGGCCTTCCTTGGTACACATTCAACTGGAGTAGTCAACTGCTTTGACTGTTTCTTGTTTGTTGGTGTGTTGTGATGGATCCGTGTTTCGTTCACGGTTACGAAACAGCGCAAAAGTTTCTTCGGTTTGAAGTTGAACATCGCCAAATAGTTGCGCTTATAGTCGAGTGTGAGTAAACGCGGCACCCATCGTTCGGATGGCTTTTCCATATCCAAATACTCATGTAAAATGTGATACACCCTCTCAGTTGATACAACTGTATTCATTCTCCGAACGTTCAATATCGTTGCATGGATTTTATTGACGATTTTTAAACTGACGACCTCTTTTGTGCGATCTGACCGTTTGCCGTCACTTTTGCGGTACGAACACAACGGAATTCAGTAGCTCACTTTTTAATCATTGAAATTGATGATGCAAAATACCCAGAGTATTTATCAAACCTTTTCTTGGTCTCGGTGATGGCTTTTTGGATTAAAAAATAAAGCACACGAAATTCGCTTTTTTCCATTCTCGACAAAATTCACAAGGTTGTCTGCTTTCAATGGCTGGCAAACACAAATTAAAAGTTTGATAACAGTTTACAGTAGTCTACTAATGGATGGTAGTTGGCGGAAGCAGGGTTGATTTGTAATTAACTACAAGGGAAGTTCACAAGTCACGGCGTTTCATGGGTAAGCCGGCTAAGATGAATGAATTGAAAGTTAATATTACCCGCGTCATACGTCAAATGCCCCTCGAACGCATCATCGAGAATTGGAGCCTCAGAATGGACATTTTTAGCATCATTTGCGGCCAACAGATGAAAGAAAGAAATGTTAAACCTAAAGTGGTTCTTTTGTATGTTTATAAAGATTTTGCAAGAAAATCGAATTTTTTAAATATGAAAAATTACTTTAAATTCACAATGACTTCAATTTCTTCGTTTGGCTGATGATTATTTTAGTCAAAAATAACTGCTTGATGACAGCGTGCGATTTCCTTTTACAATTTTCGCCAAAAACTCTCGAGGTTGTCTTCTGCGTTCAATTGATGATGCTGTCAAATAGAAACGAAATTATGCAAGATTCTCGAGATGTTCGCAAATAAAGAAAATTACTATTTTCCATTTGCTGTAATGCGACTGAGAAGTAATCAAATTCAACTTCCATTACTAAGGTTCTTATTGGGGTTTCTTATTACTATGTACATAAGTATATAGGTATAAGACGAGTATGACATTTAATTTATTGCAATTTCATCGCCATCAATCTGTAACATCCTTTTGATAATTTTGTGACTTCAGCCGTCATCAGCATCACAAAAAAAGGACTACACGGTGTAACATAATCCTTGTTATAGAAGCTGCTTTCGGAATATTTACCAAGTACCTAGGAAATATGAATTTATTTATCATATGACATTTATACTCTCTCACATATAAAAAAATCGTTTGATATATAAAAACCTATACATTTCATTTATACAACTACATATATTTATTTTTATTTTCTCGCATATTTATATTATTTTGTAATAAGTTTCGCACAGAGGATTTGTATCATTTCTTGTCGCTGTCAAAGATGATTTGGGTACCATAGGTACATCCACGGATCGTGGTATCTACTAGATACATGTACATAATATTCATATTTATGCATGTAATAAATAAAACTCAAATACTACCTACATACATGCGCTCTAATTTATTTATTCATAAAAAATATGTAATATATTTGTATGTATTAAGAAATTTATATATTTATATTAGACCGACTCGCGAAGGATAACAGATGTGGTTAAATCTGTATTATGATTTTTGTGGGGTGACTACCAATTACTATTTAAGCCTTTTTTGTCATAAAACTATGAAAATTTTCTTTTAGTGTATTCCGGCCCTCTAAATAAACTCGCAAGAAGTAATAATAAAAAAGTCGAGAAATTTGTTTATACTTATACGCTAAAAAAAATGGCCCCAGCAACATATTACAGGAAGCATGAACATGTTTGCAAGCATTGCTTTCATGAAATGAAGATCTGCTGCTGTTTTGTTTCTTTGTTGTCTGTTACCTCTTTATTTTCAGCGGTTTTCAAGAAACCAATCCGCATAATGATTGTGTCTCAAACATTTAATATTGAATAGAAAACACAATGTGTTTGGACACAAGTATTCTACATATACAACAAGCTACAAACGCGTTATATTTGTATCCAAACAATAAAATAATAACTTCTATAGTTATCAATGGATTTTCATCAGATATGTGTTGTTTTCTTCGTCAAAATGCAAGCTACGATATATAAAAACTGTTTTACCTTTCCTGATTTTTTCGTGCTCGTTCGAGTACTTGCGAACGCGTAACTCAATTAATTTATAACGAAATGTTAGCCACCTATTATCATCTGACTAAAGAGTTCTTATTCGTTACACCTCAACTAAATTGTATCCAGCGACCAACTAATATATGTGACCTGTATCCGTGATCTGTAACTCACACATCGAGAAATTTCTCGCATCGAACCATAGTGTAATACTTAAGAGCCGCTATTACTCTCTACGCTGCCTCTTCATGACAACCAGTTAGTAGGTCATTTCATCGAGTTCCATTTGCTGCTGTATTTTACCAATTTTACACTTTGGTTGGACATAAAACGGACAGAAATCAAATGGAATATGTATTTTCGGTCAATGCAAACAACATAAAACATAATTTAGCTGTCATTAGTATCAATAAACACTATTTAAACCATAGACTAATACTTATAGTAGACGTAATAGTTCTCTCACCAAATTTACGACATTTGGCCTGGTGTGATATTTACGTTCGATGTTGAAAAGAATTATTTTACTAATACCAGATAGAGGCAATGGTTCAACACAACGAACAAAATAGCAACAACGGCATTTCGTTTTGTGTATTAAAATTATTGTGTTAAAACACAAATGTATGCTAACAATAAAGTTTAAAACACATATAAATTTCACAGTTTTTCACCAAAACGACGTAAAAAATTAAAGCATGAAGATATTGTAATTCCACCTGGTGTATGTCACTTTTCGTCAAACATCTCTCTATCACACCGACTTATGGAATGCAAATTCCCACACTTTTTCATTTCCCGGGAAAGCGGGACAAATAAATAAATTACCCGGGATCCTGGGAATTCCCGGTTAAAATGTGAATCCCTTATTTTTCGAATTGTATGTGCCAATTTTGGTCAAGAGTACGATATCCGTGGCCCTCATTTCGATAAATTGTGTTTTTATTACACTCGAAAAAAGGCCGAAAAAATTAAATAAAAGTTATCGATAACTCACTTAGTTATCGAAATATTGAGGGTTCAAGTTTTAAAAAATCGATAACTTTGTTTCACCGTTTTGTCAAAAAGATAATTTTTTTCTGTAGAACTTTCAAAATTATTCGCAAAATTGAAATAAAATAGCCCGTAGTAGTTATCGAGATATTTAATATCGGATTGGTAAACTTTGTGATTTGGCAAGAAATACTGACATTGAAAAATTTCGAAATTAAACGCAGGGATTTTTGCATTATATGTCAAGTTTATGCAGTTGAAGATTATTATTTAGTTTTATTATTATTTAAAACATTTTTTTTTGTCTTTTTGCCCATTGGTTCATTGTAATAGAAAGCGCCGCAGGCGAAAAATTATTTTCCAAAAAATTAATTTTTCATTTTTTGGTCCTTTGGTGTTTTATGAAGTTTACTATTCCCTGCTACTTTACGCATCGTTAGGTATGAAAACTATATATACTGGTTCGTTATCATACATACATATATGTTTATTTAGACCACGATATCTCGATAACTAAATGAGTTATCGAAAAATTTTATTTCGCCTTATTTTGGGGCCTATTATCGAAAAATATTGTCGGATCGAGGGGCCACGGATATCATACTCTCCCCCAATTTTGTACCACAAAAGAGAAAAAAGTAGTTCAAAAATAGTGGCAGTCTACTTTCTGTGAAACTTACCTAATAACATTCACACCAACCATAGCTAAATATATAACTGATGTGGATAAAACTAACGCTGTTTTATACAGTGTCAGTTATCTGTCCAATGACAATCAGCATGCTATGTTTATACTGAACCGACAATTGTTTGGAGGCGTCAAATTCATTTTGAGCTTTGACCGTTTTGTGACACATCTTAAGGTGAAATTGTTGGTGTCGTTTTCGTACATAAAATTGTAGTTTAAATTATACAAAGCTTGAATGTGAAATAGGGGGTATCTGTGACATTTATGCTCAGTTTCACAGTACAAAATTCTCCATTTAAATGGACTTTAAATGCCTGATGTTTGTCATTTAATATGAAAATTTTCTGTGAGGTTTCGAATTGAGCTTTTAAATAGGGATTGTGTGAAACTAGCCCTTAGTATCCTATCGAAATGACATATATGTCATTGAAAACTTTAAAATATCTAATTTAAATCTAAAATTTCTTGCTAAACATTACAATGTGTTGGTAAGTATTTGCAAAGATCAAGTAAGAAATTAGTTATCTTTCAAGATGTAAAATGATTTATTGACTCTTCAAAGACAGGAGATATTAAAGCTTAAAATTAAAATATATTTCATAGAATATTAAAATAATTAGTAACACTGACAAAAGTAACAAAAGATTGAACTTTTGTAAAAAATTTACAGTTTTACATGAGTTGAAAAGAGGCTCGAAAAAATTCGAATTTTTTTTAAAAAATATTAAAAAGAAGTAAAAAAAAATATTTAAAAAGAATTTTAAAGAATATTTTTTGATTTCCTTTGAGCTATACAGATCAGGTTTTTTTCTGCAATTAGAAAATGTGTAAATAGGCGGAACTAGGATTTGAACTCTTTTGACTCTTTTCATCGGCGCCTTAGCGTTCTACGCCAGATTCGGAAATTGTTTTAAAATAGTTTTGGCAAAATACAACTTTATATTTTTTTTGTAAAATTTAGATCTAGTTATGTACGAAGATACATAGCCGCAATGAAATGGTTTCATTAAACTGAAAACTTTCGTTACTGCTACGAATTTGATTCATTACTATGAAGAATGTGTTCCATTGTTGCGATTAATATTTTTCGCTGATGTAAGAAGCTGGTTTGGGAATTTAATCATCTATATGTGAATGAGGTACAAATATTAACATCAAGCATCCTTTTATGCCCATTTTATATTATTTTCCACTTTGCTATTTCGTGGAGAAATTAAATTGTATTATTTTTAGTAGTTTCGGGCAATTTGTCGGGTATGTGTTCAATAGACGACCAGAAGATGTGCGCAACTTGGCAACCCTGGTAAAAGAGAACCAAAAAGTACTAGGAGTTCACTCAAACGCATTTCTCTCTCGCGTCATATCTAGCTTATTACATAGTTTATGTAATTTTACTTCAACATGGTTGAAATTTGTATAGTTATATACAATAACACTATCAAAAAGCTGCTCGTGTATTGAAATATTCAATGAAGAGAGTAAGAGAGAGAGTAGAGAAGTACTAGGGTTTCACTCGCTTTGTTTGTTGGCATTTGAGTGAAGAGAAATTTTGACTGTCTACTTATACATCGTTTTTGATGTGTTTGAGCATTGTTGCTAAAAAGGTAGTAACAATTGGTGTAAAAACAGAGTTGCTATTACTTAAAACAAATCAGTATCGTGTCTTTAATGACTGAGACGTTGCAGTAAACCATTAATGTTTTAAATTTTAAATCTTTGATTAAATACAGTAATAATCAAATAAAATTTTGAAAAAATCAAAAGTTGCCCAAACGTCAAAACTGTAACCCTAAACTTAACAATTACATTATTAAACTTTTTTCTCTAAAATGCATAATTGATGTATTCATTGCAGCAACAACAGTTGAGTTGCTGGAGCAACGCCACGATGGACATTAAAAAAATCTTGTAGAACAAACCATCGTGGGGTTATGAAACTTTTAATTTTCATGCATCCCTACGAATAATGATTTTTATTTCAGTGAAACCAATTTCAAGAAGAGCTGGATAAATTTTACTTTTTTCCTAAAATATTCTATTCAGGATTTTTAGACAAAATTCCCGGGAAAGAGGGAACTGAAAATAAACGGAATTTCGGGGAAATCCCGGGCGGGAATTCCCGGGATGCATTCTCTACACCGACCGCATCAAGAAGAGTGTGAATGGAAACGATAGATGAGCCAAATATTCTCTCCAGTATGATTTACTCTATGATTTAAACTTAGTTCCTGTCTTCTTTGGTCTCTCATTTCACATCACTTCCCTAGTACCTTTTCCATCAGCTGTAGCATAGAAACACCCTGATGGAACTTGTGAAATGAAACATAAACATGATGAAATAGCACAAAAACCCCTTTCTGACATTGAACTGAGTCTGTTACTTTATTATGTGAGAACTTTCTGTCATCTGTCAATTTTTCTCGCCACACTGGAAAAAAACGTTAAAATCTGTATACGATATGTAAAGTACTCGATCGAGAACAAATATTTTTAACTGTCAAAGTTACTCCCAAATCAAGGCAATGTGAGAGCGACAAAATGTATTAAACCAAAATTGAAAATTTACAAAAATTGTTTATTCTGTTTTATATTAGGCGTACTTTCTAGACTGATTCTTCTTCTTTCCTAATTTTTCTAACAAGTTTTCACAATTAAAGCGCGTTATTCTTTCGTAAAGTGCTCCATTTCTGATAAGCGGAATAAACATATGTGACAGCTGCCAAATTTCAGAGTTGCCACTTGCACAAAAAAATTACATTAAATTTAAAAAGTGGAATCTTACTAAGGCACTCTTTATGTTCTATTTCAACCCGAATCATTTCCGTAATCTTGACTCTGTAGCGCTCTGTAGGGAGTTTCCAGCAGCATTTTCGAAACAAATGGATCAAGGATGCCACCACTCCAAAAATCTACAACAAACTGTCACTCTCTTTGGATGGAGTGGCTTCTCAGCAACGACGTGCGGGTTTTCTGATTCCTAGATGCGTAAATTTTGTTTGTTGGCCGCCGAGATGAAAATGCGCCTCGTCGGACAAGATGATTTTTCGGCCAAATTCGATGTCCAACTGGAGCTTCTTATACCCTAAACTGGATGGTCGTTTGCCTTCAATTGCTGAGTTAATGCAAGCAACTAATCCGACATGTTTGTGCAAAATTCTCATCATGCTGGTGCGTAAAATACCGAGTGGTTGACAACGATGGCGAGTCGGTGTTCTAGGATTGAGTTGCAGACTTTCGGGCACAGCAGCCACATTATGGACAGTACTCACAGTACGACGACGGAAACCACGAGTGTTTCCCACTACCAAGTCTGTCTGACGAACTTTTTGCACAAACTTGCGTATACCAAGCGCAGTGGGGGCTTCATTTCGGCCTAAACTTATATTCAACAATTGCACAGTTCGGGGAACAAAACATTCACTTTGGAAATAATTTTGCAATATTTCCAAACGTAGTTCAAGTTCATTCTGACTGATAGTCAATATTTCGAATAGGAAAAACTCTATCAGTGTCAAAGTAACATAAGATTTAAAAAGATACCTGTACTTGGTCCAGCAGTTATATGTGTTCAATTACAGGCATAATTTACATGGTACGATGATAATTACAGTTCAATATTTGTTTAGCTATATCGATGCCCATAACGACATCTCATCGGCTCATCTTATAGGGATAAACAAAACTCAACTTAATGAGAATTGTTTCAACACATAAGTTCAAGTACGAAAATATCATTTTGTAATTTCAAGTACAAACGAAATTGACCCAAGTGAGATAGTCATTGGAGCGAATTGTATTTATTTTTTCCCTGATTTTTGCGTAAATTTATTCCATCAAGTACTCGAGTGATTGACTCGATTAAAACGTAATTAAATCGAATTTTTGAGTGTAAACAAAGCTTTAATTGATATTTTTGGGCAATAATTTTTTCTGTGTGATTCAGATTCATTGTCCCCTGGTACGATCCAATTTTAGGCCGTATGACAAAGGCGGATATCTTGTTTATATCATCGTAACACTCGAATTCCGTTAGGGATCTCACACGTTCCGGATTATCTGTAGATGTTCACATCTCGCATCCACTATCTCGCACATTCCATGATCGTCTTGGTTTCAGCTTAAAAGACAGTGTAATATTCAGAAAGTCAACAAAAAATGCTGATTAATAATTAGGTGACAGATAAAAATCCATTCCTATTCTACCATCCGTACAAGATTCCTCAGTATATTATGAAGTGGAGCCTTTATCTGATCTTCATTTGGAAACAAACTGCCAAGACTCTCCCATCTTAATTTTTGTCTCAAACATGTAATATTGGATAGCGTTTGGACAAAAGTATACTATATTTGTGACAAGCAAATAGTATAGAGTTTTCAGCGTGTGGTCGGAGCCAGAGCGAATGTCATGCAATTTCCATTACTTTTCATAGTGTTTCGGGCTGTTCATGTCGAATATCGTCTTTCAAGACTTCCAGTTTCTTGATATACACTTTGGACTACGAATAACCCCAAAGGAAGAAGTCTGGAGCGCTTCAGTCGGAAGGTGGGGAAAGCTTAACTGTTATTACCACCCGATCTTTCGTGAATGAAAATTAAAGCGTTTGGTTGGGAAAAAATTTTTTATTAAGTTAGTGGAAGGAATTATTTATTAAATGAGATAAAAATCTTGTAAATACGTTAGGTATATTTAAGGAGTTGGAGTCGTAACAGAAGTTCAGAATTTAGACACAGCAGAGATTGGAATATTTTAGGAAAACTTCACACCACTGGCTAACACATAATTTCTAACAAATTGTGCTGTCAGTGTGTAGCAATTTTCTATGCAGCCGGTTGTCTCGTCGATAGCGAAAAGCCATTCGGATTTTCCATTATGTGCTGGTGCAAGTATTTTTGATTTTCTCGGATCCATGCTGTTATTGCCTGTAATCATTTTGATGCCTGTTACTTAATTTGTACCTCCACTACATTATCCTATAGACTACATTGTCCAAGTAGATGTCGTCCTTCTTGCACCGCTGTTTCGTAAACAGCACTTCTCTTCCTTTTCATTGATGTCTATCACACTACAGAAGACACCAGTTTTGTCACCCTAGTATAGAGTCCCAGTTTCAACCTACAGTTGTTTTTGCAAAAATATCAATATGTGCATGGACTTTCTATTGCAATTTCCTGTCCAGGATTACTCCAAGTTTTTCACGTCGATTCAATCCCAGGTCTGATCGGCATATTTTTCTTTCGGTTTAGTGAGGCACGACCTAGGAGTAATTAGCCATGAAATGGCTTCTAAGACAACCGCTTAATATCGCACGCTGAAAAAAACTGCCTCTGTAACATATTCTTCCAAACATATACTGCAGAAACAATGTCTATGTTTGGAACACACTTCAAACATTTACATGTTTGCAAGTCCCAAACTCAGGTGTATTTAAATGCAAACATTAGCATGTTTACTGCCACGTGGAAACATACGCGTGCTTCATCCCAAACAACCATATTCTTACGTAGAAGCATTCGCGTGTTTTCCCAAACCTCCATTTACTTACGTGAAAACATATGCGTATTTTCTCCCAAACATTATAATATTTAGAAACGAATAGTTCTTTCTTTCTCTACCTATTATAATTAATAATATCTACTTGAATTTGAATTTTGTTGACAGATTTGGTTAGTTTTTGGTTAATGTATGAGAAATTCATACTAGTTACAAGCTTACAGAGTCATGAACATTTTTCTAATTGAAAAATGGTTGGTTTTTTGTTGGAAATAATAGACAATTCAGTTCAACACACACTCACTGGCATGACTAGTTTCGAACTCCGTGACAAGTTCATCATCAGATGCCTAACTACTGTGCCTGAATTGATACCATCGGTTGATCATCAATCGTATATATACAAACTCAATTCTGCAATTCACATGTGCGAATTAGTATCGATCGAAGATCCCTAAGTATCAACATCACTGAAAGGCCTATAATTCCAACAACAAGAACAGACGGACTTTTTCCACCATGTTCTTCTTTTTCCTCATGCATTCTCGCGTTGTTGCAGTGCCTTGAGGTGAGTTTTTAATCAGTATCACAGAGTTGTATTTTTCCGTGGTATAGCATTTATGAAGACCGTGCTAGTGTCAGTTTCAGTTATTTGAATTTGAATTTTGTTGACCGATTTTGTTAGTTTTTGGTTCCAAATAATTTAGCTCCTGTTCGTAAGGGGCTAATTAATTTCATTTTATTTTTCTCTTGATAGGAAGGCGTTTGGACAAGCTTTCCATTGAGGTGTATCTTGTTGCGAAAAGAACGGACAACCCGCTTTCAGGTCCTAGTTTCTATGCGAACTTCTGGGTCGGATATCTCAAGAACCGGTTACGTGCCGCTGAAATTTTTTGCATTTTTAGACTCAGCTCGTCGAGTTCTATCAACCACTAGCCACAAAACGTAAATTCGAGAGCAGACGTGTCCTGTACATGACCCTAAAACGCAATACATCACGCAGATTCAGGAAACTTATGAATAACTCACTGAGAGAATAATGCAAAAATACAGATACACATTTACAAGCTATATACACTCGTTGTCACTCGTTTATTCTCTTGCTCTGGAGAGAGCATAAACAGTGCAACTAACACGTCTGTATTTGTATCAAAACACAGATATATTTGAGTCGCAAACACATGTGTTATAACATACTAATCATTGTGTCTGAAACATGTAGTATTGAATAGCAAACACAATGCGTTTGGGCACAAGTATATTATATTTGCGACAAGCTCCAAACACATGTTATGTTTGCGTCCAAACAAAAAAAAACTACAGATTTTTCAGCGTGCATGGCATGTAATTGGAAAGTATTTATTTATTTTGAAAGAATAGTTTTGGAATAATATGCATTGACAGTTTTATTTTTATTATTAATATTTTATTATTAATTAATGAGATATTTTGAATTAAACACTCTTCATCAATCCTATGAAAATTTTCGTAAATTTTATAGATATGAAAACTTGAATCAACGAAATGGTATCTTGTGTTTGGGTGTTAGCATTATTGGTCGAGCTGTTGTATACAAAAAAAATCTAATTGAATTTAGAGTTGCTGTTTCGTATTACACGATCAATGTCGTAATAGCACCATTCAGTACAATCACTGTTGACGAGGAACTGTAGGCGGAATTCTATGGATGGTTTCATGAAACCTATGAAATGTTTCATAGATGCTACGAACAAATTTCATAAATTTCGCTTCATATGATCATAGGAGCAAATGTAGATACATATATTTTCATTGGACATTTGACAAAATTTCATTGATTTCATCTCATTTAAACTATGAAATGTTTCATAGATCCTATGAGATGTTTCAGTTGTTACAAATTAATGAAGAAATGCATAGGCTTTCTGAGGGGGTTAATAATGTTCATGATAAACAATATTTCAGTGTGGTTTGTACAGTACATGAGGATGCTGTCAAGATATAATTGTGTAAACGTTCTGCTCTTTATCTTCAAGAGATTTGACGCTATAGTGTTTGTAGTGGGCGGTAACAAATGAAAAAAATTATTAGAATTTCGCAATTGCTTGGTCTTTATTTTAGTTTTAAGGTAAAACAATTAAATTCGTAATATTTATGACACACATTTCGTAACATTACCGAAAATAATTTGTTCTCGTAATTATTATCATTCACCGGAGCCTCAAAAATATCACTGTAGTCATCTTAAACATCCGTACGCTAGCAACGATAGAAGGTTCTACGTTATAAGGGTTTTTCAATAAGAGCGCTACAAAAGTCTTTTTAATGAAAACAAAACCGGTTTTAGATACCAAAGAAGTTCTTTATTCCTGTGAAAGTACGTTCGATGCCATTATGTATGGAACTCGATTTCTTTTGCATGGCCACCACGGGCACGCTTGCAGAAGTCCAGACGCTGAACCCAATTTTCGACGGTTTTCAAGCATAAATCGGCCGATACTGCTGCAATTTCACGTTCGATATTCGTACGAAGTTCATCAATCGTCGCTGGCTTGTTGGCATCGACCATAGACTTGACGTAGCCCCACAGGAAATAATCTAACGCCGTCAAATCGCACGACCGAGGCGGCAAATCGACTGGGCCATTTCATGAGGTAACACGTTCACCAAACTTGGTTTCCAATAAATTGATTGTGGCATTCGCTGTGTGGTTTGTGGCGCCGTCCTGTTGGAACCACATGTCCTCCAAGTCCATATTATCCAATTGGGGCCAAAACTATTCTGTTATCATTGAACGGTAGCGATTCGCATTCACAGTAATGTACCGGTCTTGATCATCACGGCAGAAGTACGGCCCAATGATGCCGCCGGCCCATAAACCGCACCAAACCGTCATTTTTTCGGGATGCAATGATGACCCATGGATTACGTGTGGATTGCTGTCTGACCAATAACGCATATTTTGCTTTTTGACGAAGCCATTCAGCCAGAAATGAGCTTCATCGTTGAAGATGGTTTTCCGATGAAAATCCGAATCATTTTCATGTTGTTGCTCAGTCCAATTCACGAACATACAACGCTTATGGTGGTCAAGAGTCTTCAGTTCTTGCGTCAATTTGATCTTGTAAGGATGTAGGCCAAGATCTTTTCGCAAAATTCGCCACAACGACGTCACAGAGGTGCCCAACGCTTGAGAACGACGTGTGAGAGACACATTTGGGCCTTCTTGAACTGAAGCCTCAGCGGCAGCAATATTCTCGACACTACGGGCACTTCTTTGTCTCACTGGCACGGCAACATTTTATACTATGCCTGTGGATTAAAATTTTTCCACAAGACGCCCAATTGTTGATCTGGTAGGACGATTATGACGACCATAAATTGGACGTAGCGCTCTTAAAGTTGAGGCCACTGACTCCAAATTTCGGTAGTAAATTTGAATAATTTCGACTCGTTGTTGGCTCGTATATCTTTCCATGATGAAATGGCAAACCTTACTGAAGAGAAATGTCAAAAGAGCGGGAGAAAATATGGCGTCGTTTGCTGTCCCTATCGATTTACTTTTGTAGCGTCTCTGTTGAAAAACCCTTTAGTTATCATTCAGCGAAGCCTGAAAAATATCACTTTAGTCATCTTAAACATCCGTACGCTAGCAACGATAGAAGGTTCTACGTTATACAAGGATACTGATCGACGAACTATTTGGGAAATACTTTCGAATTATTAATTTTGGTTCCACCTATAAAGCTTGAGTCGCTCTAATGTATGCACATAATTAACTATATTTATAGTAGATATTTATAAATATTTACAAAACATTTTTCGGCGAATCTCTGTTGAGTCTCTGGGTTCAAAACAGAATTTGTTTTCAACAAAATGTTCTTAATAATAAACTTGTATTGCTGTTGCAAGTGTTTTTGTTTTTGTGCGAATGACACTTGGTTGGACGTTGCACATATGGATGCGCTACACTTTCAACGCATAATTGTCTTTGACGTTTGGTGTCCCAATAACATGATCAACACAAAGTATTATCATACTCAAGCGGGGGGAATTAAGGCGGACCGTTTGGGGGACAGTAGGAAAGAATATAAAGTGAAAAATAGATAAATAGAAATATTCAGATTTTATATTTTCATGTGTTTTTTTAAATAGGTGATAAACTATTATTGCAACATTTCTTGTTGTATCCTCATTATGGGTCATATTTTTACTTAGGTTTGTTTGAAATCGATTACACTTAAGAGAGACAATACATTTAGAGGGTGTTCAGGTTGCTTTTTGATAACTAGATTATAAAAATAGATTATGGTATGGTAGCCTGAAAAAAATTTTAAATTTCTAATCCGTTACAAAATTGTAGGTAGCATAACACATTGTAATTAAGTTAAAGGACTGTTAGGTTAGCGTAGACAGAGCGACTGTCGCACGTAGTCGAGTAAGGACAGTTGTGATACCACGGGACATCATGGTTTGTCCCTATTTTTGAAACTGTAACTTGACTTGGAGTGGTTAAGGGGCATTCAAGTTCGATACCCCATCTGGGCATTCCAGAATATCACCTTGGTTTATCTCCAACTATCGAGAATATTGGGTACCTACATGCAGCTCGTATTCAGATGTCAGCTAGTCAAGATATGCAGTTCACTTTGTAACTCCAATGGTACTATGTCGTTAGAGCCCAAAGCTCATAGTACATGGCGTCAAAACACCCAACCAACTATTCCGGCAGATGAACCCATCTACATGCCCTCTTCTTTCAACGCCTTTGGTATGCGGCTTCCGGTTACCTTGGGTCGTTTAGACTTTGGTGGATTGTAACTGTTTCTCGATGACATCGAAGAAAAGTCATCGGTGTACCGTGGGCCGGTCAAATTTCGTCTCTGTAAGTTCTGTCGAATCTTTATAGAACTCTGGAGGCTAAATTCACACCCTCTACTAATCTGTTCAGCTTTATTGTCGCTTGTTATATATCGTCCATTAGGGTGCAGTTGCGATTATTGTTTCTTGCGTTGTTGTTTCTAGTAGAATTCAGTATCGGTCTCACGAGTGTATGGGATTTAAAGGCGACCATGTGATAGACTCCAATAGTACTTCAAGAACTTGACCGACGGTCTGTTACTCACTGACACGACCAGGTATCACTTAGGCACCGTAAAAATACAATCAGATGCCCCCGACTATTTGTAGGCGTGACACCCCCAATTTGGGAAAGTACGTCTGAGTAGAAACATTAGACTGATAAACTTATGGGATATTTAGTTGATAGAACGAATATAACTGGAAATTCAGTTGTCGCAACCGAATCAATTATGACACGAGGCTTTTTTTTTACCGAATTTCAGTTGTACGCAACCTCAGTATCCTGGTAACCTCAATTCGGTTGTGGTAACAGCCGAACTTACGGTTGCTACAACCCCTTTTCAAACGATCAACAGTAGAAGGGATATTGGCGACAAAACCTTCAGCGGAGGTAAACTGCTTAGATGAGACAGACAAAATAGGGTCGATAAGAATTTCAACCAAAGCTTAAGTAGAAACCTCCCTGGTGGAATGCAGAATTTTTGGACATAAGGAAGTCATGCTCTTATATAGAGCCAAGTCTTCGATGGGAAAAAGGACTACACGCTGAATAATCTGTAGTTTTTTGTTGTTTGGATGCAAATATAACATGTGTTTGAAGCTTGTCGCAAATATAATATACTTGTGCCCAAACGCATTGTGTTTGCTATTCAATATTACATGTTTGAGACACAATGTTATAACATATGTGTTTGCGACTCAAATATATCTGTGTTTGTGATACAAATACAGACGTGTTTATTGCACTGTTTATGATCTCTCGACAGCTAGAGAATAAAAGTGGGGCAACGAGTGTGTATACCTTTTGTGTCTCTGTATTTTCGCATTATTCTCTCAGTGAGTGATTCACAAATATTCCTGAATGTGCGTGTAAAGTACAGATGAAGTCAGTGTTTCTTATTCTGGCTGATGTATTGCGTTTTAATTTCATGTATTTTGTCGCCAATGGTTCATCGAACAGAGGATATCAAAAGCGCTTGATCAGTGAAAAAAGAATAAACAAACGCTCGGACGGTTAAATGGTTTGTGATGTTGCGTTGGTTTTTGTGTATGTGTGTCGCATATATTTATTTGTGCTACCAAAGTGAGAAACCATTTTGAGGAAAGAAACTGGAAAGAGCAACACCGTGAATCCCTTTTTCTGCCCTAGCCTCTGCTGAAAAAATCGCAATGGCGGACCGTTTGTGAAATATAATAAAAAAAACACAAGTAATTAATACACGCTTGTCCTCCATGAACTAGAGTTGAGTTAAGTATATTGTTTGTGTACCAACGAATAGTGATAACCAAGGCATAGTTGAAACCTTCTGAAAACAAAAATAAAGAAAGGAGAAGCAAAAGATCAGTAGAATCTCATTTCATAAAAAAAGTAATGCATTCAATGCAAGTAAATGTAAAATGTTAATATTTTAATTTTTTGTATTAATTATTTATTTATATATATTTATATTGATAGAATTAATTATAATAAATAAACAGAGAAAGAATAATTCGTTTCTAAATATTATTATTTTTGGGAGAAAATACGCATATGTTTCAACGTAAATTTATTGATGTTTGGGGGAAACACGCGAATGCTTCTACGTTAGTATATGGTTGTTTGGGGGTGAAGCATGCATATGTTTCCACGTAATACCATACATATTTGTCAGCAAACATACTAATGTTTGCATTTAAATACACTTGTGTTTGGGGTTTGCAAACATATAAATGTTTGAAGTGTGTTCTAAACATATACATGGTTCATGCAGAATATGTTTGGGAGAATTTATTACTGAGGCCGTTTCTTTTCAGCGTGTAGGACAGGTGCCAAGTAGAGCTAAGGCGGTATCAGACAGTACTCTGGAGGATGATATTCCCTTATTCAACAGAATATACATTTGATTTATAAAGACTACGACAACCTTTGGGAATAGGTACCATGACAATATGATGCCTGAAGCATTTCTCTGGGCATTTGATATCATGCTGCGAGGATTCGCTCGTATCTCCTTCTGAATAACCATTTCCCTGGAAAATCGCTAAATGAGGAGACCGATGACCGGTGAACATACTTGTGATAGATCAAAAGCTGCTAGGCAAACTATTACTAAAGCAAGGACTAAAGGCGCCATTGGTAGCCTCAAACCCGTGTAGTCGTCCGGGTTCGATATGGTATCACCTGCGAAACTTCAGGTTGAGGCCGATTTATTGACCCTATAGCAAGTAAATTGATGTCGCATGTATAGGCTTGAGACGCATTCCATTAGGATGGCGGGAGGACCAAAAGTCAGGTGAGAAAACGTGAAAATCCGTACACACAGTTCCCAACGACTTTAGGCATATTAGTTTGTCATTGTTCTGACGAAGAATTTCGGCTGAGTGCCGGAAATTTATGGGCAGTTAAACAAAATGGTGTCCCATGACATCCCAGGAAGGGATTGGGGGAGAGCTTCTCAAAATCAATGAGATGCGCGCTTTCTAGTTTCTGCACTCACTGAGTATTGCTGTAAAATTGGTATCCGGTACCCAGCATAGGTACTTTCACGGGCAGATGCACAGATACCGCACTGCACGAACTAGTAGGATATACATATAGAGAAATCGTAGGCTTCAAAGGAGTACTCTATGGTTACACTTCTTATTATTGAAGGAGCCTTCAATATTGTCACGCATAGTGCGATACAATTAGCGATGTCAGTATGGTCAATGCTCACCAGGACACGCGTCACTGCCTAATTGGGTACCTCGAGTTCTATAAGGTATGTCAACATAGGCACGCGACCAGGAGGGGTATTGCCACCACTTCTTTGAAACCTTGCGCTAAAATAGACGTGACAATAGCGGTATGGAGCAAGTATCTCGGTAACCTTAGATATAATGGCCTGGGTGTAAGGCTATCTGTAAAATCTCCTTATTTGGACAATAGTTAGGCAGGTTGCGGGTTCTAATGAAAAGACTTCCTCTGAAGTAAAGTTCGGAACAATGACGACCAGTTATCGGGGAGGAAAAATGGAGCGAAATAGTGCAAATGGAAGCATAGATCAGCAGTTGCTAGTAATAGTAGCTCAGCATCTTCTCTTACCGAACTTTGTGCGAATAAATAGTGAAAAACTAAAAACGTAGTTTTTGACGAACTTGAGAACTTTATTGAAACAGTCTTCAAAGACAAGTGATCGGGATGCCTGACAATGTAGTTTTTAAAACCGAATAACAGTCGATTAGTAGGTCGAAACGGTGTATCCGCAACCAACAACGACATCTGGATTTCAACTTCCTTGAATACGAGACGGGGGTAATTTGGCACAAACACTGTCTAATACCCAGGGGTCTAGTTTAATCAAAGATATAAGCTTCCTACGAAGAAAACATTATTGAAACAGTCTTCAAAGACTGGTGATCGGTATGCCCGACAATGTAGTTTTCAAAGATATGTCTGAAATTTAACTTGGAGAGTGTTCCAAATTCCTGGGTGATATTTTGGACAGCAACATTAGTTTCTCACCCAACAGAGGCAGCCCTCTAAATAAATAAGTTACATTAAATGAAGGAACAGGAGAGAATTTCCCACAATCCATCCATTCCAGTTTTCATCTCAATGATTGGAACCTACTGTAATAAACTGCAGCCCTTAACATGGGGAATATACTTTGACCACACATCTGCCCACATTAAGCAGACCCTTCTGGATCTAATTTAGACTGGAACCACGTAGGCACCACTCTCCTGATTTTATTCGTCCTGGGAGTGTTTTCTGTGGGACGACACTTAATAATTGCCGGTATCCTTTCTCCATGTCGCATAATATTTTTTGGGCATTTGTTTACTTTCGTTGTACGACTTCGGAATCTTCCGCTCTTGGCCGGGAACTGCTTATTCTTCCCACCTAAAATATTCACAGGCCGTTGATTTATCCGACACTTGCTGACCCTGACGTTAGCCGTAGGTAACCGCCCTAGTTACCGACTATGCATGGTGAACAAAACAGCCCCAGCATCATATTGTACGAAGAATATGCTAGAATGGGTTTCATGAATTAAAGATTTGCTGCGTTTTGTTCCTTTGTTCAGCAGTTTTCAATAAACAAAGCCACATTTGTGTCACAAAAATAAATATCATAACCTATTAATAATTGTGTCTCAAACATTTAATATTGAATAGCAAACACAATGTGTTTGGACACAAATATACTATATTTGCGACAAGCTTCAAACAAGTTATATTTGGATATAAACAACAACAACAACAAAATCCAATGAGTGTTCGAACTCACGGGCGATGTGTTAACACCTGTTCGATTTCTACGAACTCATAAGTAAATGTTATATTGGAAAATAAAAAACAGCGTTCAATCATATGATGACGTTACATTTAAATAATATTAATAATTAAAATTATTTAAAGTCCAGTGCAAGCACATGTGTCATTATTTTCATGCTAAATACTTTTTGTTTTATTCCCACAAAAAACAAAGAGAATGCAAAGCAACAGACACATGTACATACATACATACATTGTTATATTCGTACATACGCTGCACAAGTTGACACAATTTTCGTTACTCTCTTGCTATCTCATTTTTATATAACCACGTTATTATTCTCTTTACTCTGAGAGTGCTCCGTACCCACACAAGCCAACTATTCGCTGCCGCTACATCAGTGTGTGTTTTATTTCGTAGTTTGACAATCTGTGTTTCGCAGTCGGACAAATCTGTGTTCTACATATATAGGGGTGGGTCACCCTTATCATTTAGAGGTTTGAAAAATAGATGTTGGCCGATTCTGAGATCTACCCGATATGCACAAAAAATTTCATACAAATCGGTCCTGCCGTTTCGGAGGAGTTTAACGCCAAACAATCTGTGATCGCCGCCAGACAAACTTTGTTTGCATGTGTTCACTTTGTGAGCTAAGTCCCTACCCGCTCCTATAGATGTTAACACATTAAAAGAAGACAAATACCAGTAAAAATTAACAACTAGCAAAGGTACATATCGTAGGCACCTACCATAGTTACCTAAACTATGCATAGTCAAGAACAACTTCTCCTTGCGATATTTGCCCTCAAAATTTTTTCCGGCCTTAAGATTTTGAGATAGGAACCTACTAAATTTGGACACATAATCGCTTATGATTCCGTCATACCTTATGTGATCGGTATGGCATGTATATCATTCGAAAGTTATTTCAAATGGCTTGCGATTCTTTGGAATCTGTTACTTTCCAAATATATTTTATAATCTGCCTATCGCGCTCCGTTGCATCATTCTAAACTAAACATATTTTTCCTAGAAACAAATCAAACACATACTGGATTTTAATTGAAAGAATATATTTTGTTTACCCCATGATCAATACACGCATTTTACAACCGCATTCAATTTAAGGTGTTAGCACACAAACGCGATTCCTACGCGACTCTGTCGTAATCAAATATGGCGTTCTCAGATATCTTGTTGGTGCGATATTCATTCGCATAAAAGTATCTTCGTTGGCTGCAGTAAAAAATTAATACTCGTAAAATGAAAATTTTTACTATTCGCGGAAAATGTGTGGGGGGAAATTCATTTCCCCCCTGCCTTATTGACAAAATTAATTTTGTTGCTGTTGAACATAAAAAAAACATAATTTTGTTATACAAATTACAGTGCAACAATTTGTTTATCTTACACCGGGAGAAATTTCTGTTTTGCTGCACCAAAATAAAAAAAGCAATAAAAACTATTACACTTTAATTAAGTAAAGTGAAAGAAGAGAAATTTAAAAACAAATAAAAACCAAAATATAACACATGAAGGGAGGGAATTACTACAACAACACCTAACCGAAAATGCTATAAAAACGACCAACATCAACAACAATGGAATACTGCATACTTATGGATGCTTTGAGGCAGATGCTGATGCAGTTGACTCGAATTCCGATGCTGATGCGGGGTTGTTGTGTGTGTGCTCAAGACCATCTTCCACTGCTTCTGGTTAAACAGATCCACGTTTGTGTCTGTCTGTCTGTCCATCTATGGCTGCTTGAGTTGGCATATGTGAATATCTTACGAATGTGCGGCAACCGACAGACAGACATCCATAAACACATACGCTATGAAAACGCACCAATGACTCCTCTACCCAACAAAGGCACTTCGCGCATTCAACCCGGTACATTATGGAATCTAATGCGGGGAAATGTGATTATTTGTGCAAACACACATACACCCCCCCCCTACAGCTGTGGTCAAAATAATAGCACAACAAACAGTTATGTATCGTAAATTCAAAAAATATATGCACTCTTTTAAAAACTAACTAACTAATTCTAAAGAAAACATTACCAAGAGTATACAGTAGAATCATTTCAGTAAAAATAAAAATCACATGAGGTGTCAGGAGCCACCCGGTTGGAACGAAGTTCCTTTCGCTATATACATATTATGTACTAGTTAGTTCCAACACGCCTAAGGCGCCCGTTGAAAAATACGATAATTTAAAAGGATCTTTAGAAAGATACTTTTTACAAAATGATAAAAGTTCTTTAAGAAACATTTTTTTATAGAATATTTTTTTTTAAGTATATTTTTAGGACATTTTTGTAAGAATATGTATTATATTTTCCTGAAAAGTCCTTTTTTTAAAGAGAGGTACTTCTTTTATTAAAAGCTATTGTTTTTTTTTTAAGAAAATGTACTATTTTTAAGATAAAGTACTTTCTGTAAGAAACAGTCATAAGAGTATGAATTTTTTTACAAATAAGTACTTTTTTAAAGAACAGGCACTTTTTAAACAAGTGATACTCTTTTTAGGAAAAGGCTATTTTTTAAAAAATTTACTTATTTTCAGAAAGGCTTCTTATCTCAAGAAAAGAAAAGGTTTTTTTATATTTAAGAAAATGTACTTTTAAGAAAAGGAATTTTTGTAAGAGGTCTATTACACGATGCTATAATTCGTTCTGGCACTTTTGGTTCTATGGCCAGAGGTGTAGAGAAGTAAGGAATGAGGAAAAAATCGCACGATGTGCCATGGTATTGTGTATCGAGGGATTTTTTTTTCAATTTCTCTTTGTGTATTTTCCGTTTTTCTCCTGATTTTGACATTTCATGGTTTAATTTTTCCATTTCATTATGATAATTGAACGTGTAATAGCTCGATGAATTACGAAGAAACTTTAAAAGAGAACTGAAAAGTATCGCCGCACGAAATGGCATCGTGTAATAGAGCTCTAAGAAAATGTATTTTTTTCAGAGAAGGTATTTTTTTAAGAGAAGGTATTTGTTGAAGAAAATGTATTTTTTTTAAGAAATGGGAATGTTTTTTAGAATTGGTCCTTTTTTCAAGAATGGGTACATTTTTAAGAGTAGGCACCTACCTATCCACAAGAAAAGCTTTTTTGTTTCACAAAAATGTACTCTTTAAAGAAAATTTAGTTTTTTAAGAAAAGGCAATTTGTTGTAAGGAAATTAAATTTTTTATTAAAATGTACTTAGTTAAAAAAATACTTTTTTAAGAATAGGTACTTTTTGTAAGAATATTAATAGGTATTTTTTTGAGAAAATGTACTTCTTTTTTTTGCCAGTCTTGCACTTTGACTTTTCTAAATTTTCTTTTTACTGGGTGCCAAACTACAGTATAATTTGTTTCTAATTTTTCAACCTTTATTTTAATTATTCTTGACTAATTTTCCAAGCTTAAGGTCACTTCTGATTTTATAAAACTTTTTGTTTTTCTCTTTTCGCTCTCGATATTTCGATTTCCTGTGGAAATCTTCTTCAAGATAGTTTTTAATATTAATAATAACAGACATGATGTTTGTAATAATTAAAAACTATCCTGAAGAAGATTTCCAAAGGAAATCGAAATATCGAGAGAGAAAAGAGAAAAACAAAAAGTTTTATAAAATCAGAAGTGACCTTAAGCTTGGAAAATTAGTCAAGAATAAAACTACAGTATGTAATAAATATTGGTCACAGGCTCCATCTAGAAAAATACCCATTAAACAAGAAATTTCCCGACATACACTCCGGTTCGCTTATTTAAAGGCACTACAAATTCCATATTCAGCAGCCTGTATCTTTTGCGATTTGTAACCCATCGCAGAATTTTAAAATTGAAATGGAAGCTAGACATATTGAGATATAAATACATTATGACAATAGAGGTTCCTTAACTAAAGAACTTTTTTGAGCAGTTTAAAAAAATCCAAAAATGTGCTATTTTTGTTGGTTCACTTGAATAAAGGCACTTTAACTAATTATAACGAAAAACAGTTTTTCTTGTTTTTTAAATTTATTTTACTTTATTTATTTAAGATTTATTAGTAATGGGTACAACCCCCTTTGTTTCTAATAACTTCAAATATATGGGTTTTCATTGAGAGATAACGAGAATTTATGTAATCCAACGAAATTTGATTCCAAGCATCCTTAATGGCCCGAATTAGTCACTGCCTGTCATCAAATTGTCTACCTCCTTCATAGACCATACGAGATAACCAACCCCAGACATTTTCGATAATGTTTAGATCTGGCGAATAGGGTGGCCAGTCAAGAATATTATCATTTTGGCTTGCAATGAACTCCTTTAGTACCTTTACTATGGGGGCATTATCCTGTTGCAATATCCAAGACATGGGACCAAATAGTTCACTGAACTTCGGAAAAGCCGATTCCAATAACGTTTTATAGCTTGCACCAGTCATTTTTGCACTTTGAAATTCAAGATCGATGGTGCCATAGTACGTAATAGTACCCCACACCATAACGCCGTCCTCTCGGCTGTGACTTCGGTTCAAAAAACGCTTTTCTTTGCGCAGATCATGGAAATAATAGTTGTAGCCATCAGGCCCATCCAAATTAAACTTCTTCTCATCCGTAAATACAACGGTTCTCCAGTCATTTACATGACCTCTTGGCTGCACATCCCAGACCATGTAGTCTCTTGCGAATTGAAGCCGCTTTTCCTTACGAGGAGCATCAAGTGGCGGTTTTTTTTGTAATTTCAGGTATTTAAGATACTCGCAGCTCTTAATTACTCTGCGTACTGATGACGTGCTCGCTTCCACTACAGCTTGAGCTCTTATTTTTAACAAGGGTAAGGCAGAATTAGAAGTAATTCTGATGATATTTATTTTCTCATACGCAGATAAAGACAATGAAACCCTTCTTTTAATAATTTTGCCATAACCCTCGGGGTCCTTGATGTAATTGTCGACAACTATTGTGCTCCGTCCAATTTTTTTTAGCTATTGCGCGGTTAGAATATCCTTCAGAACGGTAAACATCATTTTTAGTTTTTCCGATAGATTTAAAATTTTTTGTTTTGCCATTTTGACTCGTAAAATGATTAAGATGTAATAAATTGTAATAAACAAACGATCCCTACAAAAAATCACCGCTTACTTTAATAATAATAAAAAAATAATAAAGTGCCTTTATTCAAGTGAACCAAAAAAAAATAGCAGAGTTTTTTTTTACTTTTTTTTTTATAAATTGCTTAAAAAGAGTTCTTTAGTTATAAAACCACTATTGTCATGATTTTTTTTTATCTCAAGATGTCTAGGTTCCATTTCCATTTTAAAATTCTGCAATCGGTTACAAATTGCAAAAGATACAGGCTGCTGAATACGGAAGTGAATTTAAATAAGTGAACCGGGGAGTATGTGAGACAACTAGTTAATTTCTTTCTCTATGATCCTAGACACAAAGCAAAGCAAAAGTAAACAATATAGTGGATAATAATAGTGGGTTGTAGCATAATAGTGTTAAAACAAAAGTTGTTTAATTTTTTTCATTTAGCCCCATCCCGCGACGTGCGATAAGGAATTTCGTTCCAAAAAGTATTTCTACCCCAAAGTCAGAGAAATTAGCGTTCAAAATAATAAAGGATGACGTTTTTGCTATTTTGGGTTTCAGTGTTAAGTTTTTGTCAGTTCACGCGTAATTCGTGACTTGTGTGAAAGTGTTCAAAAATGTTTAGTTGACTTGACATTTCAGCATGAATAGATTTACAAGCGAACAAGGCTTGTAAATCATTGAGTTTTGATATCAAAATTCGTGCTCAGTGAAAAATGTATTTCGCAAGTAACGTCCATTTTATGGTTATCGTAATGGACCCACTAATCAGACTATTCAAGCTATTGTGATCGAATATCGCACCAATTTCAGTTTATTCGGCATCAGTCCAACAACCCGTATCCGTACAGCACATACCGAGGAGAATATTGCTACTGTAACCGCCAGTGTTAATGAACATAGCGATATGTCCATCCGTCGCCAATCACAGCAATGGGGGTTGTGTTATTCGGCCACCTGGAAGATTTTACTTAACGCCCTCGGTCTAAAGCCATACAATATACAGCTGGTGCAGGATCTGAAGCCGGGCTACCTTCCACAATATCACATTCTCAGTGAATGGGCCTTAGAGAAGCTGGAACAATATCACATTTTTATGAAAAAATTGTTTTCAGCGACGAGGCTCATTTTTGTCCCACTAAACATGTCAATAAATAGAATTGCCGAATTTGGTCCGAAGAGCAGCATGAAGCAGTTCAAGACTGATGCTTGAAAAACTTCTCAAACTAGCGTTCAGAACCGGTGTAAAGCTCTAGGTCCCAAACAGTGAGTGTAAAATTAGAAATCGCACGGCTCACTGGTTGTGAGAAGCTCTCCCCAATCTCATCATGGAATGTAATGGGAAACTATTTTTTTATGCCTCTACCTCTAAAAGGTATTCCTATATAGGCTCACCTCAAGTAGGTATCTGGCTTCCACTTCTTTGGAACCTTAAGCTAAATGGAGTATTTGTTACTCTCGAAAACGCAGGTGGAACACGTATTCTGTTATAAGAGCGACGTTAGCTGTAAGGAACAAGTATTCCGTTACCCTTAGAGAAATCCCTCAAGTAAACCCACAGACTTTGGACAGATGAGCGGTAAAAAATGGCCTGGATATAAATGCGTCTAACATCGAGCTGGTCCTTTTTAATCGAAGATATAAGCTCCCTACGTTGTAACCTACCCCCATGATCGGGTCTGAAATGCAAATTGCAGTATGTCCCAACAACCTGGGTGTTATTTTGGACAACAAGCACAGTTTCAGACCCAACAAGCATAGTTTCAGATCCAACACAGGAATGATATCTACATACTCTAAAGGAACAAGGGACAGCTTCTCAGAAACCGTCAGCTTTGCGCATTCCGCACATGTGCCATCGGGTGATATCAGCTGTCAGTCACCACGGGCACGACCGGAGTCGTCAAGGAACAGTGTTGGAAAGTGGCACGAATATTTCTGAATATGTCGTCTACGCTATAACGGAAGCCCTATTCAATCGGAAATATCAAATTTTCAGCCCGGAAAAGTTTTGCTGGAACAAACGGTAGGTTGGATTAGGGATAATAGTCCGGCAGTGTTAGAGATTAATGTCTTCTTTGATAGTTAGTCCTGGGAAAGTAATTTTCTGACCGCAGCATCTGCCCATGATAGTCATCTGGGTGTCAGGGCACCGACGTATTCCGGGTGACTGCAAAGCGGATGATGTTGCAGGACTAGGGACTGTCATTCACATTGCTAATTGCAAGCCTATCCGATGCAGCATATCAGGAGGGAAGCACTGATTTTGCACGCACAAGACAAATATGGCCGACAGAGGAGAGGAAGAGAGCTATGTGCCTTCAGTCTCTATCTAAGCTCAAGGTCTCGAGACTAGTGTGTGTTTCGTTGGAATACTGCTCGATTCGAATGCGTTTGACGAGACGGAATACCTTGACAAATGAAATTTACAGTAGTTGTTACAATGATGGAGATTCGTGGCCAGAAATAGCTAGCAGGAGGATATGTGCTATGGAATACTTCTATTTCAGTGACCTGGGAGAATTGGCACATTTGAGCGTGGATATGAACTTCAGCCTCTTGGAGCAAACTAAATTGAACTAAGATGTGGGCTTAATCACGTTTGCCCGCGGTATCACAATGGACTAAAAAGTCTTAAGTGAGTCGTTTTAACCTTATCAGCAGTGCATTATTTCTTTATCCCCCCATAACAGAATGATAACAAAGGGTGTCTCAGTACGAATACACTTCCTCATTTTAAAATAAAAACAAGTATTTTTGGAGATAGTTGTGATTTTTTTTTATTGGATTGTAAAGAAGACATGTTCCGATTAAGTACGAAATAAAATATCCGTCAAATGTCCCCACGGCTCTGATGACAGGCCATTACTCATTTCATGAAAATGTCCATGACTTTTTCACAAAGATGTCGCTGTATCTCACTGATAACGCGTTGGATCTCGGACTTGAGCTCAGCAGTTGTTCCTGGTTTATTCGCATAAACCCGAGATTTCACAAAACCCCAAAGAAAGAAATCGCACGGCGTTAAATAGCATGACCTTGGCGGCCAGTTGACGTCAGAATTTCTTGCGTTAAATTGTTCTAGAAATCGTTGCTGCAATAAATCGATTGTTTCATGCGTGGTGTGGCAGGTGGCGCCGTCTTGCTGAAACCACATGTGGTCCAGATTCAAGCCGTCCAGTTGAGGGCACAAGAACTCCGTTATTATGTTCCTGTAACGAATGCCGTTCACAGTCACAGCAATTTCGGCATCATCTTCAAAAAAGTAAGATCCAATCACGCCGCCAGGACAAAAATCCGCAACAGACAGTTGCTCATTGTGGGTGTATTTGTTTCTCATGGATTGCATGAGGATTTTTTGAACCCCAAATTCGACAATTTTGTGTATTCACGTAGCCATTCAGATGGAAATTCGCTTCATGGGAGATGATTTTTTTTTTGGAAAATTGGCATTGACTTCACTTTGGTCCATTACCCATTGAACGTATTGCCGGCGCTTTCCGTGGCCTTCTGGTTTGAGCTCCTGAGTAAGCTAAATTTTTACGGATGAAGGTGGAGGTCTTTTGTCAAAATTCGCTGCATAGTTCTTATTGAAATTTCAAGTTGTTGAGAACGATGCCGATTTGATGTTTTCGGGTGACACTCTCGTTTACAGCAGCAATGTTTCCACGATACCGACCTGTACCTTGAGCACAGGAGTCATACTGTTCATAAACGACTCAATTTCTTCAAATTTTTTGAGGACTCTTCGCATAGTTCACACATTAGTTGCACTTTCTTGACTGAAAATTCTTTAAAGTTTGCGGGCGGTAACATTGCAAATTTTTGTAATAAGTTTTCACAATAATAACTCGTTGTTCTCTAATAACGCAAATAAACACATCTGACAGCTGCCAAATTTCAGTGTTGCCACCTGCAAAACTATCAGAATATTTGATTTTTCAGTGCCTGAGTTGGTACTAAAGGAAATTCGATTGATACTAATTCGCAAATGTGAATTTCACTTAAGAATTCGAATTCATATGATTGATGATCTAACGATGGTATCAATTCAGGCACTTAGTTGGGCATCTGTGCTGTGCTTCCCTACCTGGTATATTGTTTCAACAAAACAGGAAACATTTTTCACTTTAAAATACACTTCCGGTCCAACAGCCGATTTAAATTCCCGTAATTAAATAAAAATAGACAAGAATATATGGCAATACAAAACTATTCGATTATAGCGCTGCTTGAAATATTGTAACAATTAATGTTTAAATATGAAAATTTTATAACAAAACATTAAAATGCGACACCTTGTTTGTATTTAGTATTAGCAATACTATTATTTTGTCCACAACTGTACATACACATAAATACACTGTTAAAGGAATGTTCGAAACATCATTAGTATCTAATGTTCCAACATAAAACATTTAAGGGGTTACGCGCCGTTAAATTGTGTAAATGTTTCTTGAATTGAAAAACAAATGAACGAATCGTCCTCGCTAATTTTTATATGATACAATCATAAACATAAAATGCAAAATTTTCTACACAAAAACAAAAATTTTTCATATTTTCCTTCCATTCATGTGCGGGTGGGAATTGTGTTAGTGGTATCAAATTCTGTCGAATGGAAGTATTAAATTTTTGACATTAAGACGATCACGGAATGTGTGAGATAGCCAAGCAATGAAAGACGACAACCGACACTGAAGATGATCACTGATAGCTAAGGCTCGCAAAGTGGCTCACATTTGAAGAACTCGGACTAAAATCAACCTTCAACGAGTGTTATTACTATGGGCAAGTTAACAATTCAGATCCTTGGAAGAAAATATTTCAAAATCATCTTATTAAACATGTGCCGTGATATGGAATATTAAATTTCATTTATTTATTCATCTTTTAGTTCAGTCTAAATTTTCTCCTAACTAATGTCAGCTAAATTGTGCCTACGTCCAACATTCCTGAATCGTCACATTGCAGCAATTGTGCAGTATAATTCCTAGTTTCGACAGCTAATCCTCTCTGCAGTTCTCAGGAATGTCCCTGTGCCCTGACTACACTATGCAACTTTTTTGGAGTCATCGAGTGCAAACTCCTTCTCGTGTGAAATTTCACGAATTACTTATCGAATCTAACTAGTTAGTTTAGCTAGTTTAGCTGTTGTTCGGATTTTATGGCCTCATGTATATTTTGGCTAAACTTAATTTTTCCGAAGAACATGCAGTTTTTCTAACGGCTATATCTCAGAAACCAATTGGAATTTTATTCTCCTGTCTTCTGCACAATTGTAGCTGTGATGATGATGATAATTCAGATCATGGACCTGAACCACCAACGAAAACCCAAGAGCATCAACTTCACAGGCTTCACCGAGAGCATCAACTTCAATGGATGTTGATTAATTTATGGTTTTGCCTTTTGCTACATACCTCGAATTTTCGACTTAAAATAAGAGATCTTTGTGGATGATTTAAGAGATATGAGTTAACAATTTTAGTTTTCGTGTGAAAAACTGATGTAAGTCCACAGTTTGGCAGCTTTGGGCCGAAAATGGTGAAAAAGATTGAAAAAAATTTACATTTTCGACATTTTTGCAATTTTGAAGAACTAGATGCGGTTTTTTGGGGTTAGTTTATTTTACACTTTTTCTCTCCTAGTCCATAGCTACAATTGTATGAAAGGCAGGAAAATAAAATTCCTATTGGTTTCCGAGATATAGCCGTGAGAAACAATTGCATGTTCTTGGCAAAATTAAGTTTTAGTCAAACTATACATGAGGCCATAGAATCCGAACAGCAGCTAAACTAGCAAAACCCAAATAGGAGTTTGTTAGTTTCGATAAGTACCTCGAGAAATTTCACACGAGAAGGTGTTTGCATTTTATGTATTGCACTTTGGTATCAGAGAAAGCAGTCGTATCCATCAATTCTATACTATTATTCCTCAGCCATTTGGTAACTTCCCTAATTGCGAAAGATTTGGCTTGATAAACGATACAATGATCGGCTTGGCTACGTGACAAAGTCAACCCTAGGTCGCTAGGGTAGACCTCATACCCTAACTTATTATTTACTTTCGGAGCATCCGTATGGAAATGCACATATCCCTCGACACCAGAAACTCATTTGTTTCAGAACTCCCTTTTCTTTATGAGGTTGTGTTTGTATTTTCCGATAAAATATAAAATCTGGGTTTGAATAGACGACAAATGCACGAAAATTTCGATCAGCACCTAACACTAGTCTGTGACCGACTCCAATCATGTCCCATTGCGACAATTTCATTATCCTGATGTGGAAGCAATATGTTCACTTGCTGCAAATGTCACATTGCATTCAATGCATCAGTTGGAATTGGTGAACACACCATAACACCAACAATATCGGTCCCACCGCCGATATGTAAATTCAGTGAGCAATCTATGGGAGCAGTTCCCATATGCAGCCTATATCTCTCTGGCAAATGGAGATAGACCCTTTTTTATTTTGCACTTACAACTATATTGGGTCTCAAACCACGATTGATGTCCACAATAACACTCAGGTAATTGACACACTCTGTACTCATAACCCATTCGGACCCATTCAAAGTGCAAATTTCCATTGTGGATATTTTATACTTGCGGCTGAAAATTACCAACGTGATATTGGCCGAGATTACATCTAGGAAAGTTGTATACATCCATCTGCCCCAAAAGTCGGTAAGATCCCCTGAAGGTAGACTCTTAGCGCACAGGGATACTTGACCCTTCTGTCATTGCCACGCATTCCGGACAAGAAGTCAGAATTTTTTACAATTCTCCAGAATTCTCTCTGTTGATGCACCTAGTAAAGGTTACGAGGCTAAATTCGGCCATGACACATCTGACCATTTCGTTTACTAGCTTCTTAGCTTCTATACTAGATCCACGTTCAATCTAAGGGCCGATTGCGCAAAATTTGTCGCACAAGGTGTGACCTTGAATACACCCTCAAGGTCAAGAGAGGCTACCAATGTATAGTCCTAAGCAGCCAAAGATTCATCTTTGTATCGCACTAGTTCATGCAGCGATGTTTTCGTCGGTACTCATGTTGCGCATCACCTGTCCGTAAGTGTCCATCTAACAGCCGTTCCAAAATTTTCATTAGGAACAGTGACAAGCTTATTGGCCTAAATCCTTTGGAAGCTATATGTAAGCCCTGCCCCGCTTTTGGAGTGAACACCACTATTGTCCCCTTTCATCCATTCGGTATGTATATTTTTTTGCGCTGGAGCTGTGGCATCTTCCGAAGATACTTTTGGACCACACTGAACTTATGTTATTTCAAGCGGTGTTCATGTACTAAACCACACCCCCACAGATGTCACCCCATACCCCGCGGAACTACTGTCAGGTATTAATTTATTAATTCGCGCGGTTGGTCAGTTCTTTATGCTGCTCGTTGTCTCCTCTGCTAAGGTAGGGTTCTCGGATTACCCTTTCTGGACAACTTTTTTTGCCTGTAGTTTTCTTCCGTTCTCAGCATTCTCACAATCACTGAGCTATGCGCTTTTCAGTTGTCACTCACTGATTGGGAACTACAGCTTTACACCGGTTCCGAACGGTTTTTTCAGAAGCTATTTCATGGCTTATTACTCGATAGTGTTGCCGTCACTAAGCGCGATATCTGCATCTGAACTAAAGGCTACGATATCGACGTCAAATTTTGCCCCCAAAAAATTTATCTTTGACTTGCCAGTGTCGTGAAATGAGATCCAGAAAAATAAATTTTTTCCAAAAAAAACATTAAAACTAATTTCATTTTGTCTTTACTTATTACAAACTCAACTTGGCCTAACCCCTACCAAGAAACTGTATGATTATTATCCCATTCTTAATGCCGCCAACATGCGTCGCTAGACGTAGACCAAATGCATCATTAGACATACCACCCCATTCATCCCAACCAACCAACAGACAGGCCAACCAACTTATTTTCCACTGCCTTACGAAATTCTCTCTTAAGAAATTAGGTGGGAATGATGTTTTTTTCACATTCCACTCGTGGAAAACTTCAAAGCAAGTGGGCACAGATTTAGGTATAAGAAACTGCGGAAATAAATCTTCTAAACTCAACGAACTCATACACGTAATGTTACCATAGATAAGGAACCAAAGAGGCGGTTTCCACTTTACCTTAAAATATTCGGAAGAGTTTTTATGCTCAACCAAAAAAAAATCTCAGGCTAAATTCAAGGAAAAATATCAAACAAAAAATTGTACTAAATAAAGCGCTAATTAATATACTCGCGACTTTGTGCATTAGACAAAAAGGCAGACACTTAGATAGACAGAAATACCGTGAGACAGACAAATATTTAAGTAAATATTGGCGAACATGTATAAAGTCATTTCCACATGTGAGTATCGAAGAACAGAACCGATTTCTTGAATTGCCCAAAATCTTCATTTGAGTTCATTTCACTTCAAATGTTTGTTTTGTATCAACTGAACATGAATACGAACATGTTCGTATAGTATACATTACATGAGATAGTTCCCCAGCAAACCAAATGTGAAAACAATGTCCGATTTCAGAAAATTCTTAACAATGTCAGATCTCTTTTCCAATTCTCACCGAATTCGTTACGAATTCTGTACGACATGTCTCAGGGATTTGTATTTATTATGTTTCGACACATCTTTATGAATTCGGAATGACTTCTGAACAACTTCTGAACTGTATACGTCTGAGAAAGTCCTTGTTGTTTAAATGTATTGAGATACTTTTCGTTTACTCCGACATTTCTGATCTAATTCGTATACAATTCATATTATATTTTTCTGAAGAGATTGTATTTTCCGGCATGTCTTTTATTTTTCAACATATCCCAACGAATTCTGAATGAATTCTGAAATTAAATTTTTACAGTATTTTTCATTTGTTTCAAAATGTCTTAGCGAAATCCGAACGATTTCAGCACTGTACGTCTTAAGGTATTTTGTTCGATGGATTTCCAGTAGAACTTCGTTAAACAGAGTATGGAATAATCCGGATAATTCTGTAATCCGGACAGAATTGAATGAATGAGTTTCACTTTCTGTGCCTGTCTTGTGTTAGCTGAACATGGATTCTCACATTTTCAAATGCATACACACGAAACGAACTCCCTAGCAAACCAAATGCTCCAACAATGTCCGATTTCAGAAAATTCTCATTAATGTTAGAACTCATTTCCCATACTTACCGATTTCGTTACGAATTCTGAATGACATGTCTGAGGTATTTGTATTTATTATGTTTCGACATATCTTACTCTATTTCTGAGTAATGTGAAAACAATGAATTCTATTTCTGAGTAAGTGGTTCTTTTTTAAATGGCTTGAGTTATTTGCCTGTTGGTCCGACATTTCTGATCTAATTCGTACTCTTATACTTTTCTGGAGAAATTTTATTTTCCAGAATTCGGTACGACGTATCGGCAAAATCTGTAGAATTTATTAAGACAGAAGGCCAGAATTTGGTCCGAATTCGTTCGAATACATCAAATGCTTCTTCAGAAGTTCCCACGATAGCAGTTAAATCTTTGTTCAAAAACTGTAACCAAATGTCGACGTAAACAGCAGTATTTCCTCAGACATAGAACTTTTCAGATCGAAAATCGAATAGTTTTTCGCCGATTGTTTTACAGATTTCTGATCGAATTTTTAACGTTTGCTTCGCTGGGCGTGGGCATCCGTATTTTTGTTTTAGTTCATGTTAGTTCATCCCTACAAATAATCGGAAGACACACCCTGAAAGATAATAGCCCCAGCAATATATTGCAGGAAACATGTACATGTTTGCAAGCATTGTTTTCATGAATTGACAATTTGCTGCCTTGTTGTCTCTTTGTTATCTGCCTCGTTTTTGTTTTTAGCGCTTTTCAAAAAAAATCCACATTTGGGCGTAAAACACATAAATTATGGGCGTTTAATCATTGTGTCTCAATCATGTTATATTGAATAGCAAACACAATATGTTTGACCACAAGTATAGAATATTTGCGACAAGCTTCAAACACGTTATGTTTGCATCCAAACAACAAAAAAATACAGATTTTTCAGCGTGTATATCTCCATGGCCATATTACGGAGATATCACATTTTTATAGTCTTTAAAAATATAAACCAAATTTTATTTGTACAAGGTGGCGCAAAAGTAATCCTCCTATCAGAAAATGCTATAAATTTTACGAATGGCCCCTAATGTCAGTTCTGTTTTGACATTTGTGTAGTAAACACATGCGAAATACACGTTAATAAACAATGTTACGCTTCACTGCTCCAGAACGCGGAATATTGCTGACTATTTATTTGACCAATAATCGGTCGGTGACTTTGGCACAACGTGAATTTCGTCGCAGATTTCCTGGCCGTCCAACGCCTACTGGTGAAACACTGCGACGTTTAGCCGCTCGCCTCGACGAGACTGGCACAACACGAGATGCTGCCAGTCGTGGCAGACCCCGGAGTAGCCGTTCTGCAGAGAATATTGCTGCTGTAGCCGAGGATGTCATGGAAGCGCCGTCGACATCGATCAGACGACGTGCCACGCTACAGAGCAATGATCAACGAGTTCTTTTTGCCGCAACTTGATGAATTGGGATTGGAAAACATGTGGTTCCAACAGGACGGTTCAACGGCACACACTGCACGTGTCACAACCGATATGCTGAAGGATGTATTTCCCGGGCGCCTAATCTCCCGTTTTGGCGATTTGCACATTCCAGCAAGATCGCCTGAGTCGACCGCTACAGACTTCTTTTTGTGGGGCTTTTTGAAATCGCGGGTTTATGTCAACAAGCCTCAGACTCTTGCAGCTCTTAAAGGCAATATCCGTCAAGAATGTGAGGACCTATCGCCGGAAGTTTTGGCCAAAGTGATGGAAAATGCCATAAAAAGGGCTCAAATGATAATCAACTGTGGCGGCGGCCATTTACATGACATCATATTCTCGACTTGATGTAAACAAAATTAAAAGACCAAATAAAAATAATCCACAAGAAGAATCAAAGTTTTTCATTTTTTTTCTAAATTACAGACAAAAAACATCGGAAGTTTACTTTTGCGCCACCTTGTATATATTTTCCTTTTATCATTTTCGAGATAGCAATATTTAGGCAAAAAAAGCGGAGAGCGACGTCGGTGGGACACCCTGTTGGAACGAAGTTACTTTCACTATAAACAAAAAATACATATTTATTATATTTTTCTATCACGATATTCTCTGCGTACGTGTTGACAAAGCCGAATGCGTCCTAACCTCCTCACTATATATTTCGTGGGTAATGGGCTACCCTAAGTTCCAGTCATTGTTTAAAGCCTCCTATGGAGGTAAAACATTTCTCATCTTTGCGATCGGACGCACTGTTGTCGAGTAATGGGCATTTTTAAGTTTAGCGATTTTCTTATTTTGATGATTTTTTGAAAAAAATGTCTTCCATACAAATTAGACCACTTTATGAAAATCCATTATAAACCCGGAAATATTAGTTATTTTACAGATTGGACACTTCGTTTCCGAGATATGGACACAAGGGTGTTTTAGCGATTTTTTTTATTCAAAAAATTTGAGTTTTATCGATTTTATTAACAAAAAAATATTACCCTTTCGGGGTAACAAATTTATTATTTTTGCAAGTGAACGCATCATCGTCTTCTAGTTATGGTCATTTTTGATGTGTTAACATCTATAGGCGCGGGTAGGCACTTAACTCGCAAAGTGAATACATCCAAACAGAGTTTGTCCGACTGCAACACACAGATTGTTTGGCACTAAACACCAAAATGTATTTTTCATACCCCTAAATGATAAGGGTGACCCAACACAGATTTGTCCGACTGCGAAACACAGATTGTCAGACTGCGAAAAAAGCACATACTGATGTAGCGGCAGCGAAAAGTTGTCTTGAGTGGGTGCGGAGCACTCTCAGAGCAAAAAGAATAATAATGTGGTTATACGTAGCTATATAAAAATGAGATAGCAAGAGAGCAACGAAAATTGTGTGAACTTGTGTCTGTTGCTTTGCATCTCTTTGTTTTTTGTGGGAACAAAACACAAAGTATTAAGCAAGAAAATAATGACACATGTGCTTGCACTGGTCTTTAAATAATTTAAGTATTACTATTATTTAAATGTAACGTCATCATATGATTGAACGCTGTTTTTTATTTTCCAATGTAACATTTACTAATGTGTTCATAGAAATCGAACAGGTACCGTGTAACAAAAAGGTGTTAACACATCGCCCGTGAGTTCGAACACTTATTGAATTTTTTATTTTAGCGATTTTCTTATTTTGGCGATTTTTTTTTTAAATTTCTTCCATACGAATTGAACCACTTTATAAAAACCCTTAGAAATCCGGAAAAATTAGTTATTTTTTTCGATTGGACACTCCGTTTCCGAGGTATACAAATTTGTCCTAATATTTTCATATTTTCGATCAAAAATTGAGAAGGGTTACCCTGGGTGACACATTACCCATCGCCGTGGGTAACGGGTAAAGACCGCGTACCCATTCCTATGTGTAATGGTTAAGAGTGATGGCTAATTCCCTATTTTCCTGAGTAGCTACCCATTATTTTCCTCATTATCCTGTGGGTAATAAGCAAACTTTCATTAAACATACCCAACGGCCATGTGTACAGGTTAAACATGGGGGGTTAATACGATCACGTTCACAATTGTTTATCATTCTCATTATTGTTTATTATTTATTAATAATTTTAACGACATACGCACACACTATTTACACAATATTCACACAACATTCGCCACAATATTAGCCGTTGATAGTTTTTTCTTTCTGAAGATAATCAATATATATTATCCCATGCGCTTCCCAAAAAAACAGACACCATTACCTTGCCTGCAGATGGAACCGTCTTCGCCTTTTTTAGGACCCGATTCACCTATTCCTGACCACTGTTTTGACTGTGCCTTTGTCTCAGGTTTGAAGAAGTGGACCCATGTCTCATCCAAAGTTATAAATCGACGTAAAAGTTCGACATTATTGCGGTGATACATTGCCAAACTCTCTACTGAAACATCTTCACGCCGCTGTTTTTGCTCTATTGAAAGCAAGCGCGGCACCCATATTGCACACACCTTTCTCAACTTCAAATCTTCGGCGAATATACGATATATAGCACTTTTTGAAATGCCTATCATTTCAGCTAACACACGCACCTTAAGTCGACGGTCATCCAATACCATTTTATGAATTTTTTTTAACCGTTTTCGTCTTGGTAGCTCGTACAACTTCGTTTCAGCTCTGCTACCCAATATTTTACAGTCGTAAACAAATTAGCAGACTCCCCCAGAGCATAATCTGGCTCGGCTTTAATATTGCTTGGACTGTTGCACTGAGACCATTCAAATGGAAATATTGAATCATCAATTTTTTCCATGATTACAAATTCGCGGAGATTGTTTACTTTTGATAGCTCAATAAAAATACTAAAACATATGTTTTACAAGGTTGCCACTTTTCACAAAAGATATTTTTTTCAAACTACTGTCACTATTTATACGTCGGGACGGTTAGATTTGTGACCGCCCTCGTACTTAATTGTTCAACTGCTTGGGCTAGATGAAGACCTTATTCGTTTTAGTTGCTTTGTTCTGCCATCTTCCAGCAGATGTATTCAAATTTGAAGAACTGTGTGAAACAACGTCAAAAATGTATATCCAGCATTATGATTGGTATTGCATGCCATAAACTTTGCATAAGATTCCTGTTCACTGTGCTGATATAATATTGAAATATTCTATAAAGAGAATAAGATTCGTTTATGCTCTTACTCAGACTCTTTACATGAGAACGGAAACATAGTGCAATAAGTTCTCTATACTATTCAATACTTTTTGTCGTCGCTCTGTTTATGACACAACAAAAACAATTATTTCAGTGAGCTAAATATTGCTTTATTTATTTTAACAATATTACATCTAATGTTAAAGCAGATGATGTAAGAAAAAAGAAAGTGCAATAGCAAAAGAGCCTTCACTACAAAAACTATTCTTTTTTTATTTTCCAACGGAACATTTACTAATGTGTTCATAGAAGTCGAACAGGTACCGTGTAAAAAAAGGTTTTTTGTAGTAATTGACTCAGTAATCTTCTGGGTTAGCGTGGGTTAATGAAGTTAACCATTCGAAATGCGCTAATCTTGGTTGGTGTAATGCCGTAATAGACAACATCATGGTAGAAAAGTAACCATACAGGTTTTTCTTCGCGATTGATTTTACAGATCTATGGACTGCACATATTCAATTACTAATGACATCAGCCTTCATTCGCGAATAAAGGGGAACAAATATATTTGTTTGTTTTAAAATAAATTTGTGATTTTCTTGCAGTTCCAAATGCAGACTTTCTAACTGAGTGTGATACTATAGTTAAAGACGAATTTTACTTTAGTGATGATTTATTATCCTGTATTAATTTATATTGGGTAATCTGCCACTTCCGACCATTTTTGAAGTCCCTTCCATTAGAGCCACCATACCAAGTCAGACGTGTTTTGTCCGTTGATTTAGGTCCTAAACCGTTCTATATACAGACGATGGCAGTGCATCTCAAACGGCCGACCTTGAAAAACTGTAAAACTGTTGGCATCTGCATGTACTGGACACTGATGAGTGTGGAAATTTTCTAAAAATGAGAACAATTTAACACAAAATCTGCAGTTGAAATATATTACATACATTTCTCAATAACCTCAAAAAAAATTGTGATATCTCCACGACAGCAACAATTTCTCATTCTTACACTTCTTGATTTCTTAACATCTATAGGCACAGGTAGGGCAATCTATCAAAGTGAACACATGCAAACAACACACAATTAGCATCACACACGAGTACGTTGTTGTTGTATAGCAATAGTATCAATAGAAGCGGCAGCGAGCAAACAAGCAGGTCGTCGTCGCCAAAGAGTAATGAATAGTATAGAGAACTCATGGAACGAATTGTATTACTCAAACCCACTGGCGACATCTGGCGAATGATTCAAAATGTATTACTCTCTTTTTGTCATAACTTGGTCCATTCATAAATTTGATGTGAAACATTAATGCTTTTTGAAACATTTATGCTTTTTGTATTGGTTTACGTAATGACATTGCCGAAATGGTGCATTTATATTGAAATATTCTATAAAGACTCTTTACATGAGAGCGGAAAATGAGCGTAATAAGTTCTCTATACTATTCAATACTTTATGTCGTCGCTCTGTTTATGACAAAACAAAAGAAATTATTTCAGTGATTTTAACAATATTACATCTAATGTTAAAACAGATGTAAGAAAAAGAAAGTACAATAGCAAAAGAGCCTTCAGTACAAAAACTATTCTTTTATTATTTCCCAATGTAGTAGTTACTAATGTGTTCATAGAAATTCGAACACTCATTGATTTTTTAATATAATAAATGTTTTTAGAATTTCAAACTTCAGGTTTTCAATACATAAAATTGTGTTGCGGTGAACGAATTGAAAATTACTTTGTCTGCCCCAAAACAATTCATGGGAAATTCGGTTGCAGCAGACGAATTGACGTCCAATTCGGTAGTTGCAACCGACTTAAGGTCACATTCGGTTATTGTGCCTGAACGGGTGCACCACTCGTTTGCTGCAACCGAATTTGGTACCAATTTCAGTTGTTGCATCTGAATTAACTCCAAATTCGGTTGTTGCAACCCAAGTTGTAGAAAACTTAGTTGACATAACGAATATTATTGAAGATTCAGTTGTCACAACCCAATTGAATATGAAACGAGGTTGCATCAACAGAATTTCAGTTGTGGGGACTAAATTCAGTCGTGACATTTCGGTTGTGGCAACCACAATTTGGTGGCAATAGCCAAATTTATGGTTGCCACGAACGGTTGCTAAACAATTAGTTCTCTGAGTGCACGTGAGCAGATAAGCTGCGTCCGAAATGAACCAACTCGATGATAAAGTCTTCGTGTTATATTTCCACGCTCGGCAAAATTGCTCCCGAACCTCAGTATAGTACAACTGCATGGAGCAGTGCCGCAAAAGGTATACTTAAATTCTAATAGTGCCGGAAATTACCGCCTCCAATGCGTGATTGCGGCACACAATCCAAATTCTTGTTTCATCATCCCCATCGTCCATTTTCTATAAACTTTAAAACCAGTGACTGAAATAAAAAATTGTAGTCGAGTAATTACATAGGAAAATTTGTATTACATTTTGTTTTAGTAGCAACATTCATCAGCCACTCCGTACACAGTGCCACGTTCTTTTCTTCATTCTTATACCTTTAAAAGACTCCCCACTGTACTGAGGCTGAGGAGTTTTTAATACAAGTATCGCGGTACTCAAATCTGGGGACAGATTCCCAAAATCTGAGACCTCTGTGGCCTCTAGATTTACACTTTCTAATTGGAACAGCCGATACACCTATTGCGAGTTAGTATTTTTGGAGGAAAACTTGTTCATGCCTAGCTAATCAATAATGTCGGCCACAATAAGCGAGGCGATAGTCGTCGAATGAAACTTAAGGGGGTTGATGAACAAACCCAGGTTCTCATGCACAAGAGCCACACACACTACTAGACTTGTGTCGAACTCGTTCACTAGTTCTCGAACTCGTTCATTTAAGGTGCCCGGAAATAACATTCACGAACTTACTAGCCAACCGAACACGCCCATTATGTTCGTGAGGGTGATATCTGGTCACTCTAAATGAACTAAATAGTTCATGAACTACACAACTCTACACACTACCCAGACATTACCATCAGGAAGATAAATAGACTTGTGTCGAACTCGTTCACTAGTTCTTGAACTCGTATATTCAAGGTGCCCGGATATAACTATCACGAACATACTCCCCATATCGAATATGTGTATCGTATAATGTTCGTGAGGGTGATGTCTGGTCACCCTAAATTAAGTATATACCCAGCGGCGGAATTTGCGAGGCCTTCCACGAATAAGGCATACAGAATCATTCTTTGGTAATGCCTGCGAAATGCATGATTTTATAAGGCTTCCACAGGCCTGTTAAAAGAATGCCAGAAGACGCTGTTGTTCATGAAACCCTGTCTATCCACATGTTCGCAATTCGTCGTTGCAAAATCATAACATCCGATAGCCCAGTAGATAAAGCGTCCGATTGTAAGTTCTAAGGTCGTGTGTTCGATTCCTGTGGCTGCGGAATTTAAAAAAAAATCATTTATAAGAATTACAATTGGTTAAAGTATAAATCTGAAATATGACGCTAATTTCCATATCCATATATTCTTTTATTTTTACGTATGTAAGTCCTTCTAAATCTACTCTTTTTGCAGGCCTTCTAGTAGAGAGGGATGGAAGGCCTTGCCTCCCAATCTCACGCAATGTTAAAAAGAAAGGAGGAGATAATGTGTAGGGAAGGCCTGCCGTATTCTATAGAATGCCTTCTTGGTCATGATTTCAGGCCTTCCAGCTCCTGATTTCTGCCGCTGGGTAGTTCATGAACTACGAGTACCCAACTCTAAACATAATCTTCATGTTCGATGTGGAGATTATGTTCGTGACAAATAAGTGCAGGCAACTTAGTTCAACGAGTTCGAAGTCAAGTGAACGTGTTCAATTTACCTAGATATACTTACGGCCTGATTCATAAAATGTTGTGAGAGATTTGTGAGACGTTTTTTTTGTATCATAAACTGTCTCTCAAATCTCTCACAACTTTTTATGAATAAGGCGGTTACAATATACATATATGGGAATATAAAGACACCATATTATTTCCCATAGTAACGAGACTTTCAAAACTTCTCGGCACCCCTACGTAAATGGAAATGGTGAAATTGCTAACCTATTACGTTGTGTTATTCTATAGAAGGATATCAACAAGGTGGCGCAAAACTAATCAGTCGATTCCATAAGACTATAATTTTGTTTGTAAATCAAGCAAATCGATTCTCTTCGTGGATACTGTTTAGTTGTATCTCTGAGTTTTGTTCATGGTAAGTCGCATAGTGACGACGACACTATCGAGTATATAGCCATGAAAAAGCTTCTCAAAATACCGTTCGGAATCGGTGTAAAACTGTAGGTCCCAATCAGTGAGTGAAAACTGGAAAGCGCACAGCTCAGTGATTGTGAGAAGTTCTCCCCGGTCCCTTCATGGGATGTAATGGGAAACTATTTATTTATTTATTTAAGTTGAGAAAATAAGTTGAGTTTCCGTCAGCTGTTTTCATTCACTTGCGAATACTGAGCTAGTTGAACATTTGATGGAGTTCGAGTTCGTATTAGAAGGATCTATCTGAAACACAACGAAGAGAAACAAACGAGGCTGTATAGTTTCGTTTGATGCAATTAGCATCAAACATAATATATCAGCAATTAGTATTAATCAAGCACTATTTAAACTTATTTTTCTTTCCCATGCTTGTCGCTTATTTTCCCATCCATTCTCTTCTCTTTCAAATTCCAAGTATCACCTTGATCAGCTGATTCATGACATGATTTAACATATGACTTTTTCACAAATGAAAAAATCATGAAGGCAGAAGAAGCTCTGCGAAAATAAGGCTGATCGCTTTTGTGCCACCTTGTGGCATTATCCACACACCCATTTGTTGGTGTTCCAGCAGTGTACTTTATAATCATACTTGTGTGTGTGTTGTTTGTTCTAACTAAAACATGAGTGAAAGTTTGTCATACATACAATTCCAGTATACAACGGTTTTTCTGCAGCACTAGCGCCTAAAGTGTTTTGACGTCTGTTTGTGTTGCACGAAAAGTTGGCGCGTCAAAATCAACACGGCTACATAGTAAAACACATACATATATAATAAGCGATAGAGAGTGAACTCAAATTTTAGCCTAGATTAAAAAAAAAAGAACAAGTAAAAGGACACGGAGCGAAAAGAAGTGGAGATGTTAAAACTGTTGAAAGAATAAAAACCAGAATAGAAAGTGATTGAAATAATTGTTGAAATATTTATGAGGCACTTAAGTAGACTCATTCTCGCTTTTACGACCAGACCACTTCCCCGTCAATGCGATACAAAACGACGCCATTGTCAGTGGCATTGCAACAGCGAACAGTAGGGGACTAAAAGTGATTCTTCATGGCCATAAGTGGTGGTGGTAAATCGCTGCATAACGTTAAAAAATCGAAATTGAAATCACTGAAATGATATTCAACTGCTAATTGGTAATATGTTCAAATTGGTTATTATTTAAATGTGAAATTGATATTTAAAATATTTAAAAAACAATTTTTATTTTTAAAATATACATATTTTATATTTTTCTTACTAACCAACCAATTCTCCATCGAAATGTTTGATATTGGTTGTTCCAGGTTACACCGAGTACATTGGTTTTCCGTTGCGTTCCGTTTGCTTAAATCATAATTCTGTTGAAAATCATATTTTATACTTTAAATTAATTTTAATACAAATTAGCTCTTTATAAAATAAGGGAAATTGATTATATCTGTGGCTATTTCGATGCCCCGCAATATATCTCATAAGGTACATTTTCTACAAGTATTTAGGTATATTATCACCTTATAGGGAGAAACAAACGTCAATCAAATGGGAATTATGTCAGTAGGTATTGAAAGTTCGAAAACATCCAAACAAAGACTTTGCTGATAATATCAGTAGTTACAACTTCTTGTTTATGCAGGCTTTTCATTGATAGCCAGTGCATACATGTTGTTATTTCAAAATAGAAACAATGATTGCTATCCGAATTTATTTTCAAATACTAAACACACATTTTACTCTTAACAAAATTGGGAACCTATTTCGCCAAAAAGACAACATATTTTTAAACAGAAGTTGCCGGTCATCGGTCTTTTGACCCAATATTATAACTGTTATAAATATTATAAAACCTTACAACCGAAGTTCAAAGACTGGACTAGAGTTTTACTGGAGATAAACCTCTTGATTGCTTCATGTTGCTATTAGTGATGTGCGGTTCCGCGTATTTGAAGAACCGGTTCTATCGAGTCCGGTTCCAAGAAGAACCGGGTATTTGGACCGGTTCCGGTTCTCAGCAAATTGCTGTCCCAAAGAGGCTTAAGTGATTAAGTTATAATAAGAATATTCTATATCTCTATTAAGAGAGATATAGTTTTTTAAAAAAGGAGTTTTGCAAATGTATTCCTCTGATTCCTGGCAAACCGTATAGCTACTTCAGATCTAGCCACAGATCTTCATCAGCGGTTGTTTGGAATAATGCTATTGAAAAATTTATCAAACTAAATGCAAACGAAATCTCATTTGAATTGAGAATTCACTATAATGCAAGTGTTCGAAACATTTCGCAAGCAAAACATTTGCAGAAACTTCATTCTATCTCCAGAGAACCAACGGTCCTCATACTTACTTAATTATCCGGTCTCGGACAACCCCGGGGGGTCAGGGACCTTACAAAACGAAGATAACATATTTCGCCAACCAGTTCGATCTTTTGCTTTATTTCTCCAGTTGGCAATACCAAGTGTACGCAGGGATTCGTCAACCTGATCCCTCCAGCGGAGTCTTGGTCTTCCTATTTTTCGTCTTCCTTCGAGTTCGGTTTCGAAAACCCTTCGCGCTGGTTCATCTTCATCCATTCTACTGACATGGCCTAGCCAGCGCAATCGCGTTATCTAGATCCGCTTAACTATGGCAATATCAGGATATAGCTCATACAGCTCATGATTTATGCGTCGCCGATACTCGCCGTTGTTCACTATAGGGCCATACATTTTTCGGAGTATTTTTCTCTCGATGACTCCTACAGATGTTTCGTCTGCTTGCGGTAGGACCCAGGATTCTGCGCCATAAAGCATGACAGGTTGAATAAGAGTCTGGTACAGCTGGACTTTTGTTACTCGAGAGAGAGTTGTATCTCTAAAGTGCTTGCTTAGCCCAAAATAATATCTATTCGCCAGCACAATTCTCCGCTTGATTTCAAGGCTGACGTTGTTGTTTTTGTTTACGGCAGATCCGAAGTATATAAATTCGTCCATTACCTCGAAGTTATAACGGTTATCAACGTTCACGCTTTGGTCTAATCGCGTGGAGGCCCTGTTCGTTGAAACCATTAATTTTGTCTTGTCCTCATTCACCGTCAGACCCACTTTTGCTGACTCCTTCTCAATTCTCGATATACGGTCACCACTACGTGATAGAAGGCAAAAAAAAAAACCCGTGTCTCCCAGTTTTGCCCCTGCACTTTTTTATGGGCCTCCAAAGATTTGGGGCCTCGGTGTCATTTTTGCAAAAAAAATTATCATTTTGTCAGGCTCATATCTTGGTATGGCTATAGATATGGTTATATTTTTTCGTGTTGCGCTGTATTATCAAAACCCCTGAAAAACTAGCAAAATTATTTATTATTTCGATTGGATGAATATTTCGTTTTGGAGATATACAGGTTTTTTCGAAATTGTTCATATTTGCAACCAAAAATTTAGTTAGGTTACCCTGGGTAACCCATGACCCATCGCTGTTAATAATGTATAAGTGTAATAAGATAATTACCCATTTTCGTTCGTAATAAGTACCTATTATTTTCGCCATAGTCTGTGGGTAATGGGCAGTCGATATGGGTAATACCCCATCGTCGTGGATAACTACCCATTATTTACCCATACCCTGTGGAGAATTGTTATGGGTAATTCCCCATCGTCGGGGGTATCTACGCATTATTTTTCCATACCCTGGGGGCAATTGTTATGAGTAATTCCCCATCGTCGTGGGTAAATACACATTATTTCCCACGACCCTGTTGGAAATGGGTAAACAATCGTTACCCATACCGATGTGTTTCGGTTACACATAGTTGGTTAACGACAAAGTCTTGTAACAGCACCTGCCATTTTATTTTTGCAACTAAAGGGTTATCCATTTTACGGTTTCAAAAGTAAACGTAAATAAAAGACATACAAAATATATTTTTTCATGATATTTATTTTTTATTATAAAGTTTGAACGTTGACATTAAGTGTGAAACACTACACCATTTAAATGACCACCACGCGAAGTGTTGCAAGCATTGATTCTTTTGAGGTAATTTTCGACCACTTTTTGACACA